>NW_020872622.1:112460-137930 GCF_003789085.1 Penaeus vannamei
TACACTGTCCTTGATAGCATATTTGTTGGTTAGCTGTCTAAGCCTTTGTCCTTGCTGCATGCGTGTGTGTGTGGAGGAGTCAGAAAGCAATAAAAAATATAAATCTACTAGCTCCTTTATTTTATTATTATTATTTTTTTTAATAATAATAATAAAAAAAGTGAAAAATTAAAGCACTATGACAATTTCTCTAAACTTTCACTATGACTATGTTCCTTGTGTGAGTCTCAGTTTATCATCATTTCAACAGCTAATTACTTACACATTCCTGCTAAACAAAATTATTGAACTCTTTATTGCTTTTTCTTAACCTACAATCAACTCAATAATTGAATCATACTAATAATATTATTCTCCCAAAGTATTCTTTTGATTTTTTAAATAATCATCTAAAGGGCACAGGATAAAAAAGCAATACGAATTCTCAACAAGGAAGAGCTAGGCTATATTACTTTTAGTTTAAAATTATCAACGGATGAATATTATGGAAAGGAAACATTTTAATAGTAAGGATTGCTAATAATATCCAATTATTATGCTAGTTTACCTAGCATACTGTGATGAAAGTTATCTTCTAAAAGGCCATTTTCTCTTTCCTGTTCTACATTTAAAAATAAACAATAAAACATCAATCATTACTATTCATATCTCCTTGCAGTTTGTTATTTAGAAACCCTAAAGCCTATACAGTTACAAACAGAAATTGCACTTATAACATGAGCCTTCTAAAAATTTACTTTACAGAGTACACCAGCATAATAAGAAAAAAACCATGTTACACTCATTCTCTCACTCTCACTCTTTTCTCTCTCTCTCTCTCTCTCTCTCACTCTCTCTCCTCTCTCTCTCTCTCTCTCTCTCTCTCTCTCTCTCTCTCTCTCTCTCTCTCTCTCTCTCTCTCTCTCTCTCTCTCTCACACACACACACACACACACACACACACACACACACACACACACACACACACACACACACACACACACACACACACACACACACTCACACACTCACACACTCACACACTCACACACTCACACACTCACACACTCACACACTCACACACTCACTCACTCACTCACTCACTCACTCACTCACTCACTCACTCACTCACTCACTCACTCACTCACTCACACACTCACTCACTCACACACTCACACACTCATACACTCACACACTCACACACTCATACACTCACTCACTCACTCACTCACTCACTCACTCACTCACTCACTCACTCACTCACTCACTCACCCACTCACTCTTACTGATGGTATTCAGTCATTATTAAATCATTATGGCAACTTTTTATATCTCTATTATAAGAATCAAATGTGAGATTTTTAATGACTTCCTTGTAATTTACTACATCATTAAATGTGGACATATGTTTAAAGGCGTTGAGAGTTTATCGTTCTGCATGGGTAAGTAAGTTATGTACACACAGGCTTGGCGGAGTTAAGGCTATGAATGTCTGCATTATGCTTCCTGATAATCCCCATGCTAATCCTATTTCCCTCTCCTTGAAGCATTTTTTTTTTTATGTTTCTTTTTATTCTTTTGTTTAAATTTCATCTCTTTTTTTTGTCTTGTATTTCTAGTCATTTTTCAAATCGGGTCATTACAAGCTTTAAAAAAAAAATAAATGCTAATAAGAACAAGCTGAAATGCCTATCATTAATAAATCAAGATACCTCCCCAAAATGTTGAGCTTAATTTGACTATAGCAACTAGTCCGGCAAAGTTTTTTTTTTTCAATACTGACTTTTATATGTGTGTAAGCCTGTTTGGTGTATTTGTGATAATGCCTGTATCCCTCTCCTTAACCATTAATTGACCTACAGACTATATCTAGTCACTTAGATGAGGATATAGAGGATGCTGGGCAAACTGTACTAATATTCCCATAAGATCCAGGAGAAAGTACTGCTATGTTTTTCAAGTATTATAATACAGATTATGATATACAGATTATAGAAATATTTCTCACTTCTTTGAGTGAACTGAATTAGAATGGACAGAAATGTTTAGTGAATTAATGAGGTACTTCTGCATCAGATATTTTGGTGGTACACCCTTTAAGAGTGAAAAACACTTTTTGTACAGAGTATATATATACACATATCACTGCAAAAATATTAGAACTACTAAATTCCCTTATTTACTGACCTGTGACAACAAAAAATTACTAGAATAATGTCATCATCATATTCTTCTTATGGCTCTCTTATGATATTTTTACTTTAAAGAGCTTTCTTAAAAAAAAAAAGTGAAGTAGTTTTACATGAGTGATTATATCATCTTACTGTAATTTGCCAGAGGAGCTTAAGAATAGGTACCACATCAACACTGTCAGCTGTTCTTCTACGATTCATTACTTAAATACAAATCAACTAAGCTAATTTTCAATATTCCCCAACATTTTTAATCCTTTACAATTGGATGACGGGAGAAACATCGCGTGTAGAAAAGAGACACCTCTTCAAAATTTGAGTTAATCATAGGCCACTCTCTCTGAACGTTGGTTGTTTATTTTCTCGTCATTTCTTACTTATTTTCATTAATCTCCACTTTGTCTTTGAGTTTTTCTCTTTCATTCCATGGATCTTCTACCTTCCTTTCAATGAGCCTCCTCCCTTTAATAATCGCATCTGAGTAAAAACAAATTGGTACATTTTGACTCACAAACTGACCACTGATACCATCAGTGATAATCAAAAATAGATACATATTTATACTGACCTCTCTTGTCTATATGGAGAATAAGGATATCATGATAATGGGGGAAAAAAAATAAAAAATAAAAATAAAATAACCTATCCTTATAAATCTTATACAATTAACTCTTATCAAAGCATTCTCTCAACTGTCAGTCAAAATTCTGAAGTAAAGAAAATAAAGATATTTTAAATCCACAACTAAAAATACTATTTACAATGATATACTCTATTCCATCCCCCGATACGTAACATGACTAACTAAGACTTTTTTTCTAATTTCAAATACTTATCTTACATTTATCTAGATTCCTTTTAAGTCCTTTTATTGTATGAATTCTGATAAGCAATAATCAAATATCTATAATATGGCAAAGTAAAAAAAAATATACCGTAGTTGCCAACTAGGGTTAAATATTTCTAAAATGCTAAATTCTGCCTCCCAATCTCCCCCACTGAGAAAAGGTCTAAAAATAAATGCTAAAACTCTACTGTTAACCAATGCCTTTCACACTGGCCTATATCTTAAAACTGAAAAAGAATATTTAAAGACCTAAGAGAGAATGACTAATGCAGGGAAAGGTCTGATAAGATTCAGGAAGAGATTTGTTTTTAATGGAAAAATAACAATTCACTGGATAAAAAGAAAAAAAAAATAATCAGATAAAATAAATCCCAATTGAAAAACACAAAGGAAGAAGATGATGAGAAAGAGAAATAATTCTCATGGTATGTAACAAGGGAATGAACATGCGAGATACATAGGTAATTTATACTTAGATTATAGAAAGCAGACAAAAAATTTTGAAAAAGGAAAAATTTCTTACAATATCCCGCAAGAATGTTTATAAAACATTTGCAATGGTTTTCAATACTGGAGTTTTCTTTAGTATAGTTTACAAGTATGACAATATAAACAGTACAAGGACTCAACCAATTCATAAAATCTAAGATGCTTTTCATTTACAAAATATTCTGCACATATTGAAGATAATAATTCTTAAGAAAGGAAAAAATTATTATAAAGGAATACGAAACTAGAGGTACCCATCTCAACCTTCATTCCTCAGTTAAACAATCAATAAATGAATTGTCATTCAAACTGATTTGCAATTAGAAAAAGAGCCATAAAAAAAAAAAATTTCCTGGACATTCAATTCATCAATACAAAATAACCAACAATGGAAACTAAACTATAACGGATTTACCAAGCATAAAGAAAGGACAGTTTCATTATGACTTTTGTTCAGGGCATGGTCTTATTCGACAAATCAAGGCAGATATGAGCCAGTTCTTATATTTTAAAATACATGTATGTAATTATAATATTATTTCCATTTCAGAATACACCCAGGAGTTTACTAGTACGTGGCATCCTGTCAGAATATACAGGCAGGACTTTTTAGAGTATAACACTATATGACAGAGAGGTGCAGAAGTAACTGCAAAGGCTGTGCACATTGTATGAAATGTGGACGAATATAAAATAACATACTTTACAATTTTAATTTACATTATGCACAAATCACTGGCATTTTACACAATTTGTCTCTACCTCTAGCCAAGGCAATACAAGCAGTTTGGTAATTTTAAAGAATCATTCCGCCTGATGGATTGTGATGATTTTGTTATCGATGGATTCCTCTCACTCTCCACTATCCAAATATAAAGATTCTATTTTGCAGAACTGCCCCCCCCCTCCCCATTAACAACAATCTTGGCCTCAATAACAGGGGAGGGGATGAAAGGTTCCAGGGGAATTAATGAGTAAAATATGAATAATATATACAGAATCAGTCACTATATTGTCTAATGAAGAGGGCTCTGCCCCTAGTAACCCCCCATGGGGGACTCCTGTCCCCTATCCCTTGATGGTGAGTCTGTACGACACTCTCTTCTGCTGTGAATATATGGAGGATTCTGTTTTCTTGGACTGGGGTTGGGAGGTGGCAGCCCGCATGGGGTGGGGGGTTGCAGGGGGGATAGCTCCCTGCATTAGACAATAAGGTACCTGATTTTGTGTATATTACTTATATTTTGCCCCACAATTTCCCTGATACCTTTCAACCCCAACCCTGCTATCAAGGCCTAGAATGTGGGCATTTGGAGGGTTTCTGCACAAGAATTTCTATGAGACAGGCAAACAGACTCATTACCCAACACTCGAATTCGGGAACAAACGCGGAAGTGAGGTCCTTAATCTTGAAAAACTAATTCTGTACTCTCTTGCCATGCCATATTCGCCAATTCTGACCAATCCATACTATTCACTCAACCTCCAACCAAGTTGTTATGAGAAGAGGATTATGCTGACTGAGAGATTGGACCACCTGGAAAATTTTATTGCTACTGCCAGCCTTTGGTTAAAAAAAACACTTGCGTGCCCTTGGCTTTAACTAACTCTGACACTAAAGGTTTGCAAAGCAAAAAGAATATCATATTCAATATACTCATATCAACCTAAATGAGATTTTAAGAAGCTCATCAATGAGTCACAATACCAAAACGAGAAAAAAAAAAATTGACCCTTCTCCTCGTACTTGCACAGGTTTTCTTTTCCCAAACCAAAATAAAATTACTACGATCTGTGAATGGTGGCCTACAAACTCCATCAAATTAAGGATGACAGTAGAGTACTGTCAAAGCAACTACCAAAACACCTGCACAACGCACTATAGAACTCAGACCAACTCCTCATTTAGCAATATATCATTAGAGAGTTCTGCATATTCGCCCCTGGCCGCACTATACATTGCGGAGGTCTGCTGGCCCTCGTTCACCCACCAGCAGGTACAAGGCCAATGACAGATCATCAAGTGTCTTCAAAACATTTCCCAAAGAAAGAAAGAGACAAATATCCCTAAAAATATTCACCACAAAAAGAAAATGTATAAAGAGCGAGAAAACCTTTGCGACAAGTAGCAACGAGAAAGGGATCATTGATTAGAAATGAGATGTGAAGAGAGAGAGAGAAAGAAAGAATAAAGAGCAGAGAAAATAATTTCTGTGATACACAGCAAGAAAGAAAAATCAGAATACAAAGTGACAAAAGAGAGAACCAATCTCTGTGGAAAACAATCACAGAGAAGAGAAGAGAGAGGAGGGAGAGAAAGAAAATAGAGAGCAGACAGAAAAAAATCCCAAAGATGAACAGCGAGAGAACCACGTCCAAGGTTCAATAGGAATAGAGAATAATGCAATAATGCAACCTGGCACAGAGAGAGGAGGAGAATAGGGCAAGCGAGAGATAAACCCCGAGTCTGGCCCCAAAGCCCGCACCTTGTAAACATCGCCGTAAGTCCCGCTCCCGATGCGCTGGATGAGTTCGTATTCATCCTGCGGGTTTCGGCGGCTGATATCCGACGCGAGGGCCGCTGCCGCCGCCGCCGCCCCGCCGCCGCCGCCCGCCATCACGCCCCGCCGCCGCCGCCGCTCCCACCACGCCCGGAAAGCTTTACGAAAGTCCTCGAAGCTCAAGAAGGCTCTCTGGCCCTCGTCCTTGCGCTGTTCCCGTGTTCAATTGACTGTTCCGCTGTTCAGGAACGGGATGGATGGACGGAACGAGCGGGATAGCGGAACGGAACGCTGGACAGGGGGTACGGAACGGGGTGACGTTCGAAATCAAAGGAATTGGGGGGTATTAGGGTGTCAAATTTTGAAAATTGGTTAATGTACTGGTTTGCATTACGTGTATTGGTTTGTGCAATTTTGGGCTTTTGGATTCATTTACTCTTCTTTCAAATATGCATCGTTTATGGACAAAAAACATAATGACCCTGCGCATCCATATCAGTGTCAGTATCTCAAAAATGCTAGTGAAAATGATTACACCGCCTTGAAATAAAAGAAATGTCAAGATTCAGTCTATATAATACACACACATAATTGCAATAAGGCATCTGGAATACATGCAATCTTGAACGCGAGGCCTTAAGTTTCATCATCAAATCGCTTCCCGTTCATCCTTATTTCGTGTAAAATGGCTAATATCCGCCGCCTTGTCATCTTCGGAGCTACAGGGAACACAGGTCTTTGTTGTACCGAGGCTGCCGTCCAGCTGGGTGAGTGAATTAGAGCCAAATATTCTATAGAATAAAAGAAATTTAAGGATAATTTCCCGCCAGGCACATCGTCTGTCGTGTTTGTGTGTTTGGTTGTTTTCGTTGTTTCTCTGCGGCGTCGGGGGGGCGCTTATCTCACGCCGGCTTTTATCCGGGACATTTCGAGAGCAAGGAAGAGCTCGACAGAAAGGAAATCGAGTAAGGATAAAGCGAGAGGAGGAGGAGAAAGAGAGAGAAAAAGGAAGTGTAGTGAAAGGCTCGTTATTTAACAAGGATATGACGCCCATGTCTGCCTGCACGTACACCGGCAGACTCGATAAAACATTAATTCTTTCTCTGCTCGTTTTCAGTCACTAATTGACATCAGTCCCCGCTCATTGCTGAGGTTAATTACTATTCTATTAAGGAATTTTTAAGAATCTAATCAATCGCTTTTTCTTAAATTTGTTACTCGTAGGTTATTAGGATCTATTTTTCTCTTCCTCTTAAGATTAGATTAAGTTAAGTTAGGTTAGGTCATATGCACACGTATAGGTCAGGTCAGGTCATATATGTACACGTATGCCAATAGAATACATATAACAACGTTAAATACAAAACAAAATATAAAGTTGATCTTTACGGGATGGACACACAAAGCTAGAGCAAATAAAAGTTCATATTCTTGTATAGGACAAAAAGGTACAGGTCCAGTTCCATACAGCCATCGTTACAAGAAATAATCAGTCATGACGTGAATGGTAATGAATGGTCAAAGCTGAAAACTTGGATTCTTGAAACCATTTTGTGACGGAGTTGGACAGCCTCTGAGTGTGCATCTGTATTGTACAGAATTACCAATTTGGCAGAATAAAGTTTATATAAAAAAAAAAAAAAAATTATACCACAATTCTTTCAGTTGTTGCAAATAATGTAAAACAAATAAAATAACTTGCAGCAAGCAGGACATGTTCACTTTTCAAATTTTGCCAATTTTGGCAGCATGCATACAAATATATTTTGCACAGCAATAGCTCACAAACCCTGTCGTATGTTGTCACAAGATAGAGCATATTGACCTCCCATATAATTTCTCATCAAGAAAAGAACCTAATCTGAGACCTATCTTGCCAAATATCCAGGAAAGAAGTTTGTTGGCCTTTGGCAGAGCACAGAGAACGTGGATTCGCTTCATTGTCTTGTATCAAACAATTACCTGGATAACCTTTAGGCAATTCTTTATAGTACGGATGGAACTCGATGTCACAAACTTTGTCAAAATTACCGTGACTGGTGCCAGAAGAGGGTCGAAGGGTGTCACTGCTCCCTCCTCCCCCAAGCAAACATTGTCTTCACCTCAGTATGCTCGGCATGATAGAGCAAAATTCTAATATTTACTACAGAGTAAGCTCAGAATCTAATAAAAGCCATTTGAAAGGTTGATAATTGTATAATTTGTTTTTAGCAAAGAATTATTTAAAGAATGTATATTAACAAGAATGAGCATTCAGTAGAAGTCTGTAGAGACAAGAAATAATTTAGTTTTATCCATCCAAACATATGGTAGAGGTTTGTTGACCTTTACCAGAGCACCAAATTCCCAGAGGCTAAAGTGAGTGCTTGGTTCCATAAACCACAGTTTATTTATCAGGTAAAACCACTTTTTTATTCTTTACTTTTGATAACTGGCGAAGGAATAACTGTGCGAGAATTTATCAATTCTTATTCCATCCAATGTTTACCATGTATGTCTTATACTACATTCTTCGGATAATTTTTTCCTTGATTCTGAACTCTGTGGTTACAAGTTGCAATGCCTTGGTGATATCTTTGAGTATATTTGAGTATAGGGTAAGGATTTTGTCATCATGGAAGATTAAAAGAGAGTAGGGTTAATTTACTACCTTGGCAATATTGAGATGAATTTGAAAAAAATATATATGTGTGTGCGTGTATATATATCTATCTATCTATATATATGTATATATTTATGTATATATATATATATATATATATATATATATATATATATATATACATATACTTATACTTATACTTATACTTATACATATACATATACATATACATGTACATGTACATGTACATGTATATGTACATGTAATGTACATGTACATGTACATATATATATATACATATACACATACGCATACACATACGCATACACATACACATACACATACACATACACATATATATTTATATATATATCTATATATATAATATATATATATATTATATATTTCTGCATATATAAAGGAATCTTGAGTTTCTAAGAATATAATAAAATATACAAACAATTCTATTCATAATTTATTAAGCTTTGTAGATTTATTCATAACCTAAAAATGTTATAAATCAGCCAGTCCTGTACATTGTATAAGAAACTAGAAGGTCTCATAATAATGGACTGTAATATATGCTCCTGCCTCACCAGGGTTCATCCCAACCAAGTCTCTCCTTAATATTTCTTATCCTGACATGACCAGACCTAACCATTCTTAACCTACACTCCAAAATTATTATTGATAAAAGTCCTTTATTAACACCAAGATAAACAAGAAGTTTAAGATAGGAAAGAATGAAGTTCAGGTATAAGAATAAAGTGATCTGTATGTGGTAGTAGCATTCAGCAAATATGGAGTAATTTCCAGAGACTATGCAAGGGGTAGGGAGTAAGTTATTTGTACATTTCTTTAAAGATAAATTTAATTTAGGTGAATATTTTTATCTGCTGTGTGTGGGGATGTGGATAAAGTCTGTGTGTGTGTGAGAGTTTGTATGTGTGTGTGTGTGTTTGTATGCATGTGTGGGTGGAATGAGTGTGCGTTTGTTGTATGCATGTGTGGGTGTCAGTAAGTGTGTGTTGTTTGTATGCATGTGTGTAAGTGTCAGTGTGAATTAGTATGTATGTGTGTGGGTGAGAGTGTGAGTTTGTATGTATGTGTGTGTGGGTGTAACTGGGAATGTGTTTTTGTGGGTGTAACTGGGAATGTGAAGTTTGTATGTATGTACTGTATGTGTGTGGGAGTGATTTTTTTTTAAAATACTGTATGCATGTGTGAGGGTGTTTAATTTTATGTATGTGTGTGTTGTGGGGGGGGGTGATGATTATGAGTGTATGTATGAGTGGGTGGGTGTGTCTTTATCAGTGGCATGTCTGTCTGTCTGTGGATATGTGAGTTTGTGTGAGTGTATTGGTGTTTGTGAGTGTGAGTGTGAGTGTTTGTGTGTGGTGTGTGTGTGTTGTGTGTGTAAAGGTTATACCCTAATTGTTTATGTGACTATTCACTTATCAGTTGATGATTGTACCTAAAATAAGTAAAACCGAATCAACGAAGTCTCACAATATCTAAGACTTTCTCTTTGACACATACAATTTCACCTAATGGGTTTCTCTTTTAGGTTGTCATTATGGTGAAAGCTAAAGGCAGTTTGCTTTAGAGAGTCCGTATGTCTTTTCACAAATAATGAAATGTAGGTTTTTCCTTACACACAGATTGAATGGTTATTTTTTATCAGTAATATGTGATGTTTGTATTAATTTTGCTCTATTAACTGTGAGTTAATTGGAGCAACAGATTTTTTTACTATATTGTCATTCATGAAATACTTATTTGAATTGGATTGCATTTTTGAAATTGTTATATGCAGTCTTTTCCCCACATTTTCTGTCTGCTGTCATCCAAAAGAAACAGATATTTTACCAGTTCTTTTCTCTCCTCTTTTTCATTTATCATTGGTGTGGGTGTTAGAAGTCTTCCTACACTTTCTTAATACATCTCTTACAACAATTCCTTCAACTTTTACAGGTGAAACCCACCTCACTCTATTAGGAACATGATTCGCAGTGCAAGTGTCCGTTTGTTTCGCTCGGCTTGGGTAAGCGTCCCCAGCCGTTGCTTTTCTTCAACAAGCCAGATGTTGTCGTAGAAAAGTTAACAGGTGATCATGAGGGAGTTACAGTATTTGGGTTCAACCGGCCAGCTGCCAAGAATGCAATTAGTAAGAACTTGCTGAAGGAGTTCATGGAGGCAATTGAGGATGTTCGTCACAGCCGCGATGTAAGAGTGGTTGTTCTGCGGTCTCTGTGCCAGGCATATTCTGTGCTGGTGCTGACTTGAAGGAGAGAGCCAAAATGAAGCCAGAAGAGGTTGGTCCCTTTGTTGCTAAAGCCCGTAGCTGCATCTCGGATATTGAAAACCTGCCCATGCCTGTGATTGTTGCTCTGGATGGTGCTGCACTCGGAGGAGGACTTGAAATGGCACTTGCCTGTGACCTTCGCGTTGCTGCAGACACAGCAAAAATGGGCCTAGTGGAAACAAAACTGGCTATCATACCCGGTGCTGGAGGAACCCAGCGACTTCCTCGCATTATTGGCACTGCAAAGGCAAAGGAACTGATTTTCACAGCTGCAATACTCAACGGCAAACAAGCTGCTGAAATAGGCCTTGTGAATCATGTGACCCCCAGAATGACACAGGAGATGCTGCATACCACAAGGCCCTGGATCTGGCACAAAAAATCCCCCCAATGGCCTATTGGTGTCAAGATGGCCAAGACTGCCATCTCACGAGGGATGGAGGTTGACCTTGGCACTGGCTTGTCCATTGAGGAGGCTTGTTATGCCCAAGTCATCCCAACAAAAGACAGGATTGAGGGTCTTACGGCCTTCAGAGAAAAGAGGAAACCAGACTATAAGGGAGAATAATGAGGGAATTGAGGGCAATGCAATAGTTCTGTAATACTAATTCTTCTCAAAAGAGCATGAACTAATGGTTGAGACTTTGTAGTTCAAATTTCTATATATTTTTTCTTTTTAGATCCTGTTAGTAAAATTTCTTAAATGTGGATAGAAGTGTTTCATATGTTTTGGATATTTACTTGATAAAGCATATGTAGTTGTCTGAGATTTTCAGAACATAAGTGTCATTATAATTGTTTTACTAACTCAAATTTGATGCATTTTCTGACCATAATATTGAGTGTAGAATTAGTGTTTATTTTTGTACTTAGGGATGTGTCATTGTGAATTTATTGTATATTAATCACTTTATTGTATCAGCTTAAAGAGCATTTTTATATGTAAATAGCTCATGATTTGTATTGAATGGATGTTGGGAATAAATAATTGTTTCTGATCATCTTTTGTTTTATTTCCATAGGTTGATACCATTATGACTTTAGAAATAGGAAACCTTTTTATTTATTTCCTCTTGATTTAGTTTAATGCCATTTTTGTTTCTATGTGTGTTTGGTGTTTTTTGCAACATTCCCATTTTAATCCTTTTTATTGCTGATTAGATTGAATTATCATGCATCTGCATTGATATATTTTAGTTTTTTCTCATTTATTTTTTCTATGTATGTTCTACTTTTTCTTTTTGAACTCTTCCCCAATAACATTACATCATAGGGCTGCTCTCCATATGTACAATACATTTGAAAGTGATAGATATTTTAGAACTTGTTATATCATTTATTGTGATAGAATGTGAATTATCTAAGTGTTTATCACATTTAGAAACTCCACACCAAATTAATGGTCAGGTAAAGAAGGATATTTTGCTTCACATCTGTTCTGATATTACAAAGGTTAGCTACTGGTTATTGTTGCTAATCACCAAGTCAGTGTCCCTGTATAGACATCAAATTTTGTGCCTTCCTTTATAGCATTCTCTGAATTATTTAGATATTTAAAATTTCCCAATTAATACTTATGTGAAATACAAAATGTCTAGAATACGTTTTTAAGCAAATAAAGAAAAAGACAAAACGAAAAAAACACAAAGGAAGAATTGGGTAATAATGACCAGCTATACAGTAATAACCGGTAACCAGAAAGATGATGTTGGAGAGGAGCAGCAGTTTCTATCAGAGTGAATGACCTGTCACGAAGTGATCTTGTGGTGGGCTGTACCAAATAAATGAAAATGTATCTTTATGAATGGGATGCGTGAGAAATTGGTATATTTCGTATGTATAAATATGCAGTATATACGTGCAGTCTAATACTAACAATGATGTAAGGTTATAGATTCTATGAGTGTACGTGCACGCCCCTGAAAAGTGTGAGAGAGTGAATGTGAAAGGGAAACAATACAGAGACAAACGCAGATGCACAGAAAAACAAACGCACCTTCGTTTTTCAGGCCGCAGTATCAGGAAACACAGATTTTTACAAGCGATGAATTCATTTTGAATGTACAATACAGTGTGTATAATCATATGTACAAAAAATGAATTTATTTTTATATACGTGTGTGTAGACACATGGATATTCTTTGAGAATACCTTGTGATTGTTTTATCAAATATTCAGGCTTCTATCTATTTTTTTAAGTTCCATACGTACCCTTTCTAGATAGAACATACAAAGTTATCGCTTTATTCTCTCCCCATGGAGCGCCATGTACCATTGGCAACATGGCCTATATTAGCTAGAGATATGGCAATATCGAGACTTAATCGTGCAATACGTTCCGTAAATGTGCAGTGTTCCTCGGACAACGAAGTCATTCAATAAGACCAATGGCATTTGCAAGTAAATTGGCTTTAACTGTGCGTTTCATATCATAATCGTGTTAATTTTCCGTTAATCTGTTTACTCTCGACTTGTAATTGGTACATGCTCTATGAAAAGACTCATTTCCTCTGTGTAATTTAAGTCCTTCATGTACTGTTTTCATCTTCCATTCTCCTTATATCTTCCTATATTTTATTTTATTTTATTTTATTTTATTTAGTTTAACCGTCGAACATCTTTTGTTTTCCGTCAGTGCCGTATTTTATTGCCCCGAAATACAACTGTACACATGTAATTTGTTCGTATTTTATTTGTTTGTTCTTATGGGAGGGAGAGACACTGAACTGCCATCATCCGGTCTTATTTCTTTATTAATTCATTCATATTTACTAGTTGATCACAAGATTTACCAGGGAGGAAATTCTGTTTCCGCTTGTGAAGTAATCTAATACCACATTGCGCTTATTGCATCACCCTATATAGGTTTGCCAACCTTTGCTAATTATCTTCCCCCCTCCCTGAATACACGTCTCTTGCCCCTTACTCGGCACATGTCAGTAAAATCTACAAAAAAAATTACACTTACCTGTTCTAGTTTTTCAACTACCACCGTAATTAATAGTTTCAAATATAATTTCCCTCTTTATCGACCCTTCCCCCCCCCCCCAAGCAGCCCTTAGTGCTTCTGTATGGGGCGCGCCCCACAGGTTAGAAACCATTGCCCAATATTATATAATATATAAATAATATACACGCGCGCGCGCACACACATTATATGTGTATATAATATATATATTATATATATATATATATATATATACATATATATACATATATATACATATATATATATATATTATACACACATATATATACTTTCTCTCTCTCTCTCTCTCTCTCTCTCTCTCTCTCTCTCTCTCTCTCTCTCTCTCTCTCTCTCTCTCTCTCTCTCTCTCTCTCTCTCTCTCTCTCTCTCTCATGATTTGGTTTATATTCAAGCAATTATATTCTACATTTTAAAATATCAATGCAATATTAACATTCGTTCGAAAAGTATGGTTATCTTCAAATAAAAATATACTCAAAATCAAATTAGTCCTTATTTTATGGATTATGTGTATCGTCCAAACCATTTAGAGGTCCTTTTGCTCACGCATTTGTGCCATGTTTCTCACGATTAAAGGTAATTTGCCATTTCTCTTCCCACTAGGACTTCTTCAGGAACCAGTACAGACATCTGTATGAATAAAAAAAAACTATCTTTTATTTATCATCTCTCTTCGTTTACATAATAAAGACAACTGTTGAAAGTGAACGTATCAGTAGTACACAGGACTGCCTCTCTCCCGCATTGCGTCTTCTTTAGCCTCTATAGCAGCTCGTTACTCCAGTCTAGACATTGCTCTGGCGCCCGAGGATAGCCCGCGAAGGCAAGAGAGAAAGAAGGCTTTGGGATTATTTTAAGCGATGATCAGAATATTCAGCGAAAGTACCAGAGTCCGTTTTTTTCCAATGCTAGATCTTCCCGCGTGTTGTAGTTCCGAACCTGATGAAAAGTAAGTGCGCAGTCACACGATACATAGTCTGCCTGAGTTTAACGAGTTGTGGATTCGCTTCATGTTATGAGAGACAAAGGATGTATCGAATAGATTTAATAGGTTCTTATGCTGTAAAGAAAGAAAACCTGGATACAGGAATACAAATCCTTCCCGCATTTTAATTCTCCCAGCCAGGTAGAAATCACCTGCAAGACTTTAATGTGTATATTTATAATCATATATATCTGTTCTGTAAAATATATGCTTTTAGTCAAAAAGAATAGGCGATAACTAGATGGAATCGCGCGTTCAGTCTGAGAGGCAATATTTCTCTCAATCCTAGGGGCTGGGCGAGGCTGGGTCGATTTGTTTGGTTGTCTGTCAACTCGGACTGCGGTTGTTACTTCTTTTGTTGTTTAAGGGTTTTATGAACTCCACATTAGAAGAGGCCCGTTAGACTTTGGATGTTCACTGAAGTTGAACAGTTAGATATAGATAGAAAATAGATGGATTTTGTTTGATTTCTCCCATTTCACGTGCACACAGCTCCCATTATGGCTTCAATTAATCGAGCTGCATCCGCTGTTCCACTACGGAGATAATCATGAATGTCGTCACGCAAATACACACACGCGCGCGCGCGCACAAATGAGATGAGTGTATGTGGCAGAGAGAAAGTGAGTTATATTTGTGTGTAATCGTTTGTGTATGCATAGGTAGATTTGAATAAGTGTAAATGTAAATGTGTTATTACATGTATACGCACACATACATTGACGGTGCACAAGTATCCACAATCCAAAAGTTCCATTCATATCTAATCGCGCAGCACTGCCCTTCTTCCCAGGGCAGGTCCATAGGAGGGAGTATCTTTGAGATATAATGCGGCTAACAATGCAGCGCCATCATCTAATAAAGACCCATTGGATAACGACTCTGGCCAGCGCACCTCGCTCGGCGACGGGCTTGCGCGCACATTAGCATATGTGCGGGGTAGGGACATGCTCTGCCAGTCTCTCTCACGGTTTTCTCGGTTTCTTCTCTGTCTTTTTCACTTCCTATTTCTCCTCCTCCGCCCACTTTCTTTTCTCTCTGTCTGTCTTTCTCCCCGTCTCCCTCTCTTTCTTTTCTCTCTTCCTCTTCATCTTCTCTCCTCTTTCTTCCTCCCCCTTCTGACCCTCTGTCTCCATTTTTTTTTCTTTATTTACATCTTTGTCCTTGTCTCCCTTTCTCACGCTCCTCTTCCCCGTTATGTTAAATTCTCAGATGTTTGCTTTCCAAAGCGACACCTGTTTTACAGTCTCCGTTGCGTGACAGGAAGATAAATATTCATTAGGGCAAAGTGCATCTTTGTAGACTCGATGTACTTAATGTATTTTCGATGATTTCTTCACAAGCTAAACGATATTTAATTGCTTCATACACGTCAATGCGTCGGAATGCAATAGGCGTTTGCATTAAAAAATAAATAATATTCAGGCCTCGAACATCGCAATTCTTTGCAGTTAGAAGACCGATGGTGCTTAATCGCATGATCATGCATTGCGAAATTATTTAAGGGATCGAATTATTCAGATATTAAGGACACTGGAGTTGGCATGACCTTTGAGAAACGAGAAGGTTAGAAGGTTATTTATAGAACCCATCAAAATTATAGTGCGTTCTTCATAAAGTGGATACACTGAGGCCAGTCGAATATAAATTATTTTAGGCGGTCGCTTGCGCTATGTCTAACTGGATAGGTTAACAGCCAGTCGGTCGTCAATCCCGTATCTACCTATGTATATATCACTTTCACTTCCTGTCCCTCATCCTCCCACTCTCGCCCTCCCCTCACACGTCCTCTTGTCTCCCACTCTCCTCTCCTCTCACTTCCTCTTGTCTCCCACTCTCCTCCCTCTCACTTCCTCTTGTCTCCCACTCTCTCCCTCTCACTTCCTCTTGTCTCCCACTCTCTCCCTCTCACTTCCTCTTGTCTCCCACTCTCTCCCTCTCACTTCCTCTTGTCTCCCACTCTCTCTCTCTCACTTCCTCTTGTCTCCCACTCTCTCCCTCTCACTTCCTCTTGTCTCCCACTCTCTCCCTCTCACTTCCTCTTGTCTCCCACTCTCTCCCTCTCACTTCCTCTTGTCTCCCACTCTCTCCCTCTCACTTCCTCTTGTCTCCCACTCTCTCCCTCTCACTTCCTCTTGTCTCCCACTCTCTCCCTCTCACTTCCTCTTGTCTCCCACTCTCTCCCTCTCACTTCCTCTTGTCTCCCACTCTCTCCCTCTCACTTCCTCTTGTCTCCCACTCTCTCCCTCTCACTTCCTCTTGTCTCCCACTCTCTCCCTCTCACTTCCTCTTGTCTCCCACTCTCTCCTCTCACTTCCTCTTGTCCCCACTCTCTCCCTCTCACTTCCTCTTGTCTCCACTCTCTCCCTCTCACTCTCACTTACTCTCACTCTAATTCCCACTCTCTCCCTCACCCTCTCATTCCCTGTGTCTCTCGCCCTCTCACTCCCTCTCTCCCTTACCCTCTCATTCCCTCTGTCTCCCCATCACCCTCTCACTCCCACTCCCACTCCCACTCACTTCACCCTCTGTCTGAAGCTCCCTTTCCCTCTAACTCTGTCACCTTCGCCCCGTTCTCTCTTGCCTTCAGGAACCCGTTGCATATGGCGGCAATGTACGATAATGAGGGAGAATCCACCCATTACCCCGAAATCCGCAAGGAAAAAGCAGGGAATGGCATCGAGGGAGGGTCAGCAGGTACACCCGCTCTGGTAAAGGGAATATCCTCTCTCTCGCTCACTTCTCTGCGTCTCAGCACCTCGCTTCGGTGTAATAGTTTTTGTTTGACTCATATATATTTTGATCATTTCATACACCTCTGTAATGAGATGAAGGCTTGTTTGGTGTCGATGCAAATAAGTTTATATTTTGGTTGTGTAAA
This sequence comes from Penaeus vannamei, assembly GCF_003789085.1. Classification (NCBI taxonomy): domain Eukaryota; kingdom Metazoa; phylum Arthropoda; class Malacostraca; order Decapoda; family Penaeidae; genus Penaeus; species Penaeus vannamei. Next base: position 130,231 of record NW_020872622.1, read on the forward strand.
CAGTACGTTTTTTTTTTTCCCTGTTTTTATAGAAGGGCGATAGTTGTGCAGTTCAGTAAATGTTAAGAAGTGAAGACCGGTTTCTATGCGAATAAAGTTTATATTTTGGAAATGTATGTCGTTTTTTGTGGGAAGTTCACTGCAGTGCAATTTAGCAGGTGTGGCAACCAACATGGAGTAATCTTTTAAAGATATGCTTTTTGATGAATGTACTGGGAATTTTGAGATTTTTTTGCCATTATCTTTTTTTATCTTGATTTCTCCTTATTATTTGTTTATTTATGCTATTTTACTGATGACATCATAATTATTATCATGCTTAGCATTATCACTATTTAAAAATAAATGTCCTCTCTCTCACTCACTGCAGGATACGACACGACCGCATTCATCCGCGACCCCGCTAAACTACCGGAACCCTTGGCTTCTCAGGTGACCGTGAAAGTCGGTGACATCTTGAATGAAATATGAGGTTGACGATGCTGTGCAGGGGCAGGACGCCGTTGTCATTGTCATCGGCACGCGGAATGACCTAAGTGAGGTTTGATTTTATTATCCCTGCCCCATCCCTAGCTCTCTTCTTTCCATCTCTTTCCTTCCTTTTCCCTCCCCTCTATTTCCCTCCTTTATTTTTTCTTTCCTTCCCCTCCATCCTTCCTTTCCTTCCTATGCCTTCCTTTGGTTTCCTTCCATACCTCCTCTCCTTTCCTCTCTCATCTCATCTTCCATCAAAATAGATGCTGGGAAACTGCTCTTGCCCGATACATACTGGGCAAATCCCATACATTCCTATCGCATGTCACGATCAAATTCAACTCTATGTCCTTATGCCCTGTTATTCTTTTCAGTTCCACACATTCTATCCTGTTTCCGTTTTACGGCAACCTGTACCTACCTCTGCCTTTACTTGTTCTTTCTTTACCGACCCCAATTAGTTAGACGTTCTCTCGGAATCCCTTATCCTTTCCTTTAACAACTTTTTCTCCTTCCTCAGACGTATAAATATCCTCCATTTGATCTAATCGCCCTTCTCCTTCAACTCCTTCTCCCTTTAATAACCCTTACCATATACTATACCCATCTGCTCCTCTCTACCCCATAGGTTGTTCAACCTTTGACTTCTTACACTACTACAATAATCTTTTTCCCCGCTACTATACTTTATCATAGGGCTATATGATCTTGATGACTGCTTATTTATTTGTTTACACCATTAATCATTAACTCGTTCACTCCTCCTCCCCCCTCTTTTCTCTTCCCTCCCTCCCTTTCTCTCTATTTACATCCCTCTTACCATTTTTAGTATCTTCTATAAGGATACTATGCTTCTACATGACACATGGAAATGCACGGATTTATTTACTTTTGATATGCATATTTCATGCAGAAGTTTATTTTAGTGGGGAGAGGATTTTGAAGACATAACTTAAAAACTCCCACATCTGTTCTATTTATCATCTCTTAATAAAGGTCCTACAACGATGATGTCAGAGGGAACGAAGAATGTGCTCAGTGCGATGGAGAAGTACACGTTAATCGTGTCTCAGCGTGTCTCTCATGTAAATGTTCATGTTTTTCTCCGTTTTGTGTATTTTAAAAATTAAGTATCAAAAAATAATGTATGTCTTGAAGAAAGATGTGCCTATAATCTTACCTCATGTTAAAGATCCCAATTGTGTGCAAAATGGTCGACTGGTCTAAAGAAAGAAACAGCGTTTATCCTGTTAAAATTTACAATCGTTTTTTTCCCAGCCTTCAACTTTTGGGAACGCGAAAAGGTTCCCGAGCGATTCCTCAACATACTGGATGACCATACTCGCATGCTTGAAGCTCTAAAGGCGAGCAGCCGGGATGGGTAGCAGTTCTTCCACCACATATTACAGGTTGGTCTTCATTATAGATGGTGGATTATTTTTTACGTCCTCTCGGTCTTTTTACTTTGGCTTTGAAGAATATTCATGGTAGGTGAATCATGTGAACGACTTGGAAGACATATGAGAAATTTCCTAGTGTGTATGTCGTCCTTAAGGCAACTATTAGTCCCTGTCCACACTATGGGAGTGCCCCAGTTTGGCAGGGTCGTCCTTCTATACCATCAGTAAATGTCATATAACCAGGCTGTCTTTCTTTAGTGATTTCACTCGACCATGGGCATGCCACTCTGTTGGTTTGCCCGTAAATTGTCCTTTACAGCTGGCAAGAGCCTGTCAGGCAGTGCTTTATCAATGTAGATGAGGGTTTTCGTGTTTGGAGGTTACAGTGATTATATAGTTGTAATTTCTAGGACCCCTGTTATTAGCATGGTAAGCCCAACATTAAAAATAAACATTAGTAAAAAAATAAAGTAATATAATAATTACTATTATTTTAATTGAACAGATGAACCGGCAAAGGGAGACTACATCACAGCACAAGGGAAGGGGCCAGGTCGTACCATTTCCAAGCATGACCTAGGACACTTCATGGTCAACTGTTTGACTGATAACGACAACCTGTATAAAATGATTGGACTTTGTGACAAGCCACAGGTTTAGTTCCACTGCCAGTCAGTCAGGAATCCTTTGTTCAGAAATAAAACTCATGCATTTTAATGAAGAATGTAGAAGCTGTGTAGAAACATGGGAGTAGTATTAGCCCTGATGGAAAAAGAATCTCGGTAATCAATATTCACACAGGTGACAGGTCATAGCTAGATTCTGGGTATCACAGTATCATTATTATTATTTTTTTATTTCTGCAGTCCGAAAACTTCATTTACAATCAGGTAGAATGCATCCACGAGGGATATAATACAATTTGCTCTACTACACATGCTTTATATCTGTGGCACAAGACTTAAAAGTAAAATTTCTCTAGAGTAGTCAAGTTACGTAAGCATGGCAATCGTTTCAATCAAAGAATGGACTTGAATTCCTTTTTGCTGTAAGGGCTAGATTTGAAGTATTTAGAGGGGTTTATACATTATTTTTGCATGTAAAAAAAATTGTCACAACTATAACAAAGTGTTCAAAGACTTTACAGGTTTTTGTATTTTTATTTGAAGAAATGTGAATTTCTACAGTAGTGATATTTCATGAGTACCATGTATTAAATGTTTTGGTGCAATATTTTATTGTTAAATATAGTATATATTTTTATGTAGCTTTGACTCCATTTAATGATATTGAATTTAATAAATATGACAATTTCTTAATTACTGCCAGTGTTAGTATATTTACTTTAATAGGTAATTATTGCAGTAGTATAATAAACCTCTAAATTATTATAATTTTTTTTTTCATCCTTTGGCTTCTACAAAAATAATAAGAATTGTGTGTTGTATATGCAGCAGTTTATTTTCCTGGCCTATGAGGTACTTTACCATTCAAGATGTTCTTTTGTTGTGGGATATAACCATCAGTTTATATAGTTTAAACCAGGTACATATAATCTTGCAGTCTGTACCTGGTATAAACAATATTCTTTCCATTAAAAAAAGAGGTAGACTGGTTAAAAATATTCAGTTAGTATATATATATTTTTTTTATTTTTTACCTATGTGACACAACAGAACCCACTGGAAAAGAGGGTATAATCATCCAATTGTTCTACATGAAACGAGCAAGATGCACACTGCACTGAATAATTCTTGAAACAGTATTTTTTATACAGAATAGCCTTTACTTTCGGAGAAGGATACCTAATAACCAGAAACAAATCTATCACCACTGAGGAACAACTATAAGCTACAAGATAATTTTGGCTAAGCTGGCAGAACCAAAGTTCACCTCTAAAAATTCAAAAAATGCTTTTTTTCTTTACATGTACCATTGTTTTAGAAGCTATACCTAGTACTCTGTATTGTTTTTCAACTTAAGCAATAATCCTTCTCCATTTTGATTATTTGTTATTACACTTCTTTACTCAATAAACAAAGTAACAGATACTTTTCTCTCTCTTGACTTTAAATCAAAGTTTATATTACAAATTGAATGTATGACAACGTTTCACCTAAGATTTTACTAAAAAAAACTTCCATATCAAATTATTTCAACCTTATATCTTTTTCTTTTCCTTCCTTTCTTCCTTTTAAAAGATCTATTTTATACTGTACTCGAAATATTTTAAGTTTAAAACAACTAGCACGAAATATGCTACCCCGCACTGCTTTCTGGGCAATGAGGACCAAGTAGCAATTGCGATGACTAGTTCTCATTAATATTTAGGGAGGGAAAGGTAATGGGGAAAAAGGGGGAGAGAGGGGTAGGGAAAGGAGGGTGGGGAACTTTTAACGATTCTTAATCCTAATGTCAGACTTCCAATGGACGTGTTGGTGGATCATGATGCTAAGCCCTTGAGATGTGAGATAACCGATAGCTTAAAAGGACATGGTTTCTCCCTATCAAAGGAAGCAAGTACCAGGCCACCTTAATCTGCCGGCAGAGTTCATATTCATTCTTTTCACTCTACAGTATAAAGGGGATAGCATTAATGTCTGCCAGCACACATGTATAAATCTACTGGACTCGGAGTAAATGAATTTTCAAATATAATATATATTTATATATATGTTCTGCCTTACTTGACACATTTAAGGATATTAACTAATGCCTGTAACCATTTCGTGCAGAATATGAAAATAAAAATCATAAAAATTATAATGAAGATAATAAATATACAAAGGATGATATTAAACATCAACCACATACTATTCCAACATACATTTTTTTAGGAGTTTGATGACTATAAACCAAGCAATTAGACAAATATATCAAAATAATAATATATTAAGCAAATGCCCTTAAGCCATTAACAGTTGGTCAGGTTGAAATTAAAATTATGGAACCAACTCGTATAAAAGGAACACATTTATATTAGAAAGTACAGAATGCATTAATCATTACAAGTTGCAAATCATCCGAAAATATCATTCTTTTAATACAATTGTTGAAACATTGTATACTACTTTCACCCTGGAAATATTTCTCAAAATTTATTAGACAAAACTAACATCTATTCAAGCACCTTTGTAAAAAGAATCTTATTTTGTCTCTTTATCCATTTCCATTTTGGATTCTTCTCCATCCTCCTTCTTATCCTTCTTCCCATCTCCACCTGTAAAAAGTGAGCAAATTTTATATTATATAACCATTTAAAACTACTATTTAAATGCAAAGACATTCTTATCATGAGGCCATTACAAATATTTCTGGTCTTGCTCAATATCAATATCAAAAAGGAATGCACTATCTGGTGAATACTGAACTTTGAAACCAGTCAACACGCATGCAGAGAACCGAAGACTCAGCTTTTCTTCCCTCTCATTTGCATTCATTTTCACATTCTCGCCCTTTATCTCTCTTGTTCACTGAACCCCTATATCCCAAATGACATGACTGTCACATGAAAAATTTAGCTGGAGGGTGAATAACATAAATTGTTGTCATGGGAAAATTTAGCTGTGGGCCAGGGAGATGCAAACTTGCCATCATGAGCATTTTGGCTGAAGGCTGAGGTGACTGGAATGACTCGCCACTAATGCACAATCCACTTGGAGGATGACTAGAACTTGGCATTTAGGAGCAAGCTTTTACATTATTTCTCTAATAAAAGAAAAATAAAGAAAAAGTCCTTAGATAAATGAGAGAGAGAGAGAGAGAGAGAGAGGAGAGAGAGAAAAGAAAAAGAAAAAGAGAAAGAGAGAAAGAAAGAGAAAGAGAAAGAAAGAGAAAGAGAAAGAGAGAAAGAAAGAGAAGAGAAAGAAAGAGAAAGAGAAAGAGAGAGAAAGAAAGAGAAAGAGAGAGAAAAGAAAGAAGAAGAGAAAGAGAGAGAGAGAGAGGAGAGAGAGAGAGAGAGAGAGAGAGAGAGAAGAAAGAGAAGAGAGAGAGAGAGAGAGAGACAGAGAGAAAGCACTTGTGAAGGGAGGAGTCTTGTAACCATACACAAATGTTTGTGTGCCTGGCCTACAAGCTGTGCACCTGTCAGTGTGGCCAATCAAATACCCCTAATGCCTATATTTTGGGCCACATGATGGCAGTGAAGTTTCCTGATCCAGTAGGTTAATCACAGTCTTTCCACTTGCACTCTATTTCCACATTCCCTTCCTAATATCACTTTCATTCTCTCTCTTGACTCTTTCATACAGTTATGCTCAAACACAAGACACAACCTACCTTAGTCTCAAACAACAAAAGCTTTGGATTAATGCCTACCGTCCAACTCACCCTCGGAGTCATTACCCTCGCCGAGGAGTTGTCCCTTCGTCTCTTGCGGGTAAAGCGTCCACCTCTTTGGAACTTTGGTGGAGGAATAGGATCCATGCCAAGAACCTTGTGGATTTGTCGGAAGGCAATCACCTTAAGGCATGCTGTAAGGAAAAGAATTCATATAAGAACAAAACAAAAAATTGTAAGGTAATCTGATGTCAGGCCCCATCCAACCCAAGAGAAAGTCCAAAGACAAATGTTAGTCTATATGGTTATCATGTATACATAATATATACATTGTATTATTAAATAAGACATTAGAACAGATATTTACTAGGGATGAAATATATGCATAAATTGGTTACCCTCCATACAATTTCCATTGATCCTTCAATCCTGTCACAGATTTCAATCGCTTTTAGGAAAACCAATTTTTATGGAATACATAGACAATATTATGTTTTCTTCTATACAATGAAACTATAGCATGATCATATGATTAAAAGTATACAAAACATGTAAAGATTAACTGCTAAAAGAATAACAGGTAGCTATTAAATAAGATTTATTGCCTCATGATATGAGGTGCTAATTCATTTTCAAATTATGTGATCAGCTTCAAAGCATTGGTCACTGCTTGTTGTTGCCATACTCTTTGTGCTAACATTTTGTTATTAAAAGCAACATACACATATAATATATATACATTGTGTATGTGTGTATGTACAATTATATTATATATATATATACATATATCATATACAATACATATATAACATATACAAATACATAATAATACATATACAAATACATATATATATATGTACAAATACATATATATATATGTACATACATAAATATATATATATTATGTCTACAAATACTATATATGACAAATACAATATATGTACAAATACATATATATATACAAATACATATACATATAAAATACATATATATATACAAATACATATATATATATATATATATATATATGTAAAATATATATATGTACAAATATATATATATATATAGTACAAATACATATTATATACAAATACATATATATACATATACAAGTACATATTACATATACAAATACATATATATATACAAATACATATATATACAATACATATATATATATAAATACATATATATATATTAAATACATATATTATATATATACAATAATATATATATAATATATTATATATTAACAATATTTATTATACAAATAATATATATATACAAATACATTATTATATTATACAAATACATATATATATATACAATACATATATAATATATACAAATACATATTATATATACAAATACATATATATATATACAAATACATTATATATATACATACATATATATATATACAATACATATATATATATAAATAATATATATATATAAATACATATATATATAAATAAATATATATACAATTATATTATATATATACATATACAAATAATATACATATATTTTAATATATACAATATA
>NW_020872622.1:140530-150689 GCF_003789085.1 Penaeus vannamei
TTCAATGATATAAATAATGTGTGCAATAAAGCACTCTCCACATGAATTTACAGTTGTGTAACCTTGCTAGGTTTCCATCCATGCTGATTCACAAAATGTGCAAAACAGAACAGGTGGGAGCTAGTCAAGGTTGGGCAGTAATGGCAAGAACCCTCCATGACCTACCCATGACTGACCTAATGGCCCTAACCCTACCCACCCACACATTACCATAAGGCTGAAAAGTGTGAGGGGAGCCTAGACCTGCCTGTTCCTTCCTGCTCTCAAAAGACAGAAGGAACAGCCTGGCCTGGCTTTACCCTCAGATGAACGGGTTGCAAACCTGGAACCACTTGGCATGTCTGAGGGCGGCAAGAGCGTCCAGACATTTCTGCTTGTCGAGCACATCTGGAGGATCCTTGGCGGCGGTCACCTGGGAGTCTAAAATACAACAACACAGCTTCCGTCACACACCCGCGCCACAACCCACCCGCAGCGTCCTCCCCCCCACCACCACCACCTCTGCCTGCACATGTAGACATCAGAGCAGCCAAATACCATGGTAAAAATTGGCAAAAGACTAATATCATGCTCTTGTTTTAATAACAGAGCCACAAAAATAATAAAAGCAAAAATAAATAAATAAAAAACATATATATACATATTCTATCACTCATATTTTTATATTGGAAATTTATTATTCAATGCATTTTTAATCATGATATGCCAGCTAAGACTGCACTAGATCTGTGTTCCCAGGGGTGGTGGAGATTGGGTCAGGTGTGGCCAATGGGCAACTCTTCCCCTCTGCAGTACAAGAGAGCCACAATGTTCATGCCTGGTCTCAAAGGCACAGACTTAACTGAAAAGTATGGCACAGTTTAGAATGAGTTCAAAACTGGCTGTAAAGGAACTTTTTAGAAAAGTAATTCTCTTGTCCAGTGTCTCTTTATGTGGCCCTTTTCTTCATATTCTCTGATAATGACCATCAAGACAGAGAGGGGAAAGTTATCATTTAGTGAACCAGGGGCCAGCAATGGTTGATTTATATATATATAAAAAAAAAAAATTGATCTCCCACACTTTGGTCACAAAACAGGGCCCACTAAGGTGTCTTACCAGCATGTTGCTTTCACTGTGTCCCCTGGTCTCTATGTTAAGCAGTATAAAGAGGCCAGTCTTTGCAGCATTTTCATCACAAAATGAGACCTGCATAATTGCATTGTGAAATTTACTTTCTTTAGTAATATGTGATGAAAACCTTGACTTCCCCTGGTTAGACAAGTCTTTCAATGAATAATGAGTTATATTCTGTCAAGCTGAATGAGAGGACAGGAAAAAGGGAAACTGACAAATAAAGTTAGAAAGAGGAGTGACAAATAATAAGTATGTCAACAAGATCAATACCAGTAAGAAAATAATAAAAATAAAAAAATAATAATGAACTTCTGAATCTGAGATAAAATAAAACAAGTGAAAAACAAAAATAATAATAATAATAATAATAATAATAATAACTGGCTCATCAACAAACTCATCAAGATACAGAGTAATAAACTCAATCCATGTGAAAGACTTTCTTCTTAACCTGTCACTGTAGACAACCAGGCTGCAGTAAAGCCTGTCTGTGTTACCTCCTTCATGTAGCAGCTGTTCCCTCATGATTGGAGATGTAAGCGTCACATTTACTGAGATCCGCTGGTCACCAATGTTTTGGACAACCAAAGCTGCTTCCTCAACTACTCTCTCTGGATGTCATATTTGTCTTCTGGTGCCACTATGGTACATACAAGTAAGAGTTTTAGTCATTTTTATCTTAAACACCTAGATATGCAAGTTTACATAAAATTAAATGAAATTGAAAAGACAGCAGTCTAGAATAGGAAAATTTAACCAAGAGACGGCAAACTGTGGCAAAGAAAAAATAATTATAAAATAATAATAATAATAAAGTCAAGAAAGAAAGAAAAAATAAATAAATAAATAAAATAAGTTCACTTATTAAACTCTCATATTATAGTTAAATATTGAAGAGAGGCCAAGAAACAAAAACAGACACAAGACAGCAAACGGGTAAAGAAAGTAATATGTCTCAAGTATTAACCTTTTGTGAAAAAATCAAATAAAATTCAAACAGAACTTATAAAGATGTTTCTTTCATATCATTTACCTTACAAATTAATTCCTATGCATTATCAAGCTGTAATATGACTTAGACCTATTTGACTGCTCAAAAATAATAAACATTCTAAAGGAAATAAATCTTTGTCCCCTTAAAAGGAAAATCTTTGTCCCCTTACAAAGGAAAGTTCATTTCAGGAATTTTCCCTTATGAAAACAAAAAATTAAATTAAATGTATAACTAATTTTTCAAAACAACAAAAATTAACCATGTACAAAATAAAGAAATTATGGGAAACAAACAATGAAAAAAGGAGGGGAGGAATATGGTTCAAAATGAATAGCAAATGATTTAAAGAGGTACAAAAATGGCATCTAATAACAAAAAAAAGGGACCTCTAAATATAGGCATATACATAGCATACATCTACATTCACACCTGATATTTCAACTGAACTTCCAAAGCACTACCACTGGCTCCAGAAAAACCTACCGCTAATTGTTTAGGGAGGTTATCCGCAACTCTGTCCAACAAAGTCCGCGTAGGTTTGTCTCCACAGAGCACCACCAGCTGCACACTTGTATCACACGGAGTAGAAGACCTTTAGCCAGAATACCTACTCTCATTACACCCTTCAACATTCGGGGTGGACCATCCTCTTTCTTCTCCCTGTATTTGTTAGATTAATTGGTGAATTCTCTTGCAATATTATGAAGTATATCCTTCAGTGATGTTTTTATACATGAAATATGTGGAACAACAGATAAAAAGAGGACAAGTAAATATGGAAATAAGAACTGCCACTTGCATCAAGAAATATCCTTAATGAGACTTACCCATCTTTCTTATCTTCTCCTTCCTTTGCTTCTTCCTCCTTTTCCTTCTCTTTCTTTATCTTTGGCTTAACCTGTTGCTCTTTTGGCGCATCAACCTCTGCTAGGTAATCAGACACCATTTTCAAAGCCTTTTCTGTATTCGATACTATCTTCTGAATAGCTCCTAGTTCTTCTTCCTTGGGGTATATATCTGCATGCTTGGCCAACACATGTCTGTCATCACTTGAGTCAGGTCTACGCATTGGCTGTATGGAGAAAGGATGCATTATTCCTTAGATTAAAAAGAGGTTCCAAACCCACTTGTATAAACTATATTTGATCCAGGTCCTATTTATAGCACAATAATCAAAAATGAGTGCCTCACCATCATGGGAGGCATAGGCATGAAGGGAGGTCTGGGCATGCCAGGGGGCATCATGGGTGGTGGGCCAGGGGGGCCACGGGGATACCTGCGGCACCAGTCCAGGTACTCGCACTCCTCTTCATATCTCCTCCTCTCTTCCCAGTACCATCTTTCCTCCTCTTCCAGTAGTCTCTCTTCCTCACGACGCCTCCACATCTCCTCGCGCAGCTGGTGTGAACCAGGCTATTTACAAGCAACGCTTACACTTAACTTAATAAAGCACAGTATCATGCTCACAAAGAGAATAGAGAAAAAAATAAAAATAAAAATAAAAATAAATGATAGAAAGAAAAGAAAAGAAAATGAAAAGAAAAAATAAAATAATGAAAAAATAAATGCAGGATGCCCAGTAAGAATTTCTTGCTTTAGAGTTCGACAAAAGAGGAGACAGTAATACTGCCAAAACGAGAACGTGAAACATGATACACTTCATGCAACATTGAGAACAGCCTTTTAACTTTAAGAAAATTGTTTTCCTAAAGAATGAAATGAAAATAACTTTCCTACTCATGCTCCCCTAAATAAAAAAAAAAAAAAGAGCATCCACATTACAAAATACAACTCGGCCAGCTACGAGACAATAGAAGCAAAGATTTAAAATATTTACAACTTAAAAATTCAATAAAAATGACAAAAAATACTAATTACCTACAATAAAAATACATGTGCTCTTCTAGGATAACATCCCAAAACTACATCATAAAAATTCTTAAAATATAATATAAACATATTTCATGCCATGTATTCACTAACTACAAAGGCAATGCAGGAACATTAGCAACTATTCAATACCTTCAAAAGGCTCTTAGACTTGAACAAATCAATTTCAATCGCATTGATGTTTACTTTCATTACTTTTTTTTTTTTCTTTCTTTTTTAATAGCCCACTCAAAAGGCTAAGATGATTCAAGAGAAAACTTCAGGAGTGGAATTACAGGCAAGGGGAACTGATATTTGCATTCAAGTATACAATAGGAGATGGGCTCATTAACCTATATATCAAATGACCAAGTGAATTAGCTCACCTGCTGTCGCCGAAGTTTCTCCTCTTGTAGTTTGCGTTGACGTAATGATGGTTTTACCTCTACAACTAGCTCAGGATTAACCTTCTTCTTGTACTGCAATCTGTGTCGGCGACCTTCATGTGCATCTCTTTGGCGTTGGGGTCATTAAATCGGCATTCACAAAGCTTACAGTTAAAGCTGATCACTTTACCTGTAAACAACATATGCACTATTAAAAGTTTCTGCAAAGATGATTTATGATTTATTCTGAATAAACAAAACTGCATTTGTTTATAATCTTTTTGCATTGTCTTACCTTCCTCATTCTTGATTTCTTCAATATATTCCTGACCAACAGGTTCTACATCCTTCTCCTTCAGATCAAGTAAATCATCCTTGAGATCATCCTTCTTCCCATCTGCAGTTGTGAGAACACCAGTGGTAGATGCAGTGCCACCGCTAGTAGTCGTTTTAGCACCTACTGTTGAGCCAGCTGTGGTAGTTGAGGTTTTTGTGGTACCTCCAACCACAACTGGATCAGTTGAGGGAATTGGTTTACCCAACTTCTGGTGCAATTTCACAACCTAGAATGCAAATCAGAAACAATTAGTAATAATCCCCCTTTCACAAATGCTGACACTGCTGTGTAAATTCAGACATCACTACAATTACCCTTTAGTGTTCTCTTACCTTCTGATGCTTAGCACCACGAATATGAGCAGCATAGGCATCAGCCCCTGTGCAAGTGACATCACAAAGTTCGCAGCGGAGGGATGCCCGTGGCGTGAGGGAGTTGGCCCTGCCTTGGCTGCCGCTTCCTTTTTCTTGTGCTTTTGACCTTCTAAGTGCTCCCTGTAGGTCTGAGGCCCAGCACAACTTATTTTACAAACATCACAGTAATGCAGTTGCTGAGGTTTTGGGGGTGCCTTGGCTTCTGGGTCTTGCCCTGAACTGTACTGGCCTTCTTGAAAGTTTGCCAAGTGTTGGCAGCTGGCTTAACAGCAGCAGCTGCAGCAGCAGGCTGTGTAGTCTGCTGCATGTATAGTGTGGCAGCTGAAATAATGTTGATGATATTAAATATTACTGTAAGTATACTAATTTTTTTCAAACCTAACAGATCTATATTGAAAGCATTACTACTTATTAATGATCCAATGTTTGTGTAAACCATGTGTCTATTTATCAGAATAACTAAAAAAAAAACTTGACAAGAGAAATACATTTTCATCAGCTCTTAAGAAAAGAATCTACTATTTATGTACTTTAATATAATCATAAATTAACTACAGTGGTAACTTAACATAAGTCTAAATTCTATGCTTTTGTCTCAGGTCACATAAATTTGCCTTGTGCAGTTATGGTACATGCTGAAAGTTATGAGAGCATTAGCTGGAAAGGGACTGTACTGTACTGCCAGAAGGAAAATGCACTTTAACTAGTCATATTAGCAAAGGCAATCATTCTCCACAGAAAAACTTGTATCAAAACAAATCCTTCTGACCAAATTGCAATCATTCTAAAATAAGCTTTAGCTATGCATTTGTTTATGTACTGTATAGTATTACTATCTGTATCATATATCCTGGTTACTTATGAAGTGTACTTCTCTCATCCAGAGAGGCACACTCACATATATATATATATATATATATATATATATAATATATATATATATATATATATATATATACATATTATATATAATATATAATATATATATATATATATATATAATATATAATATATATATACATATATATATATATACATATAATATATATAATATATATATAATATATATCTACATATATACATATATAATATATATCTACATATATACATTATATATATATATACTATAATATATATATATAAAAATATAATATATATAATATATACATAAAATATATATATACATAAAATATATATATAATATATATATATATATATACATTTATAATATATATATAATAATATATAATATATAAATATATATAATATATATATATATAAAAAAAATATATACATATAATAATATATATATACAATTATAATATATAATATAAAATATATATATTATATATTATATATAATAATATATATTTTAATATATTATATAAATTATAAATAAATATATTATAATATATATAATATATATAATATATATAATAATTATATATTATATTATATAAAGGATTAATCCTTGGCAAAGATGCTATAGCATTCTACCTTAGCATATAAATTCAGCATTTTGAACATTTTAACTATCTCCTAATCATTTAAATTACCAAAATATATTTGCTTTTCCTGGAAATACACAACAGAACTAAGTAGTGACACAATGTGATGTTTGGGAAATAGCATGAAAGATGGAAGCTTGCACAATGGGTATAGAAGGAAAGTTTAAAGGGCCTTATGGCACACAGCAATGGTTCTGCACACACACATCTTCATCTTATTTGGACTTTGTAAATAAATAAATACAAAATAGTGCCATCTGAATGTAATTTGTTAATGTATTTTTTTTAAATAATGTTAAGGAAAATGTATGAGTACATACCAAAGGAGAATCAAGGTTCCCATGAGAAAGATACAGACAGATTAAACTTACAGCAGCAGAGAGTTCAAAGTAGAAGAGGATGTACAAAGGAGTGTGTTCTTGGTGGCAGAGGCTGTTGTGATAGAAGAGATTTCAAGGTGGCAAGGAGAGTAAAAACAAAATAAAAAAAAACAAAAACAAAACAAAAGCTACTGTTTGATGAAAGGCAGTGTGTAGTGCTTAAAAGGTTGGATGGGGTGGGGAAGGTGAAAGAAAGAAAACAGGAAAGTTTGTTATCAAATGCAGAATGAGGTCTTAAAGCCTATGACTGTCACTATTCTAAGGGTGGGAATGGTTAATTCTATGTCATGTATGAAAAATATCAAAACATGTGCAAGGAAGCCTCGGAATTTATCAGATTTTGTGAATACACTTGACTGGGGTATGAGCATTTCTACTCATTTTTTTTTTCACTTTTGCTGTTCTGACCTACTATTTGTATTGATGGATGACTCACTTCTCCATTTCTTTTTATTCTATGATAAAAAAAAAAGAAAAAAAAAGAAAAAAAAAAAAAAAAGAAAAGAAAAAATGATATAAATGATATATAATGAAAGATTATATGCTCTTCAACCCTGCTATATATCACCAAAAGCACAAGTTCTCTCTTTTTTGATTTCGTATCTAACCCTCACATACCTTAAACATAATAACCATACGATTTCCACTCATTACAAATATGATTGGAACTGTCTGATCAAAGTCCTCAAAATTGGGCATAAAACCTAGCCACGACAAGTTATGGTACAAAATTTCGAACCTAAAATGACACAAAATAAGAACAAAAATTGTATTATGCAATGATCTCTGTGAACCTAACTTTACATCTAACGAGTAGTAGATACTAAATGAAAAATCTAGTACCTTCGTAAGACCCTCGGGTACGTAGGTCATGGCCATCCGGTACGTAGGTCATTGCGACGACGAAGCGAGGCCCGGGACATCTGCTGTTTACTATTTGAACCAAGGATCGAGGCGTCTTGTCAGAGGTGTAATAATTCCATCAAGTACACTAAAATCCATTGAGTAATTCCAATACATTTTTTTTATTTTATTTTTATTTATTTTTTATTATAGGAGAGAGAATGCAAGTTAACTACATACACCCTGCTTTTTAATGAACCCTTTTTTTTTTGTAAACAAGCTACAGAAAAAAAAAGAAAAAGAAAATACATATACATAATCATTTCTGGGGCAACAAAATGGAATACTTTTATTTTGTTCAATTCACGACGATTGACGAGACTCACTCACTCTCTCTTTCTCTCTCTCTCTCTCTCTCTCTCTCTTTGGTCTTCAGATTTCTAAGTGATTCCACCACGCCTAACCTCAACTTAGGACTGCTGATCAAGTTATCAACGACGCAACTTATACTAATATAACACTTTTGGGCACTTAAGTTCCCTATTGACATGCATTATACACTTTGCTTTTAGTCTTGAGAGAAAATAATAATAATAATAATAATAATAATAAATCATAATAGTAATATCTTTCTGGAACTGAGCAAATAATTCCGAGGACTCCTGAAAAGGTACTTCGGTGGTGTCTAAGAAGCTGGGAATAAGGTAACAGGATTCTCACCAGAGAACTTAAAGGGGTGGAGGGAAAAGCTTTGTTACAAAGAGAAAGATGGGTGAGAGGAGTGAGAAAAAGAGATATAAAGGAGGGGAGGAGACATGTGCTGTGTCTAGAAACACTTAAACAAATTATGGGAGAGGAATAATAAAGAAGTTAATCATACTAATTCAAGTAACTCAATCCATAGATGTCAAATGAAAGAAATATTAAATAGAGAAATATACATTTAAAGAAAGCTCAAACAACAAATTAAGTAATATGAGCACAAACAAAAAAATTAACTAATATAATCGAGAAAATGGTTATTTGCAGACACAAAGGCAAAAGATTTCTTGATCCACTACTACAAGGGTTAACATAAAATTGGTAAAATGTACCATTAAAACTCAGGACTTATTTAGAAGTGTCTCAGGTTAGAGCAGAGGCAAGAAGAGTTAGTTCTCTAGTGATGGGACTTGGGACTGAACACAATCATAAGGAATAAACAATATTAAAACAACTCCAAACACTTATATAGTCTCAGTGAAAAAAGAAAGATACGTTATTAACAAAAATAAATATCTTAAAATGTCCATATAAAAGCAATTTATTTAAGTTGGTATGTGCGAGCACACGTGTATATGTCTGGGTGTCTGTGCATGCATGATCATCTACGTATATATGGTAGTTATATAAATGTGTATACATGTATCTAAATGAATATCATATATCTATATTATCAAATGCATACACAAAACCACCTAATAACCAGCACAATGCTTTTCTTCTTCAAAATGAGTACCAAGTAGGTCTTATCTCAAAATATATTACAAAAGGTGATATAAATTATGAGCAGTGCCAATCATATTGGAAGATTCCAATTCTCAAAAATATTCACTGTACTGCGATCTTTCTTGTCTTCTAACAGCAGTATACTAGATACAATCATATAATTTCACTTGCAAGGGCGTTCTGATACATATATAACGCACTAGTGCTGGGTTGCTCCACTATCCAGAGTAGTTAATTTTGTGAACTTGATTTACACATAGATGGTTCCACAAGGTCTTCTCACCAAGTAGTTAATCAATGGGCTGACCTGACCTAATATTGTATGTCCATTCCTTGATTTTTTTCCTTAGGTAATTATTAGCATAACTGTTAATATAATCATTATTAATGTTGAGATTATTACCAAGTTATCACGAATATATTTTTTTTCTTAAGTAAAAAGGCAAACAGATGAGACAAAAAGACTAATAATTGACTCTTTGGCATCTAAGTTCTTGAGGAGCATGCAAGTGCTAGCAAAATTTATATTAAATCACAATGGACATGGCATGTATTTTGGCATCCTGGCATCAAGAGGTTAAAAAAAGATTTACATGTAAGATACAATCACTTCAGTCCCACTTATGGAAAAAAAAACATACAACTGTATTCTAATGGATATATAAATGTTTTTTTGTTTTTTTTTATGAAAGGCATGTGTAAGTGTTATGACATGGTTTGCATGTTGTCACACAAAATTTCTAGAATCAGATCTGCTGTTTAAAATAAAAAGAAAAATACCAACATATTTCCCTTCTTACTACAAAGACTTAGAGGATTGAAAAAAAGATAGATGGCAAAAGGAGAGAGAGAGAGAGAGAGAGA
>NW_020872622.1:155789-225789 GCF_003789085.1 Penaeus vannamei
AGGGAAGGGGAGGGAGAGGAGGAAGGAAGGGAAGGGAGGGAGGGAAGAGGAAAGGAGGGAGGAAAGAAAAGGAGAGACGTGAGGTGAAGGATAGAGGAGGGAGAGAGAGACAGCAGATGGAGGAGAGGAGGAACGAGGGAGAGACGAGGAAGAAGATTTAATTATAGACGAAAGGGAAAGAGAGAGAAGAAGAGAAGAAAAGAAGAGAAGAGAAGAAAGGGGAAGGGAGGAGTAGAGACAGAAAAAACAGGGTATCCGGGATAGCATCGGGAAGCGGGAGAGGGGAGGGAGGAAGGGGAAGGGAGGGAGGAGAACGATAGAGTAAAGAAGGAGAAGAAGTAGTGAGAAAAAGGAAGGAGGGAGGGAGAAGTTAAGGTAGAGAATGAAAAGGAGAAGGCAGGAGATAGAACTTAGGGTAGGAGGACAAGAGTAGATAGAGAGGGAGAATGTTAGAGTAAAGAAGGAGAAGGAGAAGGTAGGAAGGGAGAAGTTTAGGAGAAAAGGAAGGCACAGGGAGATAGAACATTAGGGTAGGGCGGGAGAAGGGTAAGTTAGGGAGGGAGAAGAGGGAGGTAGACGGTCTCTCCCTCCCTTCGTGGGCAGGTCTCACTGGGTCTCAACTCCAGGTCACGATTTGTACCTGGCGGGTCGCCCCTCGCGCTGCTCCAGTTTCGGGATGCAGGGCTTTGTTTGTTGGGCTTGGCTTTTTGCTGTGTTGTTGTTGTTGTTTTCTTTGTCTTTTCTTTGTGTTTATGTTGTTTTTTCTTGTTCTGTTTTTTTTTTTTTTTTTTTTTTTTTTTTTTTTTTTTGTATTTTTTGTGTTTTGTGTGTGTGTGTGTGTGTGTGTGTGCGCGTCTGAATCGTACGTGCGTATATACACGGTGATGAGTGGGAGAGAATGAAGAAGAAAAAGAGAGACAGATAGCGGCACAGAGACATAGGAGAAGAAAAAGAAAAGAAAACGAAGAATAAGAAGACAAGGGAGAAGAAGAAGAAGAAAAGGGAGAAGATGATGAAGAGGAAGAAGAAGAAAAGAGAGAAGAAGAAGAAGAAGAAAAAGAGAAGAAGAAGAGAAGAGAGAGACGAAGAAAAAGGAGAAAAGAGAAAAAAAGAAGAACGAAGGCCAGCATGTGTGTGCGTGCGCGTGTGCGTTTCGCGTGCACGGGAAACGGCCTCCGACAGAGACACGCCCACCGCCACAAAGGTGCTCGCAAAGGGACGCCCGCGATTCCGATGTAAGGTCAGCGCGTTCGTGACCTTTTCTCTCTCCTTGGTCAGAGCATCTTCTCTGTCGTCTTCCTTTGTGTCTCTTCCTGTTTTTTTTTCTTTGTTTCTTTCTTTGTTTTTTTTCTTTTCTTTCTTTTTCTTTTTTATCTTTTTCTTGTTCTCTTTTCCGTTTTTCTGTTTATTATCGTTTCTTTTCTTTGTAGTTTTGCCTTTTTTTTTTTTGTCTCTCTGTTTTTTTTCTCTCTCTCTTTCTCTTTCTCCCTTCTCTCTTTCTTTCTTTCTTGCGTTCTCTCTCTCTCTCTCTCTCTCTCTCTCTCTCTCTCTCTCTCTCTCTCTCTCTCTCTCTCTCTCTCTCTCTCTCTCTCCTCTCCTCTCCCTCTCCCTCTCCTCTCCCTCTCTCCTCTCTCTCTCTCTCTCTCTCTCTCTCTCTCTCTCTCCCTCCCCCCTCCCCCCCCTCCCTCCCTCCCTCCCTCCCTCTCCCTCCTCCCCCCACTCTCTCTTTGCTTTGTGATCTCACTCCTCTGACTGTTTATTATATTTCTGTCTTTCTTCCTACGCTCTTATTGTTTTTCCTTCTGCATCATCTTCCTTTCCTTATTTCTTGCGTACATGCTATTTCTCTTTTTTTTCGTTTTTGATCACCCTGTCTATCTATCTATATCTATCCATCCATCCATCCATCCATCCATCCATCCATCCATCCATCCATCCATCCTTCCATTCATCCATCCATCTATCCATTCATCCATACATCCATCTATCTGTCTTTCTATCTATCCATCCATCCATCTATCCATCCATCCATCCATCCATCTATCCATCCATCCATCCATCCATCCATCCATCCATCTATCTATCCATTCCAATCCATCCATCATCCATCTATCCATCCATCCATCCATCCATCCATCCATCATATATCTCTCCATCCATCCATATCATCTATATATCTATCTATTCTTTGCCTTCTCTCTCTTTCTTCTTCTTTTTCCTCTCGTCCTTTTATCGGATCTGTCTTATGGCTCACATCGGACGAGACATCTTAAAAAAAAAAAAAAAAAAAAAAATCTAAGTGTGTATTATTTTCGAGTTGAAGACTGGGAAGAAATTGTATTTTTCTGCCTCGTCCTATAATAACATTTTTATTCTCCTTCTCTTTCTCTTCTCTCTCTCTTTCGTTTCCAAAATGAAATTTAAGAATATGCCTATTTTTGGATTTTTTTCTTTTTTTTTCTGTTTTTAAAGTCTTATTGTATTTTATATTCTTAAATTACCTTATCTTATTTTATTTCTTCTGTCCCATCTTTATTACGAGTTTTAATGCCTCCTTTCCCACATTCTTTCTCATTCATATAAGATATCGTCGTTCTTATTTCCATCCATCTTTTTTTTGCTATTTTCTATTTCGCAACACTGACGTATAACAATCCTCAGATTCTCTTCTTTTCTCTCATTTCATTCGCTTTTCCTTCTTCCTTACTCATCCATTCTTTTATCTATCCTTATTTATCTTCTGTAAGTATATTCCTCTCTCGTCTCTCCTTTTTTTCTTCTTATTTTTCCATCTCTTTCCTTCCCGTACTCATATTCTTCTCTTCTTCTTCTCTTCTCCTTCCTTCCATCCTTCGTTCCTTTCTGTAATGACGTTCTTCTCACTTCTCTTTCTTTCTTCTTCCTTCTATCCTTCTTCCCTTTCTATAATTTTATTCCACTTCCCCCCAATCCTTATTCGTGTCGGTTCATCATCACCTTCTATGATGTATGGACTCTTCCCCCCACCCCCCCACGCCCACGCCCTCCCTCCCTTCCCTTATTCCCTCCCCCTCCCTCTCCCCGACCGCCTGCCCCCTACACCCTCCTCCCCCACCCACCTCCGAGTCTCTCCCCACTACCCTCTTTCTCCCCCCCTCCCCTCTCGACCGCGTCCTCCTCATCCCTCCTCCCCCCTTTCCCCTCCCTCCCCCCTAGGTATTCCTTTGCTTACCCCCTCCCCCTTTCCCCCCTCCCCCCTCCCTCCTTTTACCCCCTCCCTCCCCTCCTCCTCCTCCCCCCTAGGTATCCCTCCTTTACCCCCTCCCCTTTCCCCTCACCCCCTAGGATCCCTCCCTTACCCCCCCTTCCCCTCCCCCTCCCTCCCCCTCGCCGACTTCCCTCCACCCCATGTCCGTTTGACAGATTAAGGGCACGGAATAAGCTTATACATATGTGTGTGTCTGCTCGGGGTGGAGGGGGTGAGGGGAGAGGGGATGAGTTCGTAAGGAGGGTAGAGGGGGAGGGGGAGGAGATAGATGGAGGATGAGGGAGAGGGCGTAAGAGTAGAGGGGGAGGGAGATAGATGGGAGGGGGAGAGCTCGTAAGGAGGGTAAGGGTGACAGGGGGAGGAGAGGGAGATAGATGGGGTAGGGTGAGGGAGAGGGCCGTAAAGAGGGTGAAGGGGAGAGGGTGAGGAGATAGATGGAGGGTGAGGGGGAGAATGAGAAGGAGGATAAGATGAAGGAGGTGAGGATGATAGAGAAGAGGAGGGGAGGGTAGACGATAGGGAGAAGGGTGAGGAGAGATCCTTGTGTGAGGGGGATAGAGAGGACGGGATAGCAGACGGTTAGGTAGGCGGTTGAGAGTAAGGGAGAAGGGGGGAAGGGAGATTAGGCGGTTAGGTAAAGAAGAATGGAATACGGAGACTAAAAGGTAAAAGATGGACGGGGGAAGGGGAGGGGAAGGGGACACTAGACGATTAGTGAAAGGGGAGAGGAGAGAGGAGTGACGAAAAGGGGAGTGGGGAAAGGGTGGGGTGGGGGTGGGGGGGGTAGCAATCCGTAATTCATTACCGTTTGCTTTGATATAGATAGGAGTAGACGCTAATTCGCGCGCGCCGCGCGCGCGGTGTGTGTGTGTGTGTGTTTGTGTGTGTGTGCGGATATTAAATGCCTTTGTATACATGTGCCAGTCAAGGGACTTATGGACATGTTATATGTTCAATTTTCTTTTTTTTCTTCTTCTTCTTCTTCCTTCTACTGTTTTTGTCGTTGTTGATATTGTTATGTATCTTCTTTTACCTCTCCTTCTCTCCTCTCTTCTGCTTATCCTCTTTCATCATTATTCCTCCATTTTTTTACGATTTTCTTTCATCTACATAACACATTTTCCTCCCTCTCCTTGTTCTCTTCCTTTAACGACTCTTCCCTAATCTCACATCCATCATTTCCCACTCCTTTCTCCCTCTCTTCTTCTCTCTCCCTCTACTCCTCCTCCTCCCTCATGTCTCCTCCCTCACTCCTCTACCGTCTCCCTCAGCTGTCCTCCTTTCTTCCATCCTCCTCCTCCTGTTCATCTCCTCCAACATCCTCTCCCATTCCTCTCATTCCCTCTCCCCTCCTTCCCCTCCACTACCCTTCTCCCCCATTCCCTCCACCACCTTCCTCCCCCATTTCCCTCCACCCCCATTCCCTCCGCCAGCGCGAGTGTTCCAGCGCCGGAGCGAAAATAGTAATCAAGGCCCGAGATTGTGCCTGGGCCAGATCCCCTTTGACTGAGCCGGCCATGTCGAGTGCGAACTTAATCACTTCACAGATTTGGCTCTTGTTTCGCTTATTCCTTATTCCTCCTCGCTGTTGGGGAGTGTTGGTTTTTTTTTTTTTTTTTTTTTTTTTGGGGGGGTTTTGGGTGGGTGTGTGTGTGTGTGTGAGAGAAGAGAGGAAGAGGGAGAGTGAGTGTGGTGTGTGTGTGAGAGAGAGAGAGAGAGAGAGAGGAGTGAGTGAGAGGGAGTGTGTGTGTGAGAGAGAGAGAGAGAGAGATTTGTGTGTTTTTGAGTATTCTTGTTTATTTTTGTGCTTTTCCTATGTGTCTTTGGTTGATTTGTGTATTTTTACGTGTTTCGTGTTTGGTTTTGTGTCTTTTCAATTGTCTGCTGTTTATTTGTCTTTGTTTTTTCATGTTTCTTATCTAAATGTGCGCTTTTTGTCGTTTTTATTTACTTCTCAATTAACGTATTTCTCGTTTCGCTGTTTTCTTCTTATTTTTTTTAGGTATCATCATTTTTTAAATTACTTCGCTTGTTTAAAGTCCGATTAATTCGTTTCGGATTATTCGTGTATGCATTGGCGTTATTCGTCGTATTTTGCGTATTTTGCGTATTTTGCGTATTATGCGTATTTTGCGTATTTTGCGTACGTCAGTTATTAAGGGCGTGAGTGCTGAGATATGTCTGTGTATATGTGTATATGTGTATATGTGTGCATATTTTTTCATTTCTTTCATAAGAATATATAAAACAAGATTGAAAATAATAAGAAAAATGAAATGAAATTAGAACAGAATAAAGACAACAACAAAAAAAGAAAATAGAAAAAAACGAAATAAAATTAGACAAAATAAAGACAACAACAACAAAAAAGAAAAAACAGAAATAAAATTACGACAGAATAAAGACAACAACAACAACAAAAATAATAAAATAAAATTAGAATAGAATAAAAAAAAAACGAGAAATAAATGAAATAAAATTAAAACAGAATAAAGACAACAACGAAAAAAGAAAAAGAAAAAAAAGAAAGGAGAAAAGAAAGACAAAAATAAAACAAAATATAAAAGATTAAAAGGAGCGAGACGACGAGAAGAATCGGAACAATTATACGTGAAATTGGTCGTGGTGGACCTGGGGGGGGAGGGGAGGGGGAGAAGAAGAAGAAGAGACAGAGAGGAAGATTGAATGGCGACGAGAGAGAGAGAGAGAGAGAGAGAAGGATGGGGAAGAAAGGAGAGAGGAGAACAGAGGAAGGTTGGAAGGGGGGGGGGGAGGGAGACAAATGTGAAAGAGACACGGGGAGAACAATGACGTATAGACAGAGGGAGAGAGAGAGAGAGAGAGAGAGAGAAGAGAGAGAGAGAGAAGAGAGAGGAGAGAGAGAGAGAGAGAGAGAGAGAGAGAGAGAGAGAGAGAAAAGAGAGAGAGAGAGAGAGAGAACTGATGGGCAGACAGAAAGACAGAAGACAGAAAATGAAATAGAGAAGAAGAAATAAAAATGGCAGACAGAAAGACTAGGGAGAGAAAGAGAAAATAAGGAAAATAAGAACAAAGATGCAGAAAGATGAGGAGGATCCGAGACGAAAGAAGGGAAAGGGAAGAAGAAGAAAAGAAGAAAAGAAGGAGAGAAGAAGAAAGGATTAATAAGGCGGAGGAGATATGATAATGGTAATAATAATTAATAAGAATAAGAAGGAGAGAAGAGAGAGGAAGAGGATATAAGAAGAAGAAGGAGAGAAGAGGAGAGAGAAAGAGGAGGAGGAGGAGGGTCTCCAGCCACGCACTCGACACGCGTG
This sequence comes from Penaeus vannamei, assembly GCF_003789085.1. Lineage (NCBI taxonomy): Eukaryota > Metazoa > Arthropoda > Malacostraca > Decapoda > Penaeidae > Penaeus > Penaeus vannamei. The sequence goes on from NW_020872622.1 coordinate 162,333, forward strand.
GATGACCGCCACTACCACTACACGCCCTGACCTCCCCCCCCCCTTACCCTCCCTGTCCCCACCTCCCTTCCCTTCCCCTCCTCCCCTCTCTCTCTCTCTCTATCCCCCTCCCCCCCCCCTTCTCTCTCTCAGTCTTCCCCCCATCTATTCCCTTCCGTTCCCCCCCCTCCCTCATCTCTTCCTCCTTCCCCTCCTCCCCCTCCCCCCCCTCCCCTCCTCCATCCTCATCCCTTCCCCTCTCATGCACCATACCCCCCCACTACAACAATACCACAGCTTGCAAGGTCAAATACCCCCCCCTTTTCCTTACCCCCTACCCCACCCCCCTTCTGCACCCACCCCCCCCTCCCTCCCTCCCTCCCTGTGCCCGGAGTTGAGTCCAGGAGTGACTAGACTGTGACTGAAATGGAGACTGATAGTTTTGACTATATATGTTTATCCTCTCTTTCTCTCTTCTCTCTTTCTTTCTCTTTTCTCTCTTCTCTCTTCTCTCTCTCTTCTCTCTCTCTCTCTCTCTCTCTCTCTCTCTCTCTCTCTCTCTCTCTCTCTCTCTCTCTCTCTCTCTCTCTCTCTCTCTCTCTCTCTCTCTCTTTCTCTCTCTTCTCTCTCTCTCTCCTCTCTCTCTCTCTCTCTCTCTCTCTCTTCTCTCTCTCTCTCTCTCTCTCTCTCTCTCTCTCTCTTCTTCTCTCTCTCTCCTCTCTCTCTCATCCTCTCTCTCTCTCGTGTCTCTCCCTCCGTCTCTGTCTCCTCGGTGCCTTTCCCTCCTTTTTGGTGTATATAGGCCTATACAGAGAGGATGTAGTATCATCATCACCATCACACCATCATCGCACCACCTCCGCACCTCCAAATCACCACCACCACCACTACCCAGCACCACCACCACACCACCTTCATCCCAATCACCACCACCTCCACTCAATCACCACCACCACCATTACCACCACCAAACCACCACCACCATCCTTCCCTTCCCCACTCACAATCCCCACCACTAGACACAAACAATAAGCCAAGGAAATCAGACTCTTCCCAGATTCTTCCTAAGCAAGGCCGGAGAACATAGCCACCGCAGATAGACATATAATACACTGAGCTACACTCCTCATTTCTTAAGCTTTTCTCTCTAAGTCTTTCCGGTATTCTGTGTCTTCATTCTGGTGTCTGATTCTCTCTGATTCTCTCTTAATTGTTTGTTTCAGTTTTCTGTTGTGTTGTCTGATTCTTTCTATTTTTTTTCTAATTGGTTGTTTCGTTTTCTAACGTGTTGTCTAATTTTCTTTATTTTTTTCTAACATTTGTCTATTTTTTAACTAATTCTCTCTAATTCTCAAAATCTAACATTCTCACTAACTCTCTAATAACATTATGGCTCATCTAACATTATGGCTCATTTTCTAACATTCTCTCTAATTCTCTCTAACATTATGGCTCATTTTCTAACATTCTCTCTAATTCTCTCTAACATTATGGCTCATTTTCTAATTCTCATTCTCTCTAATATTATGTCTCATTTTCTAACATTATGTCTCACTAATAACGTTCTCTCTAATTCTCGCAAATATTATGTCTCATTTTCTAACTGTCAGTAATTCTTTCTAACATTATGTCTCATTTTCTAACGTTCTCTCTATTTCTCGCAAATATACTAGTTTTCAAAAGTTTTCGCTAATTTTCTAAAGTCCTTTCTTATTTTCTAATTGACGTTCTCTCTCTCTGATTCTTATCGTTCTATCTAATTCTCTCTGTAATTTCATTCATATCCTGGCGTTTTCACTAATTCTCTCATTTCCGACGTTCCCTGTAATTCATTTACACATTTTCTCACATTCTCTAAATATTTGTAATTTTCGTAACATTTTCTCTGCGTTTTGTTTGTCTCTCTGGCTTTGTCTGTCTGCCTGTCGGGTTCTGCTCTCTATCTCTCTCGCTCTTTCTCTCTCTCTCTCTCTCTCTCTCTCTCTCTCTCTCTCTCTCTCTCTCTCTCTCTCTCTCTCTCTCTCTCTCTCTCTCTCTCTCTCTCTCTCTCTCTCTCCTCTCTCTCTCTCCTCTCTCCCTCTCCTCTCTCTCTCTCTCTCTTCCCTCTCCCTCTCTCTTTCCCTCTCCCTCCTCTCTCCCTCTCTATCTTTCTCTCTCCTCTCCTCTTCTCTCTCTTCTCTCTCTCTCTCTCTCTCTCTCTCTCTCTCTCTCTCTCTCTCTCTCTCTCTCTCTCTCTCTCTCTCTCTCTCTCTCTCTCTCTCTCCTCCCTCTCCCTCCCTCTCCCTCCCTCTCCCTCCCTCCCTCTCCCTCCCTCCCTCCCTCCTCCCTCTCCTCCCTCTCTCCCTCCCTTCTTCTTCCCTCTCCCTCCCCTCCCTCCCTCCCTTCCCTCCCTCCCTCCCTTCTTCCCTCCCTCCTCCCTCCTCCCTCCCTCCCTCCCTCTCGCCCGCTTGCCATTGCTTGCTTTTTAGAATTTCATGAATTTTCTATCATAACTCTCGCTTATCCTTTAAGTATTTTCACTTACTTTTCCCAAGCTAAATTTTGCATTAGTGGATTAATAAAACCCGTTCTGTGTCGATGTTATATTGCCAGCGAGGGAAGAGAGAAAAAAAAAAAGCCCCGAGAGAAAACGGGAAAAAAATACATACAGGGGGAACCAAAGAAGATTAATTTCACGCTCGAATGACTCCCACGAGATCTTAAAAAAAAAAAAAAAAAAAAAAAACGGGGCACTTTTAGATACATACGAGACAGACTCTACGCGCGGAAAGTACACAAAACGCGAAAAAATATTATCCTTCTTCTCATCTTCTTATCCCTGTCTTCCCCTTCTTCTCTTATCCCTGTCTTCCTCTTCTCCTCCTCTTATCCCTGTTCCTCTCTTCTCTTATCCCTGTTTTCCACTTCTCCTCTTATCCCCGCCTTCCTCTTCTCCTCTTATCCCTGTCTTCCTCTTCTCCTCCCTCCTTTTATCCCTCTCTTCCTCTTCCCCTCCCTTCTATCCACGGTGGGACCCCAGAGAGCGTATCCAACCATCATTTTTATCCTGCCATCCTTTCTTTCTCCCCCATTCCCATCCTCACCAAAAAGGATAAAAGAAAATAAAAGAAAAAAAAATGTATATCACTGTATTCCCCTCAGCGAATCCTCTTTAACCCCCATACCCCATCCCCCGTGCCCCGAAGAGCGAAAAAAAAATCATTTTATCATTGTGCCTCCTTACTAACCCTCTTTAACCCGTCCCCCTAACCCCTACCGTGCTCTCCTAAGAAGCAAAACACTTCATTTTTACCCCTCCTCCTCCTCCTTCTTCCTTCTTCTCCTCCTCTCCTCCTTCCCCTCCCCCTCCCTTTCCTTCCCCTCTCCCCCTTCCACCTCCTTCTCCCCTCCTCCCCTCCCCCTCCCTCCCCTCCTTCTCTCTCCCTTCCCCTTCCCCCTTCCCCCTCCTCCAAGCCCTCTTCCTCCCCTCCTCCCCCTCTTCCTCCTCCTCCTTCCCTTACCTACACGACATACCCCCCCCCCCAAGGGCCTCCAAGACATGGGGGAGCGTCATGAGATTGGAGGCAGTATTTACTTGGGCAAATACCACCAGTTGAAGCTGCCCGGTGCTGACGGAGGCTGCGATGTGACGGCGAACGGGTCTCCTTCTTCTCCTTCTTTTTCTTCTTCTTGTCTTCTTCTTCTCCTTCTCTTCTTCTCTTCTCTTCTTCTACTTCTCTTCTTCTCCTTTCTTTCTTCTCCTTCTTCTCTCTCCTTCTCCTCTCCTTCTCCTTTCTTCTTCTTTCTTCTTCTTCTTCTTCTTCTTCTTCTTCTCCTCTCTTCTCCTTCTTCCTTCTCCTTCTTCTTCTTCTCTTCTTCTCTTTCTTCTTCTCCTTCTTCTCCTTCTCCTTCTCCTCCTTCTTCCTTCTTTCTTTCTCCTTCTTCTTCTTCTTCTTCTTCTTCTTCTTCTTCTTCTTCTTCTCTCTTCTTCTCTTCTTCTTCTTTCTTCTTCTTCTTCTTCTCCTCCTCCTTCCTCCTCCTCCTCCTCCTTCCTCTACTTCTTCTTCTCTCCTTCTGCTTCTACTTCTTCTTCTTCTTTCTTTGTTATTCTCTTCCTTCCTGTGTTGCTCCTTTCTTCTTCTCTTCTTACTCCTCCACTAATTCACTTCCATGACTTCTCTTCCTATTCCCTTTCGTCTTTTCTTTTCTTTATCTTCTCCCCTCCTCCTTTACCTCTTCTTACTCCTCCTCCCTCTTCTCTTTTTTCTTCGATTTCTTCACCTCTTCCTATTCCTTCCCCCTCTTCTTCTTCTTCTTTCTCCCCCTGTTCTTCTTTGATCCCATACAAGATAATGATTGCCCTTCCTCCTTTTCCTCTTCCCCTTCTTCTTCTTCTTCTCCTCGTTCTTCATTTCCCTCTTCCTCTTCTTCTTCATCATCATCATCTTCCTTTTCCTCTTTTGCCCCTTTTCGTATATCCAACTCTAAGGTATAGAGTAGGATAATTTTTTAAAATGAGGGACACGGGAAAATCGGATGAGGCGAATTTGCTTGCATCTCCCTCCGCAGCGGCTTGGCTTCGGCCTCCAAGAAGCCTCTTCGGAATGTCTCGGAAGACGCTGCACCAGACGCGCCGATACCTCCTGCCATTACGGGTTCCAAAGCTCAACGTCGATTGGGGCGATATTCCCTGCACTCGAGAAGGGGAAGATCGCCCTTCTCGCCACGGGTGCGTTGGGGATATTATCCTATGGCGTCCGACCGGCCCCAGACCCGAGTGTGCGAGTGTTAGGGACAATTATTCTCATCAGCGTCGCATCACAAGATGACACGCATCCATTTTCCGAGTTATCGCTATCAGCACGCACGCCCTTCCCTTCGTCTGCGGATCGGCTGGTGGCTCGGCGCGGGGGAGGGGGGGGGGCGGTCTCGGGGGGCTCCGGTGTGGGTGGGTGGTGGGGTGGGTGGGTTGGATTTGCTTTGATGGTGCTGGAGCTCTGTTGTAGGTGGTGGTTTTTTTTTTTAACGTTTTGTGTGTTTTGGGTTTGTTTATTTTATTAGTTTATTTATTTATTAATTTATTTTTACTTTTTAATGATTTATGTTCTTGTTGTTGTTTTTGTCATTTGAGTATTGATTATTTATATATTTTTATCTTCCGTTGTTTGTGAATCAGTAATTCTGAACATGATGAAAGGAGAGAGAGACAGACAGACAGACAGACAGACACAGAGACAGGCAGAGACTGACGACCAAAGAGAAAAGAGGAAAACAGATGGTGAAGCAAATAAATGATGCATAAGAAAAGTGAAAAGGGTGATGATGATGACGATAATGATCAAACAGGAAACAACAATAAATGACAAAACACATGATATCTATCCCTATCACCCTAAAAAAAATACATTTGGAAAAAATAAATGAATAAAAGACCCCCAAATGCATAAAATACAATCGAAAAAAGCACAGACCACAATGTATCTACACTCAAGAGGTGGAGGTTCACAGCACGATCATCAGCGACGTAACACAACACTTTCACAAAACATAATACGATCGCATGTGGTCGCGCATCCTTCGGCGGAGGATCGAAGCCTCTCGAGACAGTCGCCGATTCTTTTCTTCGAAGCTTCTGAGCGAGAGAGAGAGTTGCTTTTGTTTTGATTTCTCTTTTCCTTATAGTTTCGAGTGGATCGGATTTGATTTCTCTTTTCCTTATAGTTTTGGAGGGGATCGGATTCTGTTTAGTTAGATTACGTTTTTTTTTATTTTTCATTTTTTGATATTTTTTCTTCGAAGCTTCTGGGCGAGAGAGAGAGAGAGAGAGAGAGAGAGAGAGAGAGAGAGAGAGAGAGAGAGAGAGAGAGAGAGAGAGAGAGAGAGAGAGAGAGAGAGAGAGAGAGAGAGAGAGAGAGAGAGAGAGAGAGTTGCTTTTGTTTTGATTTCGCTTTTCCTTATAGTTTTCGAGAGGATCAGATTGTGTTTAGTTAGATTACGTATTTTTTATTTTTTAAATTTATTTATATATTCATTTTTTTGTGGTATGCGTACTGGGTTGTGTTTTCGTTCTATTTGCTTCGTTCTTGCGACTTTAGCCTTTAATGAAATGTTTAAAATGTATCCGGTTAATAAAAAAAATTTAACTTGATATTTGACGCGTTTCCGATAAGTGAAATATACCTTCCTATTTATGTAATCGCAATTTTCGTAAGTTTCCTCAAAGAAAATTGTTATGGAGAAAATTTTGTTTGAAAATTTGCCCAACTTTGACCATGTCCTTTGGCAGAGAAAATTTAAATCATATTCAAATGGAATTGGTGGAATGAAATAGACAACCCATCTAAGTTGCTATCTTTCGGAGAGGAAATTGTACACGAGAATTACCTAAATCAAGTCACCTTTCGCATTTTTTCTTTTCTTTCTTTACGACTGACTTGCTCTTAGACCCCAGCGCCTCAAGCCCTTCCATAGACGGGTGTTGAGGGGCCGAGGGCGTGGCGGCGGAGGAATACAACGTTTACACGCCCTCACGTTGGAAACAAAAGCGTGGCGGGATGCGTGACTAGGGAAGGGAGCCAGCAGGATTTTAACAGTCATCTCCTTTTCTGCTACTGGAGTCTTTTTTTTTTGGGGGGGGAGGGGAGGGAGTTCTTATTTCACGGGCTGGCTCTGTTTTACTCTCTGGTGCGGATTTGTTCCTAGTTCGGGGAGGAAAAAGGTGCGGGGGGTTTATTTCTTCGATTGGGAACCCCGGGGAGGTAACGGAATCGCTATCTGATTTTGGCTTTTGTCACTGTAAAGCATTTTATTTGTTTGTTATTTTATCAGCAGTACCAGAATTCTATCTCGGTATCGGTACTTTTAAATATTTCCCACCAGCTCCACAATTCTATCATGTCATTGCTAAGCTCTTTGTTATCAGTAAATACGTACGCATTTCTCCACATTTTTGTCATAAACAAAAGTCCCTTTCATTCCATCTATATTTAGATTCATTAATGTACTTACTTAATAATAGATAGTTTGATTAGCTTTCAAATATACGCATTATTTCATGACCTGTTTTTTTTTTCTTTCTTTCTTTCTGTGCGTGAGGAAACCGCCATTACGGCCACGAGCTCGGAGACTTCAATGCCCGCAAACTCAGCCTCGACAGACAGCTATATCCACGCCATAGTTATTCGCCAAAGACCGTCGTTATCTCATTAGTCCATCTGTTGTAGCGCATGTGTTATACATTATACCTCGGGTGTCCGTTCGTGCATGCTTGTCTAACCTAACCCCACCACGCCTAACGCCCTGGTCTGTGAGAGGACACGCCCAAAATCCTCTTTTTTAAATTTCTTTATCGAGATGTAGAGGGGCGTGAGTGGGAGATGTATTGTCGTCCATATCCTTTTAACCGATTGAGAAAGTTTAACCGTCCGGAGAGAGCGGTCGCGTCAGATATTATAATAAGATGTCGGTGATTTTGATCGATTTGATGCACAGGGTTTTATGTGAGTGATAAGATTGTTAGAGGCGGAGCCACTTCGAGAAGGAGAGAGGGAGAGAAAGATTGGAAAAGAGAAGGCGAAAGAGAGAGAGGAGAAAGGGAGGAGAAAGAGGAAAGAGAAGGGAAAGAGAGATGGGAAAAGAGAAGGGGAGAGGGAAAAGAAGGAGAGAGAAGGTGACGGAAAAGGAGGGAGAGAGAGAAAGAGCGATAGGCAGCGGGAAAGAATATCAAAACTTTTCTTTTTCCTTTTTTAATCGAACGTGACAAATCTCATATCATAACCATCTGTAACCCTTTACCCCTCCCCTCAAAAAAGCACCGAATAGTTTAAAAAATAACGTACCATAACGAAGAGACCCCATGTCACGGCCGTTACATGGCTTCGTTCGAATTTGAAAAAAAAGGCGGGAAGATGAAACGTAGAAAACGTGACTGCACTCTTAGCGCGCCAGCCTTACTTATATACACATTTTCTCTTATAACAAAGTGTCGTTGTGTGTCGAATCGATTCCTTCCTCTTTAGACTATTCGATTTAACAATTTATGAAAATGGCGCATACGAATTTTTATTTCGCTCGGTTCTGGGAAAGGGTCTCGTTTCGGGAAATTTGTTTTCGTTATATCAGAACTGTTGTTATTGTTGGTATTATCTTTATGATGATAATAACGGTTATGGTAATCATAATGATATATAGAGTAGTAATATATTATAATGAGGATGATAAAAGAAAATATTGTTATTATTAATATTATTATTATTGTTATTAAGATTATTATTATTAAGATTATTTTTATAATATTGACGTTATATTCGTTCTCTTATTACTGTTGTTATAATTTTCTCTCTTCCAATTACTGTTGTTGGTGTTATTTTGTTTTTGTTATTTTCCTTCTTGCTGTTTTATGTGCATTAATTGCTCCTTACTGTTATTCCTGATTTTTATCATCATCATCATCATTATTTTTTATTGACAACATTCTCATTATAATTGGCACTATAAATTTTCCTCCGCCTCTATCGCCATTCATAAATTTTCCTGAATAACCGACGGTACTTTAGGTGCAGTGTGGGAATAAAGGCTCCTAAATGTGTACTTTGTTCCCAGTGTTGCCAACTCCAGGCCATAAATCAGAGGTGTTGGTGATGTATGGTAGCCTTTGTGGTCAAGGGAAGCGATTTGGGTGGTTAGTCTCTTTCTGTCTCTCTGCCTGTCTGTCTGTTTGTCTGTCTGTCTGTCTGTCTGTTTGTCTGTCTGTCTCTCTCGAAAAAAAATAATGAATAAAACTAATGCGTAAATCAGAGCAATAATACAACAGCCATTCCAAAACGGCGCGCACACACACACACACACACACACACACACACACACACACACACACACACACACACACACACACACACACACACACACACACACACACACACACACACACACCAGCCATTACAAAACGCCAGAGTGCAAAACTATCGCCAGTTCATTCAGTTCAAAATATGTTCGGGACAGCGCTCTCATATCCACGCTAGTGTGGGAAATTACGAGCCTAAAATTATCTTTTGGGGCGGTGGGGCGTTCTGGTAACACTGCGGTTCTCGCCTGCAGCCCTATAACACTTAGGTTTTTGCAACACTATATAAGCAGCGGCCTAGCACTAAGGAAGGAGGAAGGTTTTGCGGGGGTGTTGGGTCTGGTAACACTGCGGCGGACAGTTCTCGCCTGCAGCACTAAGGAAGGAAGTTTTGCGGGGGTGTTGGGTCTGGTAACACTGCGGTGGATAGTTCTCGCCTGCAGCACTAAGGAAGGAAAGGAAGGATAGTTCTCGCCTGCAGCACTAAGCTGGTAACACTGCGGTGTAGTAGCACTAAGGTTTTGTATTTCTCGTTGTTCAGAGTTTTGTGTGTATTTGTTGGTTTGTGTGTGTACTTATGTATGTGTATTTATTGATATGCATATATTTTTGTTTATATTTTTCTGTATGTATATTGAGTTCTTTTATTTTGTAGGTTTTTAGTTTATGTTTGGGGCGGGGGTAGGGACGGGGGGTGGGGGTGGGAGGGAAGGAAAATGTGAGAACGTTTAATTTTCAAAAATATTGGTTATCGAAATTCCTCAGTTGATAGAGAATGTCGACACGAAAATACTGCACATTGTTCGCGCCGCAAGATTACAACGTGAAAAGCAGACATTTAGATATATTGTGGCGTTTGCTTTCTTCTACTTAATAGGCCTATATTTTTAGAAATGTGCAGGTAATAAGCCATACAGAATAAGAAAAAAATAAGTAAAAAAACAGGGGGAAGACAATTATTCATGGCAGTGTAATATTTTATTATTTTGTGGAAAGGTATGAATGAGAACGAATATCTTCACAATATAAGAGATGTATTAGATTAGATTAAATACATCTCTTGTACTGTGAAGATATTCGTTCTCATTCATACCTTTCCACATTTGTCAACATGAATACGGTTCATTTTATTTTTCTACATAGGCTATGGGTGTAGGGAAATTTATTGTATTTTTTTCTGTTACTCACTTAAAATTAAACATCGGCTAAACTTAGTACTCTCTCGTCCCCTCATATTCATTATATCTGTGATTGTGCATTACCAATCACATAAGATACATTCACATTCCTGTGAAAATCGACAGCGCATGAAATCCTGTTACACTGATATATCAATTCTTGGTACATAATACTACAAAGTCTACAGAACAAGAGATTTGATAAAAATTCAGTGTCTCCATATAAATATTTTTGAAATTCGTCTTTACCAATCACCTAAAATACATTCATTGTGAAAATCGACAGCGCATGAAATCCTGTTACACTGATATATCAATTCTTGGTACATAATACTACAAAGTTTAGAAAAACGGGGTATTTGATTTTTAAAAATTTAGTTTCTCCTTACAAATATTTTTGAATCTCGTCTTTACGCGGGAAGGGAAAGGAAACGGTTAGGAAAAATGTCCGGTAACGTTTTAGAAGGAAAATCGGAAGTGGCGAGTCCTATAACGAATTCAGCTTACATGTTACTGACCGGGTAAACAAAGGTTCACGATAAACAGGTTTTGTGACTAAACTACGAGATAAAACGGGTAGTTAATATGCGATTCTTATGATGCAACTTTATTTTTATTTTTGTTTTTTTTTTTTTTTACTCATTTTTCAGTTCGTGTGATGTGAACTTTTTTAATAATACAGATAACTTGACACAAGTATTTATTTTTCTGAAATTGACAAACGGGTATACAGGGGATAGACTGAGGCTGAACTTCCGTTGTTCCACAAAAGACAGGAAATTGAAGGTGAATCGATACAACGGTCTGTTTTTAAATGTCCTCTCCTTTTAAACGGTCTGGAATCTGCCGTTGCTTGAAGAAAACAAATCCCTTTTCTTCTAACCTTGTTTTCTTTATCTCCTGTTTGTAAATTATTTGATTATATTTTGATTATATCTCAGTGGAATAAACAGACGGCTCTGACGTGGGAATAATCGCCAATTTTTTTATTATGTAATGAAAAAAGTTTATTATATGATGATTGAATAAGTAAGTGCGTTGTCTCCTTCTCTCCTTCTCTCCTCCTCCTCCTCCTCCTCCTTCACCCCCTCCCCTCACGCCGGCTTCGCCCATAATCATCGAAATAAGTAATCAATATTTTCCCACCGAGGATGATTTCACAGTTAGCGTGTGAGTGTGAGTGTGAGAGAGAGGTCAGAGTGTGAGTGTGAGTGCGAGTCCGAGTGCAAGGTGCGAGTGTGAGTCGATGTCGACGGTGAATAGACACATCGGAGGCGTGGCGGCTTTCACACTTTTCACACGATCACAGGACACCCTCCGTCTGCCTCGCCGCCCGTGGTTTCGTAGGCGGGTGACATCTTGGTATCAGGGACTCGTGGACTTCCATTTTTTTTGCCTTTGATTTCGGATTTGGGGGAGGGGGAGGGGGGAGTGGTGTCTGTTGGTATGGGGTCTGTTTGTGTGGGGATGTTTTTTTCTCTTCTCCTCTATTTTTCCTCTTCTCTCTCCTTCTTTTTCTTCTCCTCCTCCTTCTTCTCTTTTTTCGCCTCCTCCTCCTCCTCCTCCCTGTGTGCGTTGGTCTGTGTCCCGCGTTCGTTTCTAATTACACGCAGAATAAGTGGACTTTGCCTCGCCCGCCTGCGCAGAGCCGCCACCTGGCCGGGGTGGCTTCGGTCGCGCGGGTGAAACTGGACCCGAGTTTTCACACCGAGGCCGGCGATCATACGACGCCATTCGATATTCTGGAATTCAGAGATTAATTATCTCAGTGCGTTGGTTATCACGCGTCGCGGGATCGTCTGTCCCTCATCTGCTCGGCCTCGGCCCCGGCGCGCGCGCGCGGGCGCGCCCTCTGGTGTGGCCGCTGTTGCTCTGCGGGGATTGCGTCCAAATGGGTTTCATTCGGTTTGGTCTTTGGATTTTAAAATGTAATCGCAAGCGCGCGCGCATACACGCAAACATACACGGATATGCACACCACGCGCGCCACACACCAACACACACACACACACACACACACCACACACACACACACCACAACACACACAACACACACACACACACACACCACACACACACACACACACACACACACAACACACACACACACACACACACACACACACACACACACACACACACACATCACACACACACACACACACAGCACACACGCGCACACACACACACACACACACACACACACACACACACCACACACACACACACACACACACACACACACACACACACACACACCATATCAGAAAGATTTCCGGTTGCAGTGAATCTATAATACGTTTAGCGGTGTCATGAGAAAGTCGTTACATCGCCCAGAACAAAAACAAACGACAAAAGTTGAAACCCTTCGCTCCTTTCCAGCGCTGATTACTTCCGTCTGTCCCTCCTTGCGCCCTCCCTTTCCTTCCTTCCCCCCTTCCCCTCCTCCCCCTTCCCCTCCTCCCTTTCCGTCTGTTCTCCTTGCCTTTCCTCCCCTTTCTCCCTTCCGTCTCTCTCTCTCTCTCTTTTTCTCCCCACCTTTTTCTCTTTATTCTTCCATGCCCAAATCTTCCATTCTTTTTCCTTCCCCTTTTCCCTTACCATCCTTCCCCTCCCTCTCCACTTCCCCTACTCTCCCCTTCCCCCTCTCTCCCCTCCTCTTCCCCCTCCTCTCTCTCTCCTCTCTCCCTGTGTCCCCCTCCCCCTCTCTTCTTCCCCCTCCCCCGGAAAACACCTGCTGGAAAACGGTACTATCGTTAACGAAAAGGTTCCTTCCATTCTAGTAAAAGGTTGGTTTATTAAATTGTATTTTATTGTATTTATTTATTCATTCATTCATTCATTAGCCTATTTACTATAACTGTTGATTTCTCGACATTATGCATCTAAATGGGTACGAGGGAGAACGACTATAAGAGTAGGTCTTTCTTGGTCTGTTTGTACTTAACCTTAATCGTCGCAAATTTAAACAATAGGTAGGAATACAAAAAAAAAAACACTTAACTCTTTACGCTCCTAATAATACGAAAGGGAGTCAAGAGAAATTTGCTCCATTTTGCGGATATGCTCTTCCGAGTTTTACACCCGCGCTCTCTAACCACCCCCCCCCCCTTCTTTCCCGCCAATTTTCGTCCGTCGTCGCTCCGCCCACTTCCTGACAGATGACTAACCTGAAGCGTGGCGGCGTCTTCGTGCTATAATGCTTATTCGAAACGTTTTCCCTTTGATGTCCTTTCCAATAACGTTTCCAGGGTGCATTATGGATTTCGGGTTTTGTTTTTTGCATATTTCGATTAGATTTATTCCATCATTATCATCGTTATTTTATATTATCATCATCATTATATATTATCATTATTATTTTTACCCAGACTTTGTGACTGTATGTAGACATTTGTGTTCAGTCGAAAATTATAATAACTACACATACTTACAATATTATGATTTATTCAATTTCCCGGTAATAAACTAGTAGCAAATAGCGAGACATTGCGAACTTCCCTGGAAAATGAGGATCAGGAAGGTCATCGTACTAATACTATTAGGGGACAGAGTGTGCATTATTTTACCGCCATGCAACAGGTGCATTGTCTCTCTCTCTCTCTCTCTCTCTCTCTCTCTCTCTCTCTCTCTCTCTCTCTTCTCTCTCTCTCTTCTCTCTCTCTCTCTTCTCTCCTCTCCTCTCTCTCGCCAAACGCCTCAAGTACCTTCCTATTTCATGTTCAGCGCTAATCCTTATAACATTCACCTTTGTCACTAAGTTTAGTATTTCGTTTAAGAAACTCTCCCTGTGAGATTTCTCTTCTCAATTCATATCTTGTTTACACGTCTACAATGCAGTAATGCTCCTGTGACGATAATAGTATCTCGATTTTCTCTCCCACATGTCGTTCCTCCTTCTTGCCTCATCGTGGTAAGTTGAATGCCTCTTCCTCCACCCCCTTTTTGGCTTCAAATTTGGAAATTACTGACTGCGCGCGTGAACGTAAATTCACCGCCGCTCTCCCCTAACGATCCCTTCCCCTCCTCCCTTTCTCACACACCCGCTCCTTCCATCCTCCCTCCCGTCCCCTCACTTCCCTCTACCTCACACACCATTCCCTCCCGCCCTATCCCTATCGCGCTCCCTACACCCCTTCGCCCCTCCTGCACTCCCTCCCTTCCTTCCTACTCTTTCGCCCCCTACTTCCTCTCCCTTCCCCCTCCTCTCTCCTTCCCTATCCTCCTCCCTACCTTCCCATCCTTTCTCCTCCCTTCCCTCCTTCCTACTCCTTCCTCCCTTCCTCCTTCCTCCCTCCCCTTCCCCTCCTTTCCTCCCCCCCCCCCTCCCCCCGCGCGCAATTGGCCGGCGCTGTGGCTTGCGACCGCCGTGCGTGAGAAGTGTGGCTCCTGCACGCAATCCGCACGTCCTTCTGTCTCTGTCCTTTCTTTTGTCTTCTGCCTTCTCTCTCTCTTTCTTGGCCCTGTTTCGTTATTATTGTTTTTATTTTATATGTGTATATTTTATTTATTTATTGTATTGATTTTTGTATTTTTTCTTTAATTGTTTGTTATTATTATTATTTTTTTATTATTATTGTTATTATTTTTTGTCTTTTGTCGTATTTTTTTATATTTCTTTGTTTTCCCTTATCTTCATCGTGTTCTTACGTTTGCTTTCTGTTCTTCTTCTTCTCTTCTTCTCTCTTCTCTCCTCTCTCTCTCTCTCTCTCTCTCTCTCTCTCTCTCTCTCTCTCTCTCTCTCTCTCTCTCTCTCTCTCTCTCTCTCTCTCCTCTTTCTCTCCTCTTCTCCTTTTTTATTTTTTTTTGATCCAAATGGCTTAATGTCCGCCTCTGTCCCATTACCTTCTTTAATCGAATTATTTAAAAGAAAAAAATCGAATGTCTTGAAGTGTCCCATAAAGGTCGCCAGAGGTCAGTAAATGGTTTGACAAAAAGGTCGTTTTGTTGGTCGAAATATCAATGAAAATGAACGTTCTCGTCTCGCTGAAGACCACGAAGCTGGCGTCTCGAACTTGCGATGAAAAAGAGAAAGAAAGAAAGAAAAAAAAAAAAAAGAAAAAAAATAGAGAAAGAGAAAAATGAAAAGAAAAGAGAGAAAAAGACGCGGCCACAGGAGTCTCCCCGACAGGGCTACCAACTGCTTCTCTTGTTATATTTTGTCTTTAATTTTTGTTGTTGTTGTTTTCATCGTTTTTTAAGGTAAATTGTAAGATTTTAGGATTCGAATGTATTTTGATATTAAGGGAAAAAAATCGGAGAATCTTTTTATCCGCTTTTGAGGAAAAGAAGAAATTCAGAAAGACGAGAAATGAAAAAAAAAATAAAAGGACAAGGGTATGCGGCGTCCGATGCGAATTGGCAACCCTGCGCAGGTGACCACAACCTCGCCGTGAAGATTGTAAGTTTCGAAGGGCGTCGGGAAGCCTGGAAGCACGTCTGTTTTCCATCCCCTTGGTTCTTCTACGTCTTTTTTTTCTTTATTATCTTTTTCCCCTTTTTCTCTTCTGTTTTTCGTATGTTTCTGTTTCAGTTGTTTGTGTTTTTTTTTTTTCTTTCTCTTATTTTTTCCTGTTCTTGTATTTCTGTCTCTTCTCTTTCTCTCTCTCTCTTCTCTCTCTCTCTCTCTCTCTCTCTCTCTCTCTCTCTCTCTCTCTCTCTCTCTCTCTCTCTCTCTCTCTCTCTCTCTCTCTCTCTCTCTCTCTTTCTCTCTCTTTTCTCCTCTTTTCTCTTTCCCTTTCCCCTCCCCTCTCTCTCTCCTCCCTCCTCCCTCCTTCCCTCTCCCTCCCTCCTTCCTTCTCCCTCCTCCCTCCTTCCCTCCCCTCCCTCCCTCCCTCCCTCCTTCCCTCTATTCCCCTCCCTCCTTCCTCCCCCCTCCCTTCCCTCCCCCTCTTTCTTTCTTTCTAAATCCATCTATCTGTCTATCTATCCCTCTATCCATCTATTTTTACAGTCTCCGCGTCCACAGCCAGAGTGGGATAATATCTCCATGAAGCTGGAATATCAAAGACTGACATTTTTTTTTTACGCACTGGCTCTTGAGACTGAATAGCAGGTTAATTAAAGCGCACACTGCATCGGCTTTTATTTGAGTAATGCTGAAGGATTTTTTTTTTCTTTTTTACTTTTTTTTTTTACTTCGTCTTCGGTGTTTTTTTGTTTGTGTTTTTTTTGGGGGGGCGTGTTTTGTTTGGGTTTTTCTTTTTTTTTCGATGGTTATCTTGCTGTTTGTTTTGGGATTTTTTTTCAGTCTTTCTCTGTTTCTTTTTCTTGCCCCTTTCCTTTCAGCCGCCTCCCGGCTCTATCTATCTATCTATCTATCTATCTATCTATATCATATATATATATATATATTATATATATATATATACTATATATATATAATATATGTCATTTCACTCTTCCCATTCGCTTCCTCAGACTCTCTCTCTCTCTCTCCTCTCTCTTTCTCTCTCTCTCTCTCTCTTCTCTCCCTCTCCCTCTCTCTCTCTCTCCTTCTCTCCTCTCTCTCTCTCTCTCTCTCTCTCTCTCTCTCTCTCTCTCTCTCTCTCTTCTCTCTCTCTCTCTCTCTCTCCCTCTTCTCCCTCTCTCTCTCTCTCTCTCTCTCTCTTCTCTCTCTCCTCTCTCTCTCTCTCTCTCTCTCTCTCTCTCTCTCTCCCTCCTCTCTCTCTCTCTCTCTCTCCTCTCTCTCTCTCTCTCTCTCTCTCTTCTCTCTCTCTCTCTCTCTCTCTCTCTCTCTCTCTCTCTCTCTCTCTCTCTCTCTCTCTCTCTCTCTCTCCTCTCTCTCTCTTCTCTCTCTCTCTCTCTCTCTCTCCTCCCTCCGAGTATTAACATATAGATAGAATAATAATAACAAGGAATACAGATGTGGACAGTCAGCATACGTACACAGCACAAGCAAGTATATCTTTAGCGTGTGGTGTACATCCATTTGTGCAGCGGAGTGTGACCATGTGCACTCTTGCATGTCGGACGCTCAGCCATACGTACACGGGCGACGGTGCGAATGCGGTCGGGTGTAGTACATGTGCACACGGTTATGCGTACAGAGGTATGTGTACGTGTGTGTTGTGCTTTTTCGGCGTGGTTGAGTTCGTCTTTGTTTGTTTGTTTGTTGTTTTTTATGTTTTTAATGATTATGATTTTTATGAGGATGAATGTTATAGTTATTAGTGTTGTTGTTGATATTGATATTGTTATTGATATTGATATCATCATCATTATCATTATTATTTTTGTTATTATTGTGTTCTTCATCATCATCATCATCTTTTTCAATAATATAACTGTATTTCTTCTTATTGTTGTTATTTTTATTATTATTTCTTCTCTATATCCTTTTCCTCATTTTCTAAATTCATAAAAAAAACATAACCAGAAGCACGATTGATTATTTTTTTTATATATATTATTAATCAGCATCATTCTCATTATCATAATTATCACATTTGAATTAAGTTATGTATCCGGAGCGACAGAATTCGTGCGTATGTGTCGGACACATTGATAAAATTATGCAAATACGTGTGACGTCATTCGGGTGTCTCTTTCTTTTGTTTCTTTTTTTTTTTTACTTATTTATTTATTTATTCTTTCGTTACCCGTTTTTTTTTTTTAGTCCTCGCCCACGGGGAAGTGATGAAGATAGAAATGATTATTGTTGTTGTTGTTGTTGTTTATTTACGTGTTAGTTATGTTTATTGGTATTATTAACGTCATTATTGTTCGTTTTATCATCATCATTAAAATCATCTTGGTAGAAATAACGCAATAAAACTTTACACAAACATTAATCATTAATTTTTCTCGTTTTTATTATTTTTTTCAATGTTTTTGAGACTTTTTAAATCTTTTTAATCCCTCCCCCTCCCCCTCCCTCCCCCTCCCCTCCTCCCACCCACCCCAGCTGTCGAAGAATCAAAGAAAACTTCTCATTAAGTAATTAGGAAAGGGAGGGGAGGGGGGTGGGGGGGAGGGGAGGGGGTGGAGGGGGAGAAGGGAAAGGGGTCGATCGAAGGGGTGAGGAGGTTGGAAGGAGGGGGGTAGGGGGGTTGGAAGAAGGGGGGTAGGGAGGTTGGAAGGAGGGGGTAGGGAGGTTGGATAAGGTTTGGAAGGGGGGGGTAGGGTGTTGGAAGAAAGGGGGTAGGGAGGTTGGGAAGGGAGGGGGGTAGGGGGGTAGGGAGGTTGGAAGGGAGGGTAGGGAGGTTGGAAGGAGGGAGGGGTGGGAAGGAGGGGGGGTAGGGTGTTTGGAAAGAGGGGGGTAGGGGGTGTTGGAAGGAGGGTGTGGAGTAGGGGTGTTGGAAGGAGGGGGGTGAAGTAAAGGGAAGGAATTGATCGTAGGGACAAGGGAGTTGGAGGAGTAGGGGTTAAGAGTAGGGGGAGGAGGGAAGGGGTGAGGGGCGGGGGGTCACGTTTGCAATAAAGGGTGGGCAATAAAATCCAGGGGTTTTGCCATGTCGTCAGCTCACTTGCCCTTTCTCTGCTGGGCGTCCGGGGCTTGCTTGTGGCTTGCGGGATGGTGTCCGTGTGTAGCGTGGTGTCCGTATGTGTCCGTGTGGAGCGTGGTGTCCGTGTGTGTCCGGGTGTAGGCGGGTGGGGTAGTAGAGAGGGGATGAAGGTAGCGGGGGCGTTAGAGATAGAAAATAAGGGGGGGAGGGGTGATGGAGGAAGGTGGGGGTGATGGTGGGGTAGGGAGTGTCAGAGGTAGAAAATTGGGGGGGTATTGGAGGATATAGAGGGGAGGGGTGGAGGGGGTTGGCAGAGCTAGGGGGAGGGGAGGGAAGCGTATGGGAGGAGGAGGGAGGGGGTTGGCAGAGCTAGGGAGAGGGGAGGGAAGTGATTGAGGGAGGGGGAGGGGGAGGAGGGAGGCGAGGCGGGAGGGGACGATGAGGAAGGGGAGGGAGGGAAACATGGGGGAGGGGGAGGGGAGGAAGTGATTTGAGGGAGGGGGAGGGGGAGGAGAGGGAGGCGAGGGGGAGGGGGAGGGAGGGAAGTGATGGGGGAGGGGGAGGAGAGGGAAGCGAGGGGGGAGAGGGGAGGGGAGGGAAACGATGGGGGAGGGGAAGGCAGTTGGCAGTGCTAGTGAGAGGGAGGGAAGCGATGGAGGGAGGGGGAGGGGTTGGCAGAGCCAGTGAAAGGGAGGACTGATAAAGGGAAAGAGGAGGCAAGTGATGGGAGAGGGGGAAGGGAAGCGAAGGGGTGAGAGGAGGGAGGGGAGGGGGAGGGGGGATGACGTATGCCCACGCCAGGAGGACTGACACTCCGTCTAACCTGATCTCTCCATTTGCGGCAAAGGAGAGCTAAAAGTCGCCATTCTGTCCCGTGAATGGCATCCATCGGGGCCCGCCATTGTGGAGGGTGTCACGTGACTTGTGCGTTTTTCTCTCCCCCCCCCCCCCCCTCTCTTCACTGACGTCGCTTTCCTGTCTTGGGCGAAAAGAGAGAAGGGGGGTGGGGGAGGAGGGGAGGGGGATGCTTAAGTGGTCGGGATGTCTCTGTCTGTCTGTCAGGATCTTTCTTGTTCTTTCTCTTTCTTCTTTCTTTTCTTATTTTATTCTTTCTTTTTTGCTCTCTCTCCCTCTCTCTCTCTTCTCTCTCTCTCTCTCTCTCTTCTCTCTCTCTCTCTCTTCCTCTCTCTCTCTCTCTCTCTCTCTCTCTCTCTCTCTCTCTCTCTCTCTCTTCCTCTCTCTCTCTTTCTTCCTCTCTCTCTCTTTCTTCCTCTCTCTCTTTCTTCCTCTCTCTCTCTCACCCTCCTCCCTCTCTCCCTTCCCTCCCTCCGCCCTTCTCCCTTCCCTCCTTCTCTCTCTCTCTCTCTCTCTCTCTCTCTCTCTCTCTCTCTCTCTCTCTCTCTCTCTCTCTCTCTCTCTCTCTCTCTCTCTCTCTCTCTCTCTCTCTCTCTCTTCTTTCTTCCTCCTCTCTCTACTCTTCCTCTCTCTCTTTCTTCCTCTCTCTCTCTCACCTCTCCTTCCCTTCTCTCTCCCTTCCCTCCCTCCGCCCTTCTCTCCCTCCCCTTCTCTCTCTCTCTCTCTCTCTCTCTCTCTCTCTCTCTCTCTCTCTCTCTTCTCATCTCGTCGCTCTCTCTCTCTCTCTCTCTCTCCTCATCCCTCACCCCTTCCCCCACTCTGAAGGACCCGCCTCCCCCACTCCTGAAGGACCCCCACCCCCCTACCCCCACTCCTGAAGGACCCCCCACACCCTTCCCCCACTCCTGAAGGACCCCCACCCCACCCCCTCCCCACTCCCTCGGCGCGTGGACGGGGCGTGGCGTCGCTGGGCGTCTCGCGGGCGTCTCCTTCTCCCCGGGATTCCATGGTTCCTTCGGCGGCTCCTTCCATCCCGCGTGGGCGTAGGAAGGAGGATCTGCTGCTGGGGGCTTGGGGCTGGGGTGGGTGGGGTGGGGGGGGTGGGAGGGGAGGGAAGGATTGTGGGTAGGCCTCTCTCGGTCGGTTTGGTTTGGATGTTTGTGTGTGTGTGTGTGTAGGTCTTTCTCTATCTCTCTCTCTTCTTTCTCTCTCTCTTGGTTTCGGTCTCTTGCTCTCTTTCTTTCTCTTGCTTTCGCTCTCTCTCTCTCTCTCTCTCTCTCTCTCTCTCTCTCTCTCTCTCTCTCTCTCTCTCTCTCTCTCTCTCTCTCTCTCTCTCTCTCTCTCTACATACATACATATATACATATATACATATATACATACGTACATGTGTATATGTGTGCGTATTATTGTTATTATTTATTTTAAGCATAATCCAAAATTCAGTTAATGATAGCTGTAGCACTAGTTACGGTTATGATCAGCATCTTAATGTTGTACTTGAGGTGTTGTTATAACCGCCTCTTGCTGGACTTGCAATGACACCGCGATTAATAACCACAATAACACTATTTGGTTACCTCCGCGCATGGTAATGGGATTAGCCGTATGCAAATGAATCCGACGGGGAGAAGTGACATGACATATGACAGGCGAGGTGCGCCCATCGTCGCTCACGTGTCATAATGCCTTTCTCCCCTCCCCTCCCGCCCCTCATCACCCCTCCCCATTTTAAATCTACCTCTTACTCTACCCTCCCCCATCACTTTTTCTTCTTAAATTCCCCTTCACCCTCTCTCTCTTCTGAATCTCCCCATCACCCCACTCCCCCATCACCCCACTCCCCATCTTGACCCCCCCCTCACCTCATTCTTTCTCCCCTCCTCATTTTAAGTCTCCCTTCACTCTTTTCTCTCCACCACCCACAGACATATAGGTTCGCCTCCCAACCACCCTAGGATATGGGCGTGGTGTGTGTGTGTGTGTGTGTGGTGTGTGTGTGTGTGTGTGTCTGTGTCTGTGTGTCTGTGTGTGTGAGTGAGTGTGTGTGTGTGTGTGTGTGTGTGTGTGTGTGTGTGTGTGTGTGGTTGTGTGGTGTGTGTGTGTGTGTTTGATGAAGAGAGAAGGGGGGGGGGAGATAGAGAGATGCAGAGAAGGAGAGAAGAGAGAGAGATGGAGAGGAGACAGACAGTGAAATTGTGGGGAGGGAGACATTGGGTTGAAGAGATGGAGAGAAGAAAGGGGATACTGAGAAATGGAGAATGGAGGAAAGAAAACAGGGAGACAGAGAAAGACGGATTAGAGACAGATAGATAGAGAGAGCAGGAGAGTAGACAGAGATAGTGAGATGTAGAAGGGAGGAGACAAAGATAGTGAGAGATAAAAGGGAGACAGAGATGCATATAAGATATAGAATGGAAGACAAAGAGATGGAGAGAGAAAAAAAGGGAGACAAGAAGAAGGGGAGGAACTTGAAGAAGGTAGAGGGACGTCGAAGGGGTGCGAGTCCCCCCCCCCCCCCCCGACCCTGCCCCCTGGTGATGTGCCATTAGGCCTGACATCAATTTGGAGCTCCTGTCACTGCGGGATTTGATGTCTATCGGCGCTGTACCTTGTGTTTACCTCGTTCGGTTGGCGCTCTTGCATGTAAAGTGGATTCGTGTTTTTTTGTTCATAATGATGATTTATTGGTTGGATGACGTTTGCATTTCCTTTTCTTTTCTTTTCATTTCTTTGTATCTGTTTTCGTGTTTTTTCTTTTATTTTTTTTTGTATTTGTTTTCGTTTTTTCTTTTCATTTCTTTGTATTTGTTTTCGTTTTTTCTTTCTTTCATTTCTTTGTATTTGTTTTTCGTTTTTATTTTTATTTTCATTTCTTTGTATTTGTTTCGTTTTTTTCTTTTCATTTATTTTGTATTTGTTTTCGTTTTTTTTTTTCTTTATTTCTTTGTATTTGTTTTCATTTTTTTCCTTTTCATTTATTTGTATTTTTTTTCGTTTTTTCTTTCATTTTCTATTATTTGTTTCGTTTTTTTATGTTGGTGTTTGATCTAGTTTCCCTCTTGTTTTTACGTACGTTCGTGTGTATCTGTGTTTGTATCTGAGTTTACGTGTATGTAAGTGTGTTTGACTTTTTGATGCTGAATGTGGACAATTCTATGCATATTTAACGAGTTGTCGCGAGCTTGAAACCTGCAGCCATCCCTGTCCCCACGCATAAAGCAAATGCATGAATGTTAAATACGGAGAGGGAGAGAGAGAGAGAGAGGAGAGGAGAGAGAGAGAGAGAGAGAGGAGAGAGAGAGAGAGAGAGAGAGAGAGAGAGAGAGAGAGAGAGAGAGAGAGGGAGGGAGGGAGAAGAGGAGGGGGGGAGAGAAGGAGAGAGAGAGAGAGAGAGAGAGAGAGAGAGAGAGAGAGAGAGAGAGAGAGACAGAGAGAAGAGGAAGGAGAGGGGAGGGAGCAGAGAAAGAGGGAGAGAAGAGAAAGGGAGAGGGAGAGGCAGAGAGATAGAAAAAGGGGAGACAGGCAGACAGACGGACAGACACCCGCTGAAAAATGATCAGACGAGGATACGGTTCCCCCGCACTGGTATTTCACAGCTTGTCGTCCGCGCCGGCCGTGTAATAAGGCGGCAAATGGCGATGTAATACGGCCCTTAATGACCCTGATATCATTAGCGCACAAGGACGGGGCACGGTAATGATCAGGGCCGCAGCGTGGGGCCAGGAAGGAGAGTCGAAGGAGAGCGCCCTTTACACCAACGATCCCTCTCGCGTTACATGTTTACGAGGGATCCTGAGTGTAAACGGGCTTCGATTTTCTTCGAATGAGACGTCCTTGTCCACCGATAGACTCGTGACTTTCCTGCGTTATATGCGAGGTTTATTCGCGTCCTCCAAAAAAGGCAATAAATAAGAGGAAGGAAATATAAACGAAAACCTCAGGAAAGGAGACATGGATATTCATGACGATTTGTACGATTTTTTTTTTACCTTTAGACAGTAATACCAAAAAAGGACCCACTTATGAAAAAAGAAAAAAAAATGGACGACGGCTTCAGTGAACCACTTTATCCCCCTCAAATAAAACGAGTACTTGATAATACGACCGTAAGATGGTCTCATTAGGTGAAAAGGTAACTACGATTGAACAAAGACTACTAAAAAAAAGGAAAATCTCAGGAGTAATTACTTTCTTTTTCTCCTTCCTCTTGTTCTATCTTGTTCTCGAGTTGGAGATCAAGGTCTACGGTGATTTAGGAGGAAAATGACGAGAATTTATCCAATATGGAGTGACTGGTTTGTGTGCACTGGGAAACACCTTTGAGAAATTACCTTGAAATATGCTGTTTTATCCCCCTTGTTCATGCGAATGAGCTGACAATCCATTCAGTAATTAATGATCGTTTCTCATCCCTTTTTTGACAAAATTGCATATCGAGGAATAAGACATCAAAACCTATTTATTCCATAAAAAAGAATCCCTTTTTTATAAATAATAAGACATATTTATTTATAAAAAGAATTTTACATTTTTTTTATTTTTTTTTTTTCACGAATCCCAAGACCCTGGGAGTCAACGGAGCGCGATGATAAGGTCAGCCAAGTCTTCTCCCACGTCTCTTGTGACCTTAGTTCCCCCAAGTAAAAACAATGAGATAAAACGCTGGACTCTCTTTAAGGTCGGGTCAGAGAAGTACAAGGCCACCGGACGCGACGTGGGAGAGTCACGTGACCTTGTTGTGAGGGGGGGGGGGAGAAGGGAGGGGGGAGAAGGGTAGAGGGCGGGAGAGGGGAGGGGAGGAAGAAGGGTAGAGGGGAGAAGGAAAAGGGAGGAAGAAGGATGGGGGAGGAGGAAGAAGGGTGGAGGGGGAGAAGAGAGGGAAGGAAGAATGGTGGAAGAGAAGAGGAAGAAGGGCGGAGGGGTTGGTGAGAATAGGAGTTGGTGGAAGATTATGAGGGAGGAGAAGGGGTGAGGGAGAGTAAGGGAAAATAAAAGGAAGGGGAGTGGGTGGAGAAGTTGAAAAAGGGGAGATGGAGATGTAAGTAAGGGAAGGAAAAGATAGGATAAGTAAAAAAGAAGAAAAAACAATAACAAGGAAGACAAGAAAGAAGAAGAAACCCCAAAGGAGAAGAAAAGATAGAATCAGGAAAAATGCGAAAGAACCAATAACAGAGAAAGACAGACGAGACAGAAAAGGAGAAGAAAACCCCAAGGAGAAGAAAACCCCAAGGAGAAGGAAAAGATAGAATAAGGAAAAATAAGAAAGAAACCAATAACAGAGAAAGACAGACGAGACAAGAGAGGAGAAGAAAACCCCAAGGAGAGACACAGAACCCACCCAGGTCCTCCCCTCTGAACACATCAATATTCCGACCTCATAGTGAGAACGATCGGCCCTCATAAATCCCCTGTGGCCTCCCCGTGTCGCGCCCTTGACGTCTATTGCCCTTTTTCGAGCCACCCCCGAGGGCGCCCGGGGTCAATCGAGAGTCCAGTTCACTGCCGGAAATCAGGTCACGCCAAAAACTCCTGCAGAAGGAAGGGGATCTGTGGTGGTTATTTTGCCTGTTGGGGTTGAGGGGTGGGGGCTGTGGTCCGGGGGAAGAGGGGGGTTGGGGGGGCGGGGGGGGGATGGCTGTGATCCGGAGGAAAGATGGGGGGGGGGGAGGGGGGGTTAAACACGTGCAGCTGTTCATGCATATATGCATACATTCGTGCATAAATACACACCTTGCATATGAGATTGTATGCACTATATACATGCAGGCATACGTATACTAATGTCAGTTTAGACATAAGTAACTGTACTGTACACAAAGGCATACAATGACGTATATACAGTACACAAACATGCATGCACACAGTACATACATGCACCGATCCACACTTATAATTTCAGATACACAATCGCATATTTATTTTCTCTGTCTCTCTGTCTCTCTCTCTCTCTCTCTCTCTCTCTCTCTCTCTCTCTCTCTCTCTCTCTCTCTCTCTCTCTCTCTCTCTCTCTCTCTCTCTCTCTCTCTCTCTCTCTCTCTCCCTCTCCCTCCCTCAACACACACACACAACACACACACACACACACACACACACACACACACCACACACACACACACACACACACACACACACACACACACACACACACACACACACACACACACACACATACACACATACACTCACACGCTCACGGACACACCTGATGACAGCAAACGTGACCGTGATTACAGGTTGACCTTTGACCCGTCTTTACACGCGTCTTCGGGTCACGCGGAAGAGAAAAAGGTCACCACGCCTCTATATTTCCTTTTCTCTCTCTATTCCTTATTCGTGTGTAATATTTGTGTGTAAAGAAGATTTTTCCATGTTCTTACTTCAGGTTTATTCTTTTTTTTTTTTGTTATTCTTTCGTTGATTTTGTTTTTAATCTTTTAAATACTGGTGATTTTTTTTTAATTCACCCTAGAGAGAGAGAGAGAGAGAGAGAGAAAGAAGAAAGAAAGAAAGAAGAGAAAAAAATGAGAAAGAGAGAAAAAATAAAAGAAAGAAGAGAGAGACGATGTCGAGTTGAGCTGGGAAGGGGTGTGGGGTGGGTGGGGGGGGGGGGGGTGGACGGTCTTTATGGGTCGGTCTTTGTGTCGGGCTTGTTTGTGTTGCATATTTAGGCTTTGTGTCGGGCGCAGGTAGGCTCGGGTCCCGTTATCGCTCTTTATACGTATAGACGCGTCCGGGGTCACGTGCGCCCGGTTGGGGTGGTGGTCGGTAATTAAGGGACATCATTGGTGATTAAGTTGATGTCAGAGTATGCACACACTCACTCATTCACTCACCTACTTACTCACTCTCTCTTTCCTTCTTCTTTCTTTCTTTCTTTCTTTCTTTTCTTTCTTTCTTTCTTCTTTCTTCTTTTCTCTCTCTCTCTCTCTCTCTCTCTCTCTCTCTCTCTCTCTCTCTCTCTCTCTCTCTCTCTCTCTCTCACACACACACACACACACACACACACACACACACACACACACACACACACACACACACACACACACACACACACACACACACACACACTCACGCTCACACACATACTGTATGTAAGCATACTGTACTGTAGATTTATTTATATTTGATTTCTGAAATCATTAAAAGAAACATTTGTCCTTCAGCGCAGCAGGATTAAAAATAATCTATGAAAAATATCGGATACAGGAAAGTGGAAAATAAATTATTTGTGCATATGTATTTATATACTATATATATACATATACAGTTTTCAAATTGGCCGATGTTTCTAACAGATAAGCTTAATTGAACATTTAGAATTTCAGTGTATGGCATTTCCCATTGTTAATGTTTTTTTATTTATGCTCAATATTACAAATAATTTCAATGAAAATGTGTATCTTATTACATTTATTACAGTGAATACTTTTTCCTTTTCCTGTTTTATCTGATCTTCTTTATCTCTCCTTTCGCCTTATTATGTTCCGTTAACGACCCAGACAAAGAAAAAACAAAGATAAGCGGATTATGATATCAAAACACAACACTATTCCATAGCGTCTCTTCTAAAGTGATAAACCTGCTTTTCTATTTAAGACTACCCTGCTCCGATTTCTTTTTACGTATCCCATTTTCGTTTATCCTTTCTGTTTTCTTCAAGTTTCCCGTTTTCTCTTTAGATACCTGGTTTTTTTATTTAGTATCCCGTTTTCTCTTTAAGTTTCCCGTTTTCTCTTTAAGGATCCCATTTTCTCTGTAGGTTTCCCGTTTCCTCTAGGTATCACGTTTTTCGTTGTACTGTTCATTCGTTTTTCTCCTTATCTTTTTTCCGAGATGCATACACGCATATTACCATATATTTAATCCAAACATACATTAAATGTTTACATATAACGTATTTGTATGTAGGGTCACCGATAGTATTGTATTTTCGGCTTTATAAACACGTTTACATACACATACACTACCACTTATGCATAAAGGTTTCTATTTATATACCGTATATACACATACTAGCAGTGTATAAAATTCATGCAGTTTTTGCCTTGTGTACACTGGCTGCTGAAATTGAGCGCCATCATGGAAGTGCACACAGACACACCGTATGCTTACGGGCATAAATGCATGTATATAAAGACACAAAATGCAATGCAGTCACAGTTAAAGCCGATATGTGTTTAAACTGTTTACAGAGAATTGTGTCTTTGAATACCCAGTTCCTCCCAACAGACGGTTTTGCATGATAATGACCAGAATAATCAATTAAGGGTTTTTTTTTTTTCTCTCTCTCTCTCTCTTTCATTCTCGTTTTGAGAGTAATTATACGCGTGCCCCCTTCGTGATAGGCGTGGACGAGGTCTAGATGGGCGTGTCTTGAGGGCGAGGAAGGATTTAATGGGCGTGGGCGGTTGGTTTTAGGCCCGAAGTAAGAGGTGTGTGGGGGGGTGGGAGATTTGCGAAGGGAGTGGTGGGGGGAATAGAGGTTAGGGGGGGGGTGCTAAGGTGCTGTTTGGGCCGCCGTGGACGGAAGGAAGGGCGGGAGGGGGGTAAAGAGGAAGGTTGGGGGGGGGTTATGATGGAGGTTGAGGTTGAGCGTCGGCTGGGGCTCGAGGGGTGGGGGTGGGGGGAGAAGAAGGGGGGGCGTGGACTCTGGGTTGTGCGGCCAGGTGGTACTTCCGGTGGCCGCGTATGTAGTGTTATTTGTGAGAGAAAGAGAGAGAGAGAGAGAGAGAGAGAGAGAGAGAGAGAGAGAGAGAGAGAGAGAGAAAACAAAAAGGTCCCGCAGAAAAAGCAGTGAAACAACAACAAAACAAACGCAACAGAAAAATAAACAAAACCAAAAAAAGACACAAAAAACAACAACAGACAGCAAAAAAAAAAAAAAAAAAAAAAAAATCCACACAAACAAAGACAGATTCCTCATTTAATTGGTTGTATAATCCAGATGAGAAATTCAGGAGATTCGCGTCCTCGCCTCCATGCCAATAGGGAGAGCCTCTTACATGTGGTAATGAAAGTCCTGCTCAGCGTGGCGAGGAGAGATAATTACGGAATAGTTAAGGCAGCACTGTCACCAAGTGCAAGGGAGGGGGGGGGAGAGGAGAGGGAAAGGGTGAGGGAGGGAGAGGGAAGGGAGGGGGAAAGGGTGAGGGTGAGAGAGGGAGGGAGAGGGGAAGGGTGAGGGTGAGGGACGGGAAGAGAAGCTGAGGGTAAGGGAGGGGAAGGGAAGAGAGGCTGAGGAGAAGGGAAGGGAAGGCAGGGAAAGGGTGAGGGAGGGAGAGGGTGAGGGTGGGAAAGGTGTGTGGACAGAGAGGGGGGGGAGGTAGGGTGTGAGGGAAAGGGAAACAGAGAGGCGGAAGAGATATATAGAGAGAAAGAAAAGGGAGGGGGGAGAGAGTGAGAGAAGAAGGGAGAGGGTAGAGCGAGGAAGAGCGAGAGTTAAGGGAGGAAAGGGAGGTGTGGTAAAGAAGGAGATGAGTTTGAAGGAAGGGGAAAGAGCGAGAAAGAGAGAAAGAGGGAAAAGGAGAGGGAAGTAGGAAGAGAAAGAGGGAAGCGAATTGAAAGAGTGTGAAGGAGACAAGAGGGAGGGAGAATAAAAGAGATGTATAAAAAGAGAGGCAGAGAGAAAGAAAGTCAAAATCCTTATTTAATTCCCCTAAGCTGATGGGTCTTGTTGAATGGTATATAGGAAATATGCGATGTATATGATGGGTCTGTAGCAGATATCGACGCATAAAAATAAAACCGCTACAGAGTAGGATTATGTTGGGACTCGATAAGTATTCATACAAAAAGATATAGAAGAAAGTTTACCATACGAGTTGCCACATTATAAATAAAAAAGAATATATATATGTATATATGTATATTCCGGAGTTGTGATACGACACAATACCTGATCTAAGAAATACGTAACCCACAACCAGTGAGCCCATTGGAACGAACCAGCGAACGAACAGTGTCATCCACGTGCGTCAAAACATGGATTCGGACCGCCGCGACACACGGGTCGGGTTACAGCCAGCGGTCAACTCATTAGGAGCTCTGCGGTGGCCACAGCTGTTGCAGGCGACGGGTAACACAAGCGGAAGGTACGAGCGAGGTGTGAGGACGAGGTGGGTATGAGGGCATGGGTTATCGAGCAAGTAATGTCATACCCTGCTTAAGGCTCCCCATGTCAACCGCAGTCTGGCTGGGTATGTCCTGGTGCCCCTGGCGATGCCCTGGCGAAGGGGGCTGTGTGGTAACGGGGGAAACGAAGGGGGGGAGGGGGGATGGAAGTGCTGGTAATGATAGGTTCACTCTGTAATAAAAGCAGTTTTATCAGTACGTCGACAGAGGGAGAGGAACAGAGAAAAAGGAAAGATAGATAGAGAAACACAGAGATAAGGTATATATATCTCTCGTTTGCGAAGTCTGTCTCGTCACTGGACACTGTGGGAGGTTGTTTACGCTAATGGAAGTCTCGCCCTGTTGTAAATCCAGCAGCGATTGCCTTCCGTCCCTGGTCGCTTGCTTCCTTTAAAGCGACCGTCATTTATACACTTCCCCCCCCCCCCCTTTTTTTACACGAGTGCATGTGCATATCCTTCCAAATACGAACCAGTTTTCTTCTCCTTTAAGCCAGTACTAGAACCAGTTTCTTCTTCTTTAAGCCAGTACTTGTGGAACCAGTTTTTTCTTCTTTAAGCCCAGTACTTGTGCATATCCTTCCAAATTACGAACCCAGTTTTCTTCTTCTTAAGCCAGTACTTGTGCATATCCTTCCAAATACGAACCAGTTTCTTCTTCTTTAAGCCAGTACTGTGCATATCCTTCCAAACGAACCAGTTTCTTCTTCTTTAAGCCAGTACTTGTGCATATCCTTCCAAATACGAACCAGTTTTTTCTTCTTCTTTAAGCCAGTACTTGTGCATATCCTTCCAAATACGAACCAGTTTTCTTCTTCTTTAAGCCAGTACTTGTGCATATCCTTCCAAATACGAACCAGTTTTCTTCTTTCTTTAAGCCAGTACTTGTGCAATCCTTCCAAATACGAACCAGTTTTTCTTCTTCTTTAAGCCAGTACTTTGTGCATATCCTTCCAAATAACCAGAAGCCAGTACTTGTGCATATCCTTCCAAATACGAACCAGTTTTTCTTCTTCTTTAAGCCAGTACTTGTGCATATCCTTCAAATACGAACCAGTTTTCTTTCTTCTTTAAGCCAGTACTTGTGCATATCCTTCCAAATACGAACCAGTTTTCTTCTTCTTTTAAGCCAGTACTTGTGCATATCCTTCCAAATACGAACCAGTTTTCTTCTTCTTTAAGCCAGTACTTGTGCATATCTTCCAAATACGAACCAGTTTTCTTCTTCTTTAAGCCAGTACTTGTGCATATCCTTCCAAATACGAACCAGTTTTCTTCTTCTTTAAGCCAGTACTTGTGCATGAACCAGTTTTCTGCCTCCACCCAAATGCGCACAACAACAGAATTGACACCAGCAACTTCCCATTCTCTCTGCCTTCAACCGACGCCCCGCATGACAGAAAGCCAATCAATCACCGAGATTACAGCGTATCTTTCCCGTTACGCCTCGTCCGAATGCGAACGCGGCACCTGCAGCAGAGAAGACCAACCTGCCCGCTAAATTTGTCCATCCACGCATGCGCATATACCGTTGTTTATAATTGGCTGTTTGCGGTTGTGACAGACTCATGAAACGGATAGTAAGTGCGCGCTCGCGGACCGGACGGACGGAGAGTGTACATATTCATGAAGGCGAGTTTAACGATGGAATATATATTATTTTTTTTCCTTTTTTCTTTCTCTTTCATGGATTTAGGACGACCTCGAGTGCAGAGTAATGAATGAATATCGAGTGGGTTGGCCGATGACGTAAAAGGGGGGGGAGGGGAAGGGGGGGTTAATATCAAAGTTGATCGGTTTATGAATATTCACGTTTGGGGAGGGCGGTGGGGGTTGGGGGGTTAGGGGAGGGAGGGTACGGTGTAATTCGATGCTTTGGGGGGTTTGGGGGGTGGGGGGGTGCCTTTCTCTTTGTTTTCGGGCTATTTCCAACTTCTTTAAGAAACTATTTATATTTTTTTTTTGTTCTTTTCATAGATTTTTCTTGTTTGTTGGCTTCTGTCTCTTTCCTCTGGCTATCGCTCTCCTCTCTCTCTCTCTCCTCTCTCTCTCTCCTCTCTCTCTCTCTCCTCTCTCTCTCTCTCTCTCTTCTCTCTCTCTCTCTTCTCTCCTCTCTCTCCTCTCTCTCTCTCTTTCCTCCTTCTTTTATTCTCTCTTTTCTTCCATTCCTTCTTCCTAATTATCAATTCATCTGTTGTTTGCCACAATCATTAGCGTTACAGACTGTCGTGTACGTGAAGAAACACACAGTCACGAAGGGTGGCGTGCGTGTGTGTTCGAGTTTATGTACGTGTTTATGTGTGTGCGTTTGAGTTTATGTACGTGTTTATGTGTGTGCGTTTGTTTGTTTATGTACGTGTTTATGTGTGTGCGTTTGAGTTTTATGTACCGTTGTTTGAATGTACGTGTTATGTGTGTGCGTTTGTTTTGAGTTTAGTGTACGTGTTATGTGTGTGCGTTTGTTTGAGTTATGTACGTGTTTATGTGGCGTTGTTGAGTTTATGTACGTGTTTATGTGTTTTTGTTTATGTACGTGTTATGTGTGTGCGTTTGTTTGAGTTTATGTACGTGTTTTATGTGTGTGCGTTTGTTTGAGTTTATGTACGTTTGTTTGATTTATGTACGTGTTGTTGTGCGTTTGTTTTGAGTTTATGTACGTGTTTATGTGTGTGCGTTTGTTTGTTTATGTACGTGTTTGGGTTGTGCGTTGTTTGAGTTTATGTACGTGTTATGTGTTGTGCGTTTGTTTGAGTTTATGTACGTGTTTATGTGTGTGCGTTGTTTGAGTTTATGTACGTGTTTATGTGTGTGCGTTTGTTTGAGTTTATGTACGTGTTTATGTGTGTGCGTTTGTTTGTTTATGTACGTGTTGATGTGTGTGCGTTTGTTTGGTGCGTGTGCGTTTGTTTGAGTTTATGTACGTGTGTTAGTGTACGTGTTTATGTTGTGCGTTGAGTTTGATGTACGTGTTTATGTTTGTGTGCGTTTGTTTGAGTTTTATGTACGTGTTTATGCGTGTGCTTTGTTTGAGTTATGTACGTGTTTATGTGTGTGCGTTTGTTTGTTTATGTACGTGTTGATGTGTGTGCGTTTGTTTGAGTTTATGTACGTGTTACGTTTGTTGAGTTTATGTACGTGTTTATGTGTGTGCGTTGTTTGATTTGTTTTATGTAAGTTACGTGTTTATGTACGTGTTTATGTGTGTGCGTTTGTGTGAATTTATGTACGTGTTTATGTGTTTGCGTTTGTTTAAGTTTATGTACGTGTTTATGTGTGTGCATTTGTTTGAGTTTATGTTCGTGTTGATGTGTGTGCGTCTGTGTAAGCCTTTTTGTGAATTTGTGTGTACGTTTCTTTGAGTTTTAGTGTCTGTATATGGGTATTTTTTAATCTATTTAACCTATCTCTTTTTTCTGATTATCTGCACTTACGTGTTTCCGTGTGCGTGTCCGTGTGTACATAACCGCTGTCCGTGTATGTGCAACCGCTGACGTTGCTCCATGTGTGTACTCCCATGTGCGCGCCTGTCACCGAGGCCTCTTGTCACCACCGCACGCACACAGAAAGGCCGCATTGAGCAAGAGGCCGCCAGATGCTAATGAAGTTGAGTGACTGAAGCTTGTTGAAGAGGGGGGGGGGGGGGGTGCTGGTATGCGGGTTGGGAAAGCGCGTGTGTGTGTGTGTTTGTGTTTGTGTTGTTGTGTTATGTGTTGTGAGTTTGTCATGTTGTGTTGTGAGAATATTGTTGTGTTGTGAACATGTGTTGTGTTATGAGCATGTGTTGTGTTGTGAGCGTTGTGAGCGTGTGAGGTTGTGTTGTGAGCATGTGTGTTTGTGAGCATTGTTGTGTTGTGTTGTGTATTGTTGTGTGTGAGCATTTTGTGTGTGAGAATATTGTTGTGTTGTTGTTTGAGTGCGTGTTGCGTTTTTTGTGTGTGTGTTGTGTGCGTTTGTGAGTTGTAATTTTTTCGTACATATGTGTGCGTCAGTGTCGGGCTGTAGTACCGTTGTTTTCCATCTTTCGCATCCGTACGAACCAGCGTATGTACATACGTGTACATACCTGTACGTATGTATCTACACGTACATGCCTATGAGCGTGTGTGCACCTAACCTCCTGGGAGCAGGCCACCGCGGCGACACTGAAGCCAGGCGGAGGTGCAACAAAGTCTGCAATTATCCCGGCAACATGATGAGGTAGTTCCATGTTGATTACGGTTGATTAAACTCCCGACATCATAGCAGACGACGATCGGGGATGATGACGTTAATCGCGCTCAGCCAATTAAGTGGAGTGTGGGAGAACAGACAGTCGAGGATGCTTGCAATGCTCGCTCGCAACGGAAGCGGAAAGTCGGCGGAAAGTCTGTCTTTACGAGCCATCTTGCAACATGAGGTTAAATAGATGAAGTAGAGGGAATTATGCATCAGGGTATTTATTCCGGATGTTCAGAGAAATTTCGTCTTTCTTGTGCGCCATCTTGCAATACATCCGCGTTCGGGTAAAGATGCTCATTAGAATATTGAATGTGTAAAGGTATGTATTTGGTGGTAAAGAATTCATACTGATTAAGTTCTACATAACTAGTCTTTTGGTGATGTTTTGATTACCGAAAAACAACTATATCAGCTTTGCTTACATTACGACTACAGTAATGAGAAATATATAGATATATATATATATATTATATATAATATATATATATATATATATATATATATGTGTGTGTGTGTGTGTGTGTGTGTGTGTGTGTATGTGTGTGTGTGTGTGTTGTCTTGTGTATGTGTGTGGACATATCACAGGAGTTGTCGTTGTCGAATTCAAAGACAGATATGGTAAACCGTAATTGAGGGAGTGCATTCAGATATGAAGAAAACAACAATGTAGAATCTGCATACGCTTGCCTTTCATTCAACCTTATTAGAATACAAATGGGAATTTTCCCGCTCACTTATTCAGCTCCTCACCTGTTTTAGTATCTCGGCTTCGTTAGTAAAGAAATCACAATTGGAAACGAACGCGCGAATTCGAAACAGCCGACGGACAACATGGCGGCGGCGGCGCTCTGGAATGGCGGGAAACGTTTTTTTTTTTTTTTTTTTTTTTTTTATCACGAAACGAAAAGGACATAAGTCAGGAGTTGTAAATAAACTTACGTAGGAATGGTAATGGTTGATTTTTATTTTTTTTCTTTTTTTCTTAATCTTTGTCTTGTTTCGGCGCATAGCTTAACGTACCACGTGTTTTATTTACCTTTCAATGTGACGGAATTCGGAGTCATAAACGAACAAAAAAAACAGATCTCTAGTTCAAAAAAAAAAAAAAAAAAAAAAATCTGATAAATGCGATTCTGTCCACTGCACCGGCCCCACGTGATCAGGTGTCCGTATCACCCAACAGATTGTTCCAGAAGCGGGAATGTTTACAAACCATCCATTACCCCCGCCCGTTGTTAGATGGGACCCGGACAGAAGGGTATTTTCTGCCCTGTGATCACCCCGCCCTGTGATTCGATCAAGTAAATGAAGGAAACTTTAAATGCGGGCCGGTGGGTAATGAAGTCCATTTATTTTCTGGGCGGGGAGTCATGGCCGAGGGGAGGGGAGGGAGGGAGGGTGGGAGGGAGGGAGGGAGGGGGAAGGAGCGGAGAGGAGGGGAGAGGAAGGAGGGAGAGGGGTTAAGGGGTTAGGAGAAGGATTGGGGGAGGGGTGGAGGAGGAAAGGATTTAAGGAGGGGTGGAGAGGAAGAAGGGGGTGAGGGAGGGGGGGAGGGAGTTTAAAGGAAGGGAGTGGGGGTATAGTCAGGAGGATGAATGGGGGGGGGGGTGCCCTAGGTGTAAAAGGCCTGAGGCTTGATTGCTCAACATTATTTTGTTTCAAAGTATTATATACCATGTTGGTCCACCCCCCCCCCCACCCCCACCCCCTCACCCTTTCGCCCGCCGCTCTCCTCCCCCCCCCCTCCCTTCTACACCTTGTGGTTGCCTTGGTATTCCTAAAGTAAATGAGTAAATAGGAATTAATGATAATGAGTAAATATTCCTAAGGTAAATGGGTAAATAGGAGTAGTAAACGTAATCTTAAGGTCGATTTAAGAATTCGAAATGCGTCGAGGAATTAAGTATTTTGTTTCTGACTTTCTAAACGTGTCTGTTAGAGAGGTTGATAGTGATGATGATGAGGATGATGTAGTAATGATGGTGATGATGATGGTGAAATGATGATGATAAGATGATGATGATATGATAATGATGGGTGATTATGTAATGATATAATGATGATGGTGATGATGTAATAATGATGGTGATGATGTAATAATGATGATGATTATGTATTAATGATGATGGTGATGATAAAGATGATGATGATGATAGTGATAACAGCATAATAATAACAATCCTTATTACGATTGCTGTAATATATAGTGTTACTGATATAAACAAACATCGATAGAACAAATAAAAATCATAACATGAAACCAGAGAAATGACGATTATGATATATAGAAAAAGGTAAAATGATAATGACATTATTATGGACCATAAAGTTTTAATATTTGACGTGTTGTAACAATACGCACAACTGAACAACCAAGGTATTTTGGGGGGTTATATGATTATCATTAGTTATGCAGAATTAACATCATCATCATTAATTCCATACTTATCACAACTTTCAAATACCAAAAGAAAGTAAATACCAAACAGTAACGGTACACAACTCCCTTATAACACTTTAAATAAATCTGTAGGTATACAAATGATAATTAATAATAATTAATAGCCCAATAATAATGAATAGCCAAGAAAAACAAAAAATGATAGGTTGATATAATAGAAATAATATAATAAAAGATAATTGATATAATAAAAATGAAAAATATAAAAAATGATAGGTTGATATAATTGAAATAATATAATAAAAATAATTGATATAATAAAAAAAAGAATAAAAAACATGATAGATTGATATAATATAATAATATAATAATAATTGATATAATAAAAATGAAAAAAAAAATGATAGATTGATATAATCAAAATAATATAATGAATAATTAATATAATAAAATAAAAAAATGATAGATTGATAAGAAAAAAAAAAAAAGCATTCACTCCACAGTACATCTCGCATGCACCGCCCCCCCCCCCCATCCAGCATCTCGCCAGCATCCCCCTTGTTCCAATTCATCTCCGGCGCTGGAACAACATCATCAGCATCAGCATTCAATGATTCCATTTCGAGACTGGCTGGTAATCATCCTTTGGGGAACAGCTGATGTGCACATATCTTGCGGTCTCACCAAACGCTGTCATTTCTGTGAGGTAACCAATTTTTTTTTTTTTTTTTTGTCTTTTTTTTACGTTTAGCGGTTGAGGTGATGGGGTGGGTGGGGGTGAGGGTGGGGAGGGAGGGAGGGAGGGAGGGGGTTGAGGAGATGGGTGGGGAGGGGTAGGGAGGGAGGGAGGGGGAGGGGAGGGGAGGGGAGGAGGGGGTGTGTATGGTGGTGGGAAGTGGATATGTGTGTGATGTTGTGTATGTGTGTGGGAGGGGGTTTGTCGTGGTGAGGGTGGGAGGGAGGGAGGGGGTTATGTGTATGTGGTGGTGGGAAGGGGATATGTGTATGGATGTATGTATGTGTGTGAGAGGGGGTTTGTCGTTATGGGGGGAGAGAGGAGGGGGAGGTTGTCTCTATGTGGGGAGGAAAGTTTGTTCGTGTGTGTGTGCGTATGTGTGCTGGGAGAAAGGTATCTGTCAGGGATAGATGGGGGGGGGGGTATGTCTATCGAAAAGATGTTTGTGTATAGGTATATAAGCGGGGGATTGTCTGTCTATCTGTCTGTCTGTTTCTCCCCCCCCCCTCTCTCTCTCTCTCTTCCTCTCCCTCCCTCCTCCCCTCCCTCTCCTCCCTCACCCTCTTCCCTCCCTCCCTCTCTCCCCCCTTCCTCCTCCTTCCCCTCCTCCCTCCCTCCCTCTTTCCTTTTTCCCTCCCTCACCCCTTCCCCCCTCCCCTCCTCCCTCCCTCCCCCGCCTATCGTTACGTCATGACTCGGACCTGAGAGGGAGAACAGGTGGATCACTATAATTACGGCCCAACAGAGCTCACTGTAACTCCTGGTTGAGTCAGGACGCGGTACGGCGGTCGTGTCTGATTTTTTGTAATCAGTTCATTCACTAATGAGGGACGGAGGGAGGATTTGAGAGGGAGGGGGGTGGA
Source organism: Penaeus vannamei (assembly GCF_003789085.1). NCBI lineage: Eukaryota > Metazoa > Arthropoda > Malacostraca > Decapoda > Penaeidae > Penaeus > Penaeus vannamei. Next base: position 199,964 of record NW_020872622.1, read on the forward strand.
GGGGGAGGGAGGAGGGTGAGAGGGAGGGGGAGGGGAGAAGGAGTGAGAAAGCGAGGATGGAGAAAGAGAGAAGAAGGGAGAGAGAGAGAGAAAGAGACAGAGAAAGACGGGCAGAGATTTAAACCAGACAGATAGACAGTAAGGAGAAAGAAAGGAGAGATGGAGAGAAATTGGTATGTTTTGTCGACTGGGAGAGGGAGAAGGAGAAAGAGAGAGAAAGGTAAGAGGGAAAGAGAAAGAGAGGATGGAGAAAGAGAGAGAGAGAGAGTGAGAGAGAGAGAGAGAGAGAGAGAGAGAGAAGGGGAGAAAGGAGAAGAAAGAGAAAGAGAGAAGAAGGGAGAAAGAGACAGAGAGACAGACAAAGATGTAGAACCAAACAAACAGACGACAGTAAGGAGAGAGAAAAAATAAAAGAAGAACGGAGAGAAATTGCTACGTATTGCCGACAGCTCCCACACTGTCCCTCCGCCTCCGTGCATTGTCACAGATGTTCCCGACGCCACGGCTTTGTAACGGGAAATCCATTGTGGGATGTGATGGGGATTTCTCAGAGGCGATTGGGATAGCTTCCGGTCGGAGGGATGATGCCCAGGTGTGTGTGGGAGAGAGGGAGGGATGGGGATGGGAGAGTGGGAGAGAAGGGGGGAGAGAGAGGGTGGGAGAGATAGAGGAGGGATGGGAGGGAGATGTAGGGAGGGATAGGAGAGAGAGGGAAGGAGGGAGGGAGGGAGGAGAAAGAAGGGAGGCAGAAAGACGAGAGGACAGGACGACAAAAATAGACACAAACAGGCAGAGAGAGAGATAGAGAAGAGGAGAGAGAGAGAAAGATGGTGAGAAAAAGAGAGACATACAAACAGAAAACTAAAAAACTAGACAAGCACCGAAAACCACGACGAGAAACGCGAAGGACAGAGAGAAAGAAAAACAAAAAACATACAAAAAGAGAAAGCAAAACAAAACAAGAATTGTGTGTGAGCCGGAGAAGCATCGTTAGTAATTCCTCGTAAAGATGGAGATTTATTGTTATTGTTGTTGTTGTTGTATTCCATTATGCTGAGAGAGATGTCAGATGGTTACGTAAGGTGGAAGAAGATTGTGAAGAAAGACATAACGGGGAAGGAGCGAGAATGGAAGATGGCTCTTGCGGAGAAAAGTGCGGGAAATTGATGTTTTTTTTAAATGAAATGTTATATTCTTGGCAGATAAATATATATATATATATATATATATATATATATATATATAATATATATATATATATATATATATATATATATATGTGTGTGTGTGTGTGTGTGTGTGTGGTGTGTGTGGTGTGTGTGTGTGTGTGTGTGTGTGTGTGTGTGTGTGAGTGTGTTATTTTTTACAAACCGATTCAAGTGCGTTAGAATAAATATGAATATAGAATATATTGAAAACAGACAAAGGCTAGGTAACCGAACATATCAATCGTTGTGCACCCCCCACCCACCCCTCTTGCTGCCCCCCCCATCCCCCTTCCCCTACCGAGCACGACACAGGAGAGGTGGAGTGAAAATCCCTTTGTGATTTCAATACTCAGAAATCCCTTCAATTCACAGGGATTTCCTCGAGTGTAAAGTCATAAATATGTATCGTTTCTCTACAGCAAGGTCTGGGCTACCTCCTCCCCCCCCACCCCCCATTCCTCCCCGCACTCCCTTTCCCCCCCTCCACTGTTACTCCCTTCCCCCTCCCCCATTCTTCCCCTTCCCTCCCCCCTCCCATCTTTCCCCCTCCACTATTACTCCCTTCCCCCTCCCCCATTCCATCCCTCCTCTTCCTCCATCACGCCTTCCCCTCCCCCCCCCTCCCTCACTTCACCTCCTCCGATGACATGACAGCCACTCGTCACCCGTCACTCATGTACACATCACGGCCTCGTTTTCGTAGACATGCATATTCTTCGATCAAAATTTTCTCTCTCTCTCTCCTCCTCCCTCCCTCCTCCTTCTTTTTTCGTAGATATGTATATTCTACGATCAAATGTCGCTTCTCCTCCTTCCTTCGTAGACATTTCCTACGATCTTGTAGACATACATATTCTCTTCCCTCTCTCTCCCTCCTCCCTCGACATGTATATTCTACGATCAAAATTTTCTTCTTCCTCCCTCCTTCCTTTAGACATGCATAGACATCATATTCTCCCTCTCCCTCCCTCCCTCCTCCCTCCTTTTCGTAGACAAGCATATTCTACGATCAAAATTTCCCTCCGATCACACGAACGAGCGAGACCGGGGCTAGTTTAAACCGCCAGAGTCTTAACGGATTTCCGCGGCCGCCATTTTGTTTTTGTCTTTGCCGTTTTACTCATTAGGAAACTGAGAGAGACTTTTTTGGGGGGTTTGGATAAGGATTTTTTTTGGGGGGAGGGGGGGAGGGGGGAGGGGATTTTGTGGTTCTCGCTTTGTGGTCTTTTTCTTGATTTTTGTTTTGTTTTGTTTTTATTTTTGATTGTTTGTATGTTTCTATATGTCTGTTTTCCGTCTCTCTCTCTCTCTCTCTCTCTTTCTGTCTATCTCTCTCTCTACTCTCTCTCCCCCTCCTCCCTCCCTCCCTCCCTTTCCCCCCTTTTTCCCTCCTCCTCTCTTTCACCTTCCCCCCTTCTCCCTCCCCCTCCCTCCCCACTCTCCCCCTCCCTTTCCCCATCCCCCTCTCTTTCACCCCTCTCCCTCCCCTCCCCCTCCTTCCCCCCCTTCCCCTCTCCCTCCGAAAGGCACACCGCCGAGTCCCGTCGGGTCAGCGAGATAAATCGGCGCCTTTTGTCACGTCGCGGCGCTATCGGGGGCGAATTCTCCTCCTCAGGGGCGGGCGGCAGCAAGGGCGGCGCGGCGACTGACTGGCGGCAATTAACACTCCGGTATTTGATTCCCTTTTCGGGGCGTTAAAAGGGTAACGGGCGGAGTTTAATCGCCTTCTGGACACACATATACTCGCGTTGTTGTGGTATGGTTGAGTTGGGGTATTTTATGTTTTTTTTATGGTAGATTTTTGGATTTACATTTTTCTGGTAGGTTTTTGGATTTTATGTTTTTTTTCTTCTGGTAGATTTTTGGATTTTATGTTTTTTTTCTTCTGGTAGGTTTTTGGATTTTATGTGTTTTTTTTCTTCTATGTTTTTGGATTTTTTTTTTTTTTTAGGTTTTTGGATTTTATGTTTTCTGGTACATTTATGGATTTTTTTTTCTGGTAGATTTTTGGATTTTATTTTTGTTTGATATTTGGGTTATGGGAAGAGAAGCATTGGGAGGATAAAACACTAGATAGAAAGGGACGGTTGATTCATGTACATAACTGACTTTCATTATTTTAAACAGGGGTCGAAGGAACAGTTTTAAAAAGAGAAAATAAAGAGACAAACAGAGAAACAGAAAGAATAAAAGGCAATATTTCAGGTAAGGCGAAAGCTCCGAAGGGTTCCGTAGAATAACGGCACCTTAGACTGACCAGATGTGTGGACACAAACACTTAGAATGCTCCCAGGTGTATAAGGGCGTCCGTATAAGGGTGTTAAGTGTTGCGAGAAAGTGCGCTTGGTTCACTGAGCATCCTGTGATGTGTGAGTTGGTGGTTTGAGAACATTTTTTGTGTATTTCGTGACCCTTCTATAGGTTTGTGTCTGTGGTTTATATCGCGTGATTTTTTATGCCTTGATTTTTTTCTTTCGATGCAGAGTCTGTTCTCTCTCTCTCTTCTTTTCTGTCTATTTCTACTTCTCTTTTCTCTCTCTCTCTCTCTCTCTCTCTCTTCTTTTTTCTTTCTCTCTCTCTCTCTCTCTCTCTCTCTCTCTCTCTCTCTCTCTCTCTCTCTCTCTCTCTCTCTCTTCTCTCTCTCTCTCTTCTCTCTCTCTCTCTCTCTCTCCCTCTCTCCCTCTCCCTCCCTCTCTCTCTCTCTCCCTCTCTCTCTCCCCCTCTCCTCTCTCTCTCCCCCTCTCTCTCTCTCTCCTCTCCTCCCTCCCTCCCTCCTCTCTCCCTCCCTCCCCCTCCCCCTCTCTCTCTCCCCTCTCCCTCTCCCCTCCTTCCCTCTCTATCCTTCCTCTCCTCCCTTACCCTTCCTATCCCTTCCACCTTCCTTCCCACGCGTCATCGCCCTATTCTCAGCAAACCCTCACGCGCGCTGCTCTCCGCTCTGCCTCCGACGATATCCGAAGTCCACACGGAATAGAATCGCGGTCCGAGTCGGCTTTTAATGGCGCCGTCAGAGGCCGGGATGGGCGCGACGGCCGCTCCCGATCCGACGTCACCTGGCGGGGGCGTCCTCGTCTGGGGCTTCTGGTCGCTTTGTCTGTCTGTCTGTCTGGGCTGGCTGGGTTGGTTTGGTTCTTGGTTGAATGGGTTGATTTTTTTTTTTTTTTTTTTTTTGGGGGGGGGGGTGATTGGCTGTTCGTGTCTATATCGAGGTTTCTGTTTCTGTTTCGTCTCTTTCAGTTTTTTTTTTCTCTCTCTCTTTCAATTTTTCTCTCTTCTCTCTCTCTCTCTCCTCTCTCTCTCTCTCTCTCTCTATCTCTCTCTCTACCTCTCTCTCTCTCTCTCTCCCTTTCTCTCTCTCTCCCTCTCCTCTCCTCTCCCCCCTCTCCCTCTCCCCTTCTCCCTCTCCCCCTCCCTCTCCTCTCCCTCTCCCTCTTCTCCCTCTTCCCCCTCTCCCCTCTCTCTCCCTCTCCTTCTCCCTCTCTTTCTCTCCTCGCTCTCTTACCCCAACAGAAAGCACGATCGTGTCGGGTATTTCCCCCCAAAAGCTCATCATTGTCGCCAAAACAGACACAGCAATTACAAAGCAGTCGCCACCAATACAACTTCCTATTGACTTCCATTCGCGGCGGGAAAGACTGTTATTGTTGTCATACCTGCGTTGATTGCGGCGCTCGTGTGACAGACAGTAAGGTTTCAGGTCCTTGTGCTTCGGAGTCCATTGTCTCGGTTAATTAAGAAATAATTAGGTCGTTAATTATCACGTCGCGCTGCTCCCGACCTTCATTACGTCGCGACCCCGCAGTTTGTCTTCTGTACTTAGTATGACAGGTGTATTGTTTAGGCGGAATAGAAATAGGAAATGGAGGATTTAAAGGGTTTGTTTTAGTCACCCCTTGTTTTATTTTTTTAAAGGAGATAACACCATTTTCCTTCTCGTCATCCCTTGTATACATTTTTTTTTCATCAGATATTATTCATCTATAAAGACAATTTATTTTTTTTTTTTTACATATTCCTAGTCATTGTATGTTTTTCTTTACATCCAGTATTTATTCATCTATAAAGACATTTTGCGTTATTTTTTTCAGTTATACAAATAAGGTCAGTTTAAAAATCCTCGGCTTTGTACTAACATCACAAACAGTTGCCTCATTAACTGTAATGCGGTTAGATGTAATGAGCCCGGGCGCCCGCCAGAACCCATTCATCAGGGAAATAAACTCGGCGCCATTAGCATACGCACGCCCGCAGTCCCAGAGTACGCCCGTAGTCAACAGCGCGCTCGCAGGAAGCACCTCCCGCCGCCTGGTACCTCGTCGGGAAGAGGGTGCCACCGGGAGAGGCACTGGCACGCGGTGGCACTCGCTCGTGTGTTGCGGGTCCCATGGCGGGGTGTTCATTTTGTGGTCGGTTTTGTGGAAATCTGATTTTTTTATGAGGTCGTGTTTTGTTGAAGGATTTTGGTGTTTGTCGTAGTTTGGGTGATGGGTTCCTCTCTGTGTGGGTTGGGAGTGTTTGTCAGAATGTATAGGCTTTGCGTGTGTCTATTTGCGCAACCCGCAGTGTTCCGGTGCCGAAAGATGGCGCATGTCCCGTAGAGTTAATTAGATCACTCTCCTTACTTGTCGTGTCTGATGATTAATTGTTGTCTTTTTCTCCTTTCAGGCTTCTCTGGATTCCTTCTCGCGTCTGCTGTGGCGAGCGACGAACGGGCGGGTCCATCTGGGAGACGTGGGCGTCGTGGTGCCGCCCACCCTCTCGCGGGCCTGCTCAGTGACCCCCGGAGCCCGCGCCACCTGGCAGAGATGGGCGACGGCAGACCTCCGCCTGGCACCAAGTAAGGCCACCGACGCGCTCTGCCGAAGGGCTTGGGAGAGGGACTCGGTTCGAGGCGATCGGGGACTGGCTTCCGTCCAGCCCTGGCGTCGCCGTCTTGTTGCCATTATGTCCTGTTTGTCATTTCACTTTATTCGCCCTCAGCAGCATTCGCATCTAGGGCAATGCCTTCAGCCTATAAGCCTCCAACATGTCCACAAGTCACAAAACATTAATAACTAAAATGATTATTGCAATCGATTACTTATGCCAAATCGTCCCTCAGGCGCAGTGTCTTCTGGATGGTCGTGGGGCGCGTCCGGCAGCGTGGGCGTTGGCGTAGCTCAACCTGAAGGGTGTGGGCGGCCCGGACACCACATTACCCTCGATCCCGACGTCGTCCTCGAGCTGGCTGAGGCCGAGGTTGACACTCTGGGTGAGTCGAGCGGTTGGAAAGCTCTTGGACTTTCTCATGGATATTTAATTTTATGTGTGTTTTTTATAATATTCTTGATTACCTTTTGATTTGATTTTATAGTCCATAACAATAAATCAAAGAAAAACAGACACTGAAAGACACAAACACACAAACGGAAGCACTAACCTCTCCCCCACTCCCACAGGTCGCTCTCTGGTGGGCGCGTGGGCGAGGTACCGCTGGGGCGTGTTCGAGGAGCGAGGCTACGAGGGCGACCCCAAGTTCCCGGCCGCCCACATGATGGATGACGTGCCCAAGCCCACGTCCTGCACCAACGAGCCGACGGAGGGACAGTGGATCTCCAGAAAGGGGTATGCTGGAGTATATCGGTGCTATGTTTGATCTGATGTGGTATATTTTCATGTTTTGTTGTTTTTTCGATAGTTTTATCTCTAGGATTTTTTCTTTGTGTTTTTTTCCTTATCGTTGTTATCTTTTTTCCATATTATGATCCTCTTTATGCCAGCAGATCTGGACCGTGTTCGGAGGATGACCTAGAAGGCTGCGTGTGGGTGCCTGACCTCAAGAGCCAGGTCAACACATCGATCCTGTACCATGCTGACTTACCTCAGGTCAGTCCTTGGTGTTGTTCATTATTTTTAATTGCATGTTCAGTGTAGAAAGAACATTTCATTTTTCTTTATACTTAAGTTCCAGTATTTCTCTTATCCGGGTATGCAGGAATTGAAGGCCTCACCGCAACACAAAGTAAACTATTCAGAAAAAGGATTGATATGTAATGGAATGACATGTAGTGCATCGTATCTTGCAAAAGTAAAAAACTCATGGGCATAAACCTGGGTCCTTACGCATCCCTTCTTTGTCGCCACAGATGCGGGGCTTCTGTGACAGCGAGACCCACGACTACGACTCTCCGACGCCCCACAACCTCCTGTGCGGAGCCAAGAGTGTTTGGGAAATCATGAGGCAACACCCAGACTTCGCTGTGAAGGCCACACCCTCTCCTCCTGCTAAGGTGGAGGCAGAGGAACAGGCCACAAGACGCCCCGAGGGAGAGGAAGGACGCGGCGGCACCATCAGGAAGGGGAAAACAGAGTCCGTGACACCTGCGACGCCCTCGTCGACAACTGCGGGAGGGGTGACGCGAGAAGACCCGACGACGACGGAGAGTCTATTCTTGGATGACGTCCGAAGGAGGTTCGAGGAGAAGGCCGCTTCCAAAAGCGAGGCGCAGGTCACTCCCGAAGCGGGGAACCAGACGCAGAAGAGGAGCAAAAGGGAAGAGACGAATTCGAATCCGGGTGTCAATCTGCGGCCGAGTTTAGTGACCGCCCACATCGCGACGTCGAGCTCCCCCGCTCCGCCCCACAACGCCTCGGCCTCGGAAGACCCCCTGCCGGTCCAGGATTACCTCATCAGCAGCCACGAAGTCAACTTTTCAGAGAACTCGGGGTGAGTATCTTCGGAAGTGACATGTAACTGGGAATGTATACATATGCAAGTGCATAACTGACATACATTTATTATTTTGGGTGTAATTTAATGTTCTTGCGTTCCCTAGACGCTCCCACCACCCGAACCACGAGCCAGTCAGAGACAAAAGCAGGAAAAGGCTTCCAGGGCGTCAGCAATGGAGTCCTCCGTCCCCAGAACTCGTCCTGCTGGCCCCTGCCCCAAGGGCCGTGGTGCTGGCACTCGACCTCTCTCAGGACGCTGTGGCCCAGGTGAGTTAAATAATAATTTGTGGATACTGAAAATACTCCGTGGATTTTATGTTTTATGTAATTTGCCTGGCCTTGAATGAAAGATCGGCATAGTTATAAGCACTCCTGTTTTTAAAGTTTGGAAATGGATCATAGGCAAAATCCACTCAAATTGATATGTAATGTCCCTTATGATCGTATACAGAACTCCGCCCTCAAAGCATAGCTCTATTCAACCTCTCTCCCGCTACCCAGGTCAACATGGATGAGCTCCGAGGCGGGATCCTTCGCTGGCTGTGGGGCCTCGGCTCCAATATCAAGGTGGGCGTCCTGGCGGCCTACAACAACGCATCCTACCCACTCAGCCTCGGCCCTCTCCTGCATGCCCCGACCACGACGTCGCAGCTGGAGGACGAGCTCGCTCTCCTCCCTTCCCTGGACGAAGTGGAAGACGGGGTGTACGGGGGCGAGTACTGCCTCGACTGCGTCCTGAGGGAGGCTTCGAAGGTCAGTCGCTGCTAATGGTTTCGTTATATTCTTGGGTTATATAAAGCGATATCTCCATTGCTTTGTTATTATTGTCGCATAGGATCATTCGTAACATCCCTATCGCTTGCACAGATGCTGGAGGACGGCGGTGTCGAAGAAGGAGCCGGCGTCCTTCTCCTGGTGGCGTGCGCGCCCCAGGTGTCCGAGGACGTTCTGGCCAGTCTCCGCCAGAGCTCCCTGGCCGTGCAAACCCTGGCGCTCTGCCCTTCCGCCGATCCCAAGTTCGACCAGCTGGCGGGGTCGGGCGGGTCGTGGGTGCTGCCCGACACTCCCACGCCCGCGTACCCGGGGGAGGCAGGAAGAGGCCGCGAGCAGAGGGCAGCGGCTGTGCTTGCTGCTGCTACCCAGGCTGCGATGGCTGTCCCGGGAGACCCGACGCTCGTTAGGGTGAGCAGAAAGATCTCATCATGATGCTGTATTGTCTGTTTCTTGCAGAAACTGTATTCTTACATACGGAGTTTCAGATTTATCCGAATGACTGTTTCCAATGTAAGATGGCATTTTCACTGCTCTGTACGCTGTATAACCCTGTTTTCTTGACCTTTAAGGTGGGTGGATTGATAACCAGCGTAGAAGAACGGATGGTAGAGAGCGCCGGCCCGTACGTGACTATGTCTGGTAGACTGAGACTCGCACCTGCTCGCGAGCCTCACCTGGTCATCATCACCACACAGCATCAGGCAAAGGTTTGGATTGCTGAACTATGTATTTTTATCAAACAGAACTGGCTTTGACTTATATTAAGATAGGATAAGATAGAAACAGAATAACATGTATTTCCTTCAATTCGTCCTCAGATTGTGGAGCTGACGAATCCCCAGAAGGAAGAAATCGACCTGATTCGAGACACGAACCAGCGCTTCTGGGCCATCGTCGGCAAGGAAGGCGGGGAGTTCACTTACACGATCAAGTTCCTCAGGAGTTCGATCGCTTTCCCGTTTTCTGTGACCGCGGACGTGTATGTGAGAAAACAGGAAGATATCGGTGTTGTGGTGAAACTTTACACAAACGTCGACGACCACAAGCCGATGCAGCCGGACTCGCGCCCTCTCGTCGCGTGGGCGGAGGTCACTCTCGATGGACGTCCTGTTGTCGGAGCGAGAGTCGTCCTCAAGATAACTCACCTGAATGAAGACGGTCCTTCCGACACGCTCGAATTACTGGACAATGGCAACGCAGGTGAGGATGAGTATTATCAACTTTAATAAACTAAGAGAGAAATGGCAAAGGGAAACAATATTTAAGATCCTCGTGTTGTTAACTTGAAGATCTGATCATATAATCCATGCTTATTACAGAGCCCGATGTGCGTGCGCATGACGGCGTGTATACTCGCTACGTGACGTATCTGCCCGTCGAAGGGAGATACGCCCTCATGGCCACAGCCACAGACCACCAGGGGGCGGCGTCCGTGCTGGCACCGAGACGTCGAGGTGAGTGCCACGGGAGAGCGAGCGGGGGGGATGGTCCACACTGAGAGAGTTGATGGAAGTGGGTGGAAGAAATTTAGACGAATGTTGTATTAGATATCATTAGCTAATACTGGTGTATATATCAATCAAAAAAAAAAAAAAAAAAAAAAAATATATATAATATATATATATATATATATATATATATATATATATATATATATATATATATATATATACAGGTAGCCATCGTTCTACCCAGCCAAGCAAATCACGTATACCTGTACACAGGCCGGACAAAACTAAACCTGATGACCTACCTGGATTTTATTTTTACTCAAATCTCCCTCGCACTTCCAGACGGCCGCGTGGTTCCCGTGAGCGCCGGCCAGTTCAGCGTCGGCAGCGCGGCCGTGTCAGTCACCGTGTCGCGAGTCACCACCACCGACATCACGCCGCCCTCACGGATCACAGACTTGACCGTGACTTCAGTGCACGACACGACCGTCAACCTCACGTGGGCGGCTCCGGGCGGCGACCTCGATCAGGGTTCAGGTGAGTCAAGTGCCAGAAAGTGTGGTTGTCTGATTTCTATGCAAGTGCTGCTGGAAAAATGATTGACATCCTTCGCTGATGCTCTTGTGGGCGAGGAAGTAGAATTTTCATTTCCATACGAGATGGTCAGAAGATGAGGAAAAAATATGATTGAGAATTAATAATTTCGCAGGACAGTCGTTGCTCTTGTTCTCATCATAATTACTTGAATCTTAAACCCATATTGCCTAATGGCAATATGGGTTTATCCATTCCAACTTGAGTCACAAAGAATCCCAGAAAATGCATTCCCTTTACACGTATATCATATTGGCCTCCCCAGCGTGGCGTTACGAGCTCAAGATGTACACGGAGCGCAGCGCCCTCAGCGAGGAGCGCTTCAACACCTCCACCATCGCCGTCTACTGCATCACCCACGACCTGAGGGCGCCCACGCAAACGCCCGCCACCTACGGGACGCCCCAGCACTGTCTCACCGAGCTGCCCTTCACCAATCTCAGATGGTGAGTTGTCCTCTCCAAAACCGATTTATTGATTCGTGTTTTTATTTTTCATTTTTTTTATTCGATAAAGAAAAACTGTCAACTGTATACTAAGAATATTTGTATATTTTGGTTGCTGTGTGTTCTTTTTTTGTTCTTTTTGTTGCTTTTATCTTCAAAAGACAATGTTTATATCAGTACTCTGGTGAGAAATTATGAGGACAGACATATGAATGGCCATAGACACGCACAGTGAGAATGCGAGTGTTAATTCCCGCTTGTTGTCATAGAGTATATTCATTATATACATGGCTGTTCTTTATCTATATTCATCTACATAATAAGCCAACAGATTAAAAGATACAAGGGAAAACGCAGCATTCGAGATAATTGCAAAATATGCTTCGGAGTGGAACTTGACTTTGACTTTGACACGTTTATTGAGACAAAAGTAAGATTACATCTCAAAAGGATGAGCGGAACGTGCTTTATGGGACACGCGGTGGGCGGAGCAACAGCGCGCTTTATGTCGCGCTGTTGCCATCGTCCCCAAGCGTCCGCCTGAGAATCCTCGCGTACCGAGTGTGTACTCTCTCGTTCCCTCCGCCCTTTTTGCTCGTTCGCTTTCCTTCTTACTCTCTTTCTTCCTTGTTTCTTTCTTATCTCATTGTTTTTTTTCTCTCACTCTCCCTTTCTCCTTTCTCTTCTCTGTTTGTATCTTTTCTCCGCTTCTTTTAGTTTTTCTTTTCTCTCTGTCTTTGTCTTTCTCTCTGTCTGTCTCTCTCTCTGTCTCTCTCTCTCTCTCTCTCTCTCTCTCTCTCTCTCTCTCTCTCTCTCTCTCTCTCTCTCTCTCTCTCTCTCTCTCTCTCTCTCTCTCTCTCTCTCTCTCTCTCTCTCTCTTTCTCTCTCTTTCTCTTTCTCTTTCTCTTCTCTCTTTCTCTCTTTCTCTCTCTCTTTTCTCTCTTTCTCTTTCTCTTTCTCTTTCTCTTTCTCTCTCTCTCTCTCTCTCTCTCTCTCTCTCTCTCTCTCTCTCTCTCTCTCTCTCTCTCTCTCTCTCTCTCTCTTCTTCTCTCTCCTCTCTCTCTCTCTTCTCTCTTCTCTCTCTCTCTCTCTCTCTCTCTCTCTCTCTCTCTCTCTCTCTCTCTCTCTCTCTCTCTCTCTCTCTCTCTCTCTCTCTCTCTCTCTCTCTCTCTCTCTCTCTCTCTCTCTCTCTCTCTCACCGCATCTTATATTCTCTTCTCTCATCTCATCTTATCTTATCCTATCTTTATCTTCTCTCTCTCTCACCGCATCTTATATTCTCTTCTCTCATCTCATCTTATCTTATCCTATCTTTATCTTCTCTCTCTCTCTCCTCTCATCTTACAGTATCATATCTTATCGTATCTTATCTAGTCGTATCTCCTCTTTTCTCATTTTATCTTATCTTTATTTTCTTTCTCCTCTTCTCTCATTATACTGTATCTTATCTTGTCTCATCGTATGGTATCTTATCTTATCGTATCTTATCTTATCTCATCTCATCGCATCTCATCTCATCTTATTTTATCTTATCTTTATCTCTTCCTTTTTTCTCTCCTCTTTTTTCATCTTACCGTATATTATTTTATTTTATGGTATCTTATCTTGTCGTACTTTCTCTACTCTCATCTCATCCTATCTTATCTTATTTTATCTTATCTTTATCTTCTCTCTTCTTTTCCTTTTTTCTTTTCATTCTCTCTCTCTCTCTCTCTCTCTCTCTCTCTCTCTCTCTCTCTCTCTCTCTCTCTCTCTCTCTCTCTCTCTCTCTCTCTCTCTCTCTCTCTCTCTCTCTCTCTCTCTCACTCACTCACTCACTCACTCACTCACTCACTCACTCTCACTCTCTCTCTCTCTCTCTCTCTCTCTCTCTCTCTCTCTCTCTCTCTCTCTCTCTCTGTGTAAATATGTATATGTATATATAGAGATAGATAGATATTTACCTAATTATCTATTCATTTACTCATTGTCTCCTGGTGAGTCCTCCCTGGCCGTGGCATCCCCTGACCCCCTCCTCCCCCCGCAGGTACTTCGCCATCCGCGCCATTGACTCGGCCAACAACACGGGCCGGATTTCCAACGTGGTGTCCGCCTTCGTCCCCGACCCGCCCACGACCCCGCCGCCCACGCCCACGGCCAGCGAAGTCCCGTCGAGCGCCCAGACCGTCATCATGTCGACGATCAGCTCCTCCGGCTCGAGCGACAACCAGACGGCGGGAAACGCTACCCACCCCGCCCACGCCAGCAGCGCCGGCTACGACTGGAGGGTGTGGCTGGCGATTGGCGTGGGCGTGTGCGGCATACTGCTCGCTGCGGGCATCATCCTGGCGTGCATCTGCTGTTGCAAGAGGAACCCCGAGGGCGGAGAGAAGGACCCCGACAGGCCGATCTACAAGATCTACGTGAACAACGCCTACATCCAGGAGGAAGACGGCGAGATCAAGGTGGTGAGCAACGGGAAGCTCGTGGACGACAAAGAGCCGAGCCAGGTGAGTGGTTGGGTTCAGTTTTTTTTATTATTATTCATTTTTTAATTGGGCTTTACTAATGGACTTTACTGTCATGCTCATATTATGGCCTGTTTTCATTAAACGGAAATGTTTTTGGCGAGTTTTCCATAACCTCCATCCGCCTCTCCCCAGGTGCAGGAGTGGGTGAATTCCCTGTCCAAATTCGGCTCGACGGACGTGTACGGAGCGGAGAACGGCGAGGCCCCGGCGGCGACGACGGAGGCTCCCCTGGTGGAGTGCCGTCCCCGCGCCTCCATGAAGTACGCCAGCCCCGTGCGTTTCGGCGTGCTCACCAACGGCTCGATCATGCGGGAAGCGTGCGCCTCCTCCTCCTCGACCTCCTCCTCCAAGCCCTCGGACGACCCCGCCGGCGAGGACTTCAAGTATCGCGATTTATCCGAGACGACGAGCAACTCGACGACGGACGGCGGGGCCTCGGCGTCATCAACGGCCACGACGGAGCTGCCCCCTCCGCCGCCTCCTCTGATGGACACCACCACGACCTTGACTGTAAAGACGACCAGCTCAGGTCTCCCGCCGCCGCCGCCGCCCTCGCAGCTCCAGCAGCCACTCCCGCCGCAGCCGCAGATTCAGCCTCTGGGGGTCCCGGGCCCGACGGTGATCTCCATCCACGCGGGGTCGACGCTCCACAACGGCTACAGCAGTGACGAGGAGGGAGGCTTCCGGCCGCGAACTGTGCCCGGCCCCGGACCAAGACGATACCTGCCCAACCACTTCTCGTCCTTCCGATACTTGCCGCCGCCCCCCGAGTATCGCTCCGGAGGCGCAGGAGGCAACTCCGGCCCACTCGACTACCCCACATGCCACACGATCTCACGGGCCACGGCGACGCTCCCACACGGAACGGTTCGCAGCGTCAAGAAGCGGCGGCACATTTCGTTCGTGTAGTTTCGTCGGGACAAATGAGTGCTTCCAGTTTTCGTGTACGGTGAAAAAGAACACGTGAAAAGAGCTGCATATATGAACATTATATAAGTGAACTCTGCTTAAATGTTTTGCTTTTTACACTTTGTAGTTTACGCTACAGACTTTTTAAGTGTGCAAGTAAGAGGTTTTTAGCCCAAAGTTACACGGAAAATTATACTGAAACCCGTGAATACTTACTGTTATTGTGATTTGAAACTAGAAATTCTTGAAGTGGACAAGTCCTATCGTAGTTTCTTCCGTCGATGTGTGGTATATTGTGTATATGTGTGTATTTGTCTTTGTATATGTTGGTGTAAGCTTGTTTCTGTAAAAATGGCTGAACAAACAGTCCTCTAAGAAAAATGGTTGACCTTTGTAATTACATTTGCATTATATGTAAATACGTTTTGTAAATATTTTTCCCCAAAGGCCAAAATTATATCGATCCTAACTTTGTGATAATAACTGTTATGTTCTTGCAACCTAATAATCCAAATCCTCGAGAAGAGTGCTCTGCTAATACACCTTTTATATGCATAAAACAAATAAACTGTTTTCTAATGGAAACAGTTTGCATAAAGTCAACTGCGACAATATACATGCATAATGCACATAGACAAAAGTACCGAATGACTAATATGTATATATCATGTTAATCGGAAAATGGATACTACCATGACCATTAGATATGATGATATATATCTAATGTAATTATATTTAATTATGTATACATCTATATATATCTAATATATCTAATGATCGTGGATACTACTACATTAATTTCAAACACGATTTATTACAAGTCTGCATCTTCTCAGTATCTTGCCAAAGACTTCATAACCACCAACCAAAGCCAAGGTTCAAGGATGGGGTTTAATTGTTTTCATTCTGAAGATTTTGTGGAAGTTTGAAAAAATGCCCCATGCTCTCGTGTACTGGTTATGGTGGTTACAACTGTAAATTTATGTACATATTTAATGTAAAATAAATATACAATTTGAAGTGTTTTTTTTTTCTTTTAACACAGTTTATTAATCAAAATGATTCAATATAAAAATGAAGGTGAAAAAGGGCAAACAACTAGGTACTGATAAAAGAACAAGAAAAATGAAATGGCGTCTCAAAAATATTTTAGCCAATACTATGGGCAACATAATTTAGTATCAATCCACAAGACCATCAGCATTAATATACTATGTGAATATATTTGCAATATTTTTAACCCTTTTTTAACTGCAATCTCATTTTTTTTTGTCCAATGAAGCTGAATTCCCAGTCACGAGCCCTTAAATGGTTAATGGTTAAAAGCAATATAAATGTGCTAGACATCTAACGTCATATAGTACTATAGGTAAGTATATTAAATGAGGGGTGAAGGGTAACAGTTGCTATACGTCAACTATCTAGAGTAATCTTGAAAGGTTAAGATGGGTAAAGGAGTTGATGTGCGAATGGGCTATGGTGGGTCTAGGTAAGGGAATTACATAAGGGATTCACGTGCGTATCCAGGAGGGAGTGGAAATGATAGAGGGGATGGAGGGAGGGAGAATGTACGTGTAGTTGGAGTTGAGGGGGGTGGGTTGTGTTGAGAGGGAGTAGGAGGAAGTGTTATAGGGGGAATGTGAGTAGGAGGAGGATGGGTGTCGGGAGGATGGGTGTCGGGAGGATGGATATCGGCAGTAGTTGGAGTTGAGGGGGTAGGTTGTGTTGAGAGGGAGTAGAAGGAAGGGGTGTAGGGGGAATATGAGTTGGAGGGGTATGGATATCAGCAATCACTTCGAGTGTGGAGGGAGTATGAGTTGTGGAATTTTGTGTAGGGGGGATATGAGTAGGAGGATGGATATCAGTAGTAGACGGAGATGAGGGGGGGGATAGGTTGTGTTGGGAGGGAGTAGGCGGAAAGGATGTAGGGGGAATATGAGTAGGAGGATGATGGATATCGGTATTAGACGGAGTTGAGGGGGATAGGTTGTGTTGAGAGGGAGTAGAAAGAAGGGGTGTAGGAGGAATATGAGTTGAAGGGGTATGGATATCAGCAATCACTTCCAGTGTGGAGGGAGCATGAGTTGTGGAATTTTGTGTCTCAAGCATATAGCTTTGAATATATTCCATAGTTTCTGCAGTGGAGTTAGTTGGATAGTTTTGCGAGACAAAGCAAGCAACATTACCAGAGTAGGGGGGCCTTAAATAAAAATTAATAATCAATCAAGCTAAGGTAATTTTTCTTGTAGAATGTCTGTCCTAATTTTTGCGTGGATGGGGGTGTTCTTTAGTATTTGTCTCTTTTTACCGTTTATTCTGTAGTGTAATATTCAAATCATATATCACAATTTGAATTCTAGCACTTGATTTTTTATAAGGATTATGTGTAATATCTTTTCTTCCTTTGAAAATGGAAAAAATCAAAGCCATTCACTCACATGCATAGATTTTTTTTTTTTTTTTTTTGTCAGCAAATGCGTTCATTTCATGATGGAATATCATCAAAACTTACAGGCTATTTATTTTTATAAAAAAATTACCAATATGCTATGCAAGCACTTTTTTCATTAGGATATCCTCACATAAAGTCCTTTAATAAAAATGCATAGGGTATTAAAAGGTATACTTAAAATAAATACAATATACTTTATTGTGCTTCATCATTAAGAATAAGGTATACTGTATAATGTATGGAAGAGGGTATATACAGTACACTGGGTAAAACAAGAGCTAATGAAGAACCTCCAGCCCACACAACTCCAGATTACTGTGACATGCTGTAGCCTCCAGACGCACCTTGTAAATGCAGCTGGCAAAGATACAAGCAGTCTCCGTAGTCTAAACATATAATGGCCATATATTCCCTTGTCGAACTTAAAAAAAAATTGGTGGAATATAAACTGCAGTTTTGATTAATCTATTCCCCTTACATAGTACTTTAACACAGCCAACTTTTCTTTTTACTTTTTCTTATACACAAAAAAAAGAAAAGGAAAATGTTACTATTAAAACTGCTGAGTAATTAGCAACACTTTGTGCAGTATGCTTTGGTTAATAGCATGAAATATCAAACTAAAAAGCAAAAGTAACACCCCTGATAATAATTTCTTTAAATAATTGACAAGCTAATGTGGTACTTACTTACCTAGGAAATGAACATTATGCATAAAAAAACTCTCCTCAGGTAAAATAACAAAGCATAGTTTTTAAAACTACACATTTAATCACAATGTCAACCTTTACCATCAGCACTCAATCCAGCCAAGCATTTATAGATGCTCATTATGATTATCATAACTCTAAAAAAAACATTTGATGTTTCTGTTCTGCCTAGATTTTCATTTCCATTAAATACTGTGAATCATCCTTCTGTGGCAATTCCTTTTCTAATTTCATTTGAATTGACTATCACCACTGCCTTCTGAATATAAATATAGTAATATGGAGTTAATAATCAAGTCCATTTTACTATCAAGAGTAATGAAAACTTTCCATAACTTCTTAAATTATAAAAAATATATAAATGTTACATGACCCCCCTACAGAATAATGCACAATCAATTCCTTCATATCTCCCTCAAAAATCAAAATATACTGATTCATGTTTTTTTTTTTTTATGTTGAAAGGCTGACAGAACTTATACAATTCATCACGAGACTAAAAACAATAAAAAAAAATCAACTATTCCTTCCTTTTGCTATCTTAGACTTGCGCCAACTAGATTAATAAATCATCATTGATACAGTGATTCATTTGCAGAAGAGATTTTTCTAAATAAACACTTGAGATAGAATGGAGAATCAACAGCAACTTCTTTGACCTGAATAACAACCAGTACAATATCTTGTCTGACTACCATGAAATTCTAATTCTAAACCACTACCCAGATCTCCTCACTTTTTATAAACACTAGCACTTTATTATAACCAATTATACATTGGGAAAAATAAAGACACAATGTCTGCCTTGGACTAAAATAGACACAAAATTGAAGGGAATGGAATTAAGAAGAAAAAAAAGAAAACTAACAGGAAATATTCAACCCTTTAAGAATGAAATACTGTAGACATCATTTAGTGCTTTCCAAAAGATGGCAAACTGTCCAAAAGAAGTGTTTAAATTATCATAAACTTCAATTCCCAACTCTGCACGGCTGAAATAACCATATCAAAATTAAGACCATATAAACATTTTTTGTCATCCTTTAGGGGTTAACAAACCACATTTTAAAAATTTGTTTTCTACTCTAGTAAGATGGATTCTGCCCCAGCTATCTAATTAACCAAGAGAAATTAAATATTGCACATACAACCGAGATCAAAATCTCCAATCTTTCTACTACCGACAAGTAGCAATCATACTCCTTCATTTATTTCTGAGCCAGAAGAGTGACAGAATGGGTATTGATTTTCTTTTTATTGCCGAATTATCTGGGTTGTTTTTTTTCCTTACTCAATGAAATTAACATATCATTACTACACGGGACATGTTTTTCTTCTGATTAACTACTCCAATATCTGATGAATAAAATCAGTATCAATAGTGAACAAGTTAGAAACTCATGATAACCATGAACTACAGTACCAAATCCAAATAATCCCCTCATCACACCTGACACAACTAATATTTTCCTTACCTGTACATTTCCTAATCTTAATCCATCAAAGACTGACAATTACCAATCCAAAACTTTTTCTAGCAATGTACTGATAGTTCTGAGAAGTCTGAAGATTTGTATCACTTTTTATATACAAGTTCATTTCTTACACATATAATATCAAAACTGTAAAAAGCTTTTATATATATAAAAAAAATTAAGGATTTCCAAAGAAATAAACATTTCCTGAAGTAATCATTAAAAACATTAAGGTTTTTCATCACACCAATTTTATTCTAGATTTACTTATATAATACTTATTTAAATCTTGCTTCATAATATACAACCTCACTGGCAATAAACTGTACATATAAAACCACCTCCTGTTGTGAAAAAAAACTTTATTCAAAAATTCCTTTTTTTCAATATATAGTTTCAAGTGCAAACACAACACAGTAATAATAAACACAGGAAATAGGTTAACCTTCATTATATTTCCATAAAATTTTGCAAATAGATAAAACCCTCTGCACCAGTGATCAGACCATTTGTTTTTTACGATGGCAGTTGTATGGAAATTATATGAGATCTATGATGCTGAACTGTATGTGACATGGAATGCAATGGTATGCTTTCTTTGGTTAAACTGCAATGATGTTCCTGCTTTCACATGCACTCAGTCTGGCACCCTTAGATCCATCAATGCTTGTGTGCTTCTACAAGATGAACATCCGTATCCAGTACTCTTCACAGACTCAAACAACATTACTCGCTCTGAATATGTGACTACGTAAAGAATAGAATCGAACGTTGGATATGAGGTGGGGTAGCTGTGTGGAGCTAGAAGCTAGATAGATATAATGGGAGAGGTTGGTAGCCTCTGGTAAGCATGAGGGGTCCACTTTAAAGCTTGGGAGAGTGAAGAAGCAGTCAGCTCGGGTGCTGCATCCACTCCTGTCTTCACCTAGTCTCTATGTACAAAAAATTTATCAATTTACAGAAGTTGTTTATAAATATATATATATACAAGAACCAATTTCACTTTCATTGGTTTCTGAACCTATTTCCAGACAGGAAAATGACAATAATCCTAATCTAGGAACACATCAGTGTGTGTTTGGGTAAGCCCACAATAAATGCCTTGCCACTGTTTTCATGCAAAAGGGAACAGTACTATGGGGAAGATTTTCTGGTGAGTACACTGCTGCATGAGAAATCACTTCCAGTCTCATGTACCCATTTTGATACAGCAATTCTTTGTGTGAACGCTACCTACAAGAAGCTAAAAATCTTTCTAAATCCATATCACAACTGTTAAATCATGCAGTTGCTGATGCAAAGCAAACACTTTGCTGGGCCTTTTTTTCTTCTTCTTTCTCTTGGATATGCATATTGTAATCTTTGACAGCCCTGTGGACAAGCTACTGTATTCATAACCTTATGTACCAGATTTTTGTAACTATATATGAAAAGCTTGATGAATGATATCTCCTCTCTTTGGGGTGGGGTGGGGGGTTGGGTATGGGAGAAATAATAAAAAATAAAAACAAATTACACTATAACAAAACCTTTTAAACTGTACATTCAAGGCACTACATCAGAACTAAAGTTTTATTACCACTGTGGTAAAGTTTTCCCTTCATATCTTAATCTAACCTTTCAAGTCATGTGTAAGACTTCTAAGATTTTGATTATCTAGTTCTAACATCAAATAAGTACCACATATTTCCAATTCACTATTTCAGTTTCTCCATATAATTTGCTGTCATGTATACACACAAACAATTTGGAATGAGTAAGCCACTACACTTTGTTTTGATTTGTGTGGTCCTACTATGAAGGTACCATTTCTTAATTGTTAGACCATTACCAAGCACTCCCTCAGTGTAATCAAATCAACAAAACGTTTTACAGTAACAATTGCTAGGAATATCGCTTCTGAGACAGAGTCTACCGTAGTTTCCTTTCTATAGTGTAACAGGAAAGAGATTACGTCTTGTAGTTTCCTCTTTACAAATGTCTGTCACTGAGCCACGACTTCAGCCTAGCCAACACCACACCACAAGCACCAATATCAAATCAAGGTGGATAGCATGAGCAATCAATTAAGTACACATGACTTCACTCCAGTATAAATGATATATATACCAATGGAAAAAACAAAAAAAAAATCACACATACATATCTACTGAACTTCAATGCTTAAACTGTAATGAAAAGCTAAACTTCTATGATGAATATTGAGTACAACACAATCAGACAAGGGCATGCAGGTAATACAAACACACACACACATATGTATGTATGTAATTATGTATATTATATATATATATATATATATATATATATATATATATATATATAATATATATATATATGTATATATATACATATGTATACATATATACATATATATATATATATATATATATATATATATATATATATATATATATATATACATATACATATACATATATATATACATGTATATATATATATAGTATATATATATATATATATATATATATATATATATATATATATATATATATAGTATATTATATATATATATATATATATATATATATATATATATGTATATATATATATATATATATATATATATATATATATATATATATAATATATATATATATATGTATGTATATATATATATATATATATATGTATATATTATATATATATATATATATATATATATATATATATATATATATGTATATATATATGTATATATATATGTATATAATATATGTATATATATATATATATATAATATATATATATATATATATATTATATATATATATATATATATATATATATATATATATATATATATGTATATATATATATATATATATATATATATATATATATATATATATATATTATATATATATATATATATATATATATATATATATATATATATATATATATATATATATATATATAATATATATATATATATATATGTATGTATGTGTATGTGTAATGTGTATGTGTATGTGTATATGTATATATATGTATATGTATATGTATATGTATATGTATATGTATATAATATTATATATATATATATATATATATATATATATATATATATATATATATATATATATACATATACATATACAATGTATATATATATATATATATATATATATATATATATATATATATATATATATATATATATATATATATATATATAACACACACATATATGTATACATATATGACAAGAATTTAAATCACAAAAAATGTCGGTAACATAGTAATATCAAGTAATACAAAATTATACATAGCATATAACCCGTTAGAAAATTCTTTGTTATTTCAAACTACAGTACGCACATCACTGTGGGTCAACAGCAGATACAACTGACCTACATTTTCTTCTATATCAGATACCCAGAGCATGAACTCCACATTTACCCTTGATATATATAATGGTCTGCTCCCAACACCGTCAAGGATTAAAGTATGATATACAGATAAATGGAATCTGACCAAATTATATTCAATGCTGTTAATAGAAGCTAGACTCAAATCCTGCATACATGGAAGAAAGTTCATAAGCTTAGTTGTGAAGATCTTACAAACTAGAGGGAATGGTTTCTTTCCTTTCTCTTACCTCTCACAAGAAGTAATCTCTGATATTTCTTCGTATAACGAGTTTCATAATGTAAGGAAACAAGAAGTGACAAAAAGAACAAGGAAAAAATAAGTGCACACAAGACAAACCTACACTATTCTTTTTTAAAAAATCAGACATCACACTTATAACTATTTTGTAAAGCTTGAGCTGTGAAACATTCCTCCATTCACTCACTCTCTAACCTTCACACATTTAAACAACAGCCAGAAAAAAATTAAACCCAAATCAAAACAGAGAAACAAACACTCTTGTAAGTGTACAATACTTTCTAAATTCACTTACACAGACAGACACACACAAACACACAAAGCACAGACAAACATGGGCATATAAAAATGCTAATTCTCCTTCTTTACTGTCAAGAATCAAGTACTTCCATGATCTTTTCAAATCTACTGTAATTTTACCCACCAGTTTTAAAACAGTCTACCTCAACTTTTTTTCTCCTCACCTGTCAAATGTCTCCTTTTGTATTGGCAATAATTGTTTTATTTAAGAATAGACACCAACCTTCTCTGCTTTTTTTCTCTTTTCCTTGTTTAACTCTCAAAAGCACCACAGAATATACCAGTCATCGTGCACTTAAACAGCAGTTCCCTTCCTCAATCATCCGGAAATTTCCTTGTATCCAGTAGACACACAAGTGCACCCTGTTCTTAGACCTTTTAAAAAGTTTATATGTCACATTTACTTTACTTGAATAACATTTAAAACATGACCTTCCTCTGATTACAACCAAGTACAAAAGCCATGAAATATACATTTCGTATGGCTGCCTGACTTATCAACACTTTAAGCCCATTCTAGGGACAGTTCCACGATTTCAACTTGTAATGCTAAAATGTTTGTCTTGGAGACAACTGCTTCTCTATTTCCTTATTTTTGCAAAACATACTAAGTTAAGAACAAGACATTCTATAATTTCAAAATTCTCAATCTCAGACCCATGCACTATATCACTGTTTTGCACTCTTTCCCTGCTGTTCAAATATCTATACACCCTACAGGAATTAAATAAAATAGCTAGGCATTGCAGAAAGAGAGACAGCAGCAAGCCCCTTTAAATATATATATCACTCAAATAAAGGAATTGTCATCCTATAAAATACTGATTATTACTTATCAATGCATAGTTAAATAAGTGCGAGAGCTGCTCTCTGTTTCCCTTGGGAGAACGATGAATGCTTGATGTTCACATCTTAAGAGCCAGGAAATATGATGCTTTGGACTGACACCAGGCCAGCTAAAGCTTATCATACACCTTATCAAGATCAGCTTATAGAAAATGACTAACTCCACACGACTTTATTTTTTGAAGTTTGAAAAAAATCATAAAACAGCTTTGCCTTCATAAGTTCTTTCTGTCTAACAACTCGCATGTAAATGTTTGTCTTAAACACTTACAGCCATTAAAATTAGATCTACAGCATACTGGTACTATTGAAATACTGTTACACTGCAACACTGCTGGGTACACCTTGGACATACTATAATCTGGACATGAGGTTCTCACCTGGATGTACATACAACAAACAAGGTTACATTCTAGTACTGAGCATACAGCCCTATGCTGGTTGAGTTTCCCTTAAAACAGTATAAAGAACTTATTGGCATGAACTGCATTAAGAGGACAGAGTTAATCACTGACTGCGCAAAGATTTCACACTGTCCTGTCATGCACTGCAAAGAATGGACTAACACAGCTATCATAAAAATTCTCTCTTTATACACACATTCATAAAAACTGTCCTGAGCCACTAAGAAGACTGGAATTTAGTCCTTAAAATATCATCAGCATTTCAGTAATGGACTAAAGCCACAATTTTTAGGCCTTTTGAGGGCTAGATTTCACCATAAATATCATATCTGCTGCGATCACAAAAACATGGAGCATTCCTTGCATGAAATTAAACCTTTTTCTCCTGCCTGGTGCATTGTAATACAGCCAATTGCGGACAACCTTAGAACAATCTGTATATGTTTGCACATGAGTGCAGTCTAGCCGATAAAAGTCTTAAAACAAGGCTCTAAATATATGAATACTAAACAAAATATGATAAAAATTTTCACTGAAAGTTCACTGGAGTTCCTTATCATTATGACAAATACTGCAAGTTTTTTTGGGATAAGTGATTCCCTCATCCTTGTATTCAGGAGATTCAACATTTCAAAAGTAGTATAGTTTCTTAATTAAAGCAGTGGGTTTTACCTCTCACTTTCTTTCAACACAGATAATATAGAATTTGTGTGCTTCCTATCAATTTCATCAGCAGAATGGCTGTTTACACATCTGAAAATTTTCTCTTTACTTTATTCTTTAAAATAATTTTTTTCCAACAGCAATAACCTTTTTCTATAATTTGCAAATTAAAACTTCCAAAACGTGTGTGCTGGTTGTGAATGATAAGCTTTTAGCAATAATATATAACCTTTTTGTATTTATCAGTACATATATTTTTTTTCCCATGTTTTAGAAGTCACTCACCTCTTTGGTAGATATAAATCCTGTCAAAAAGGAATTTCCATTTCTCACTCTGAGCAATCCAGGAAGTCATAGTCGAGGCAAAATTCAATTAAAAACACAAAAGTTCAGGTATCCGGGCAGACTTGAACCAATTAAAAGCACTCTTCTATTGTCTAAACCATTGAATTCTCTCACTTCTTTTCTTCCTTTAATTAAGACAACATTCTTCTTTTGTCTTTTTAGGGAAAATAGTACCTGGTACCTTGGTATATCACACACGCATCTCTACACCAAGATCTGGACTCCAAAGAGATTGCAGGGTGTCCCTCTCTGGTACCCTAAACACTAGTCCCAGCACATTTTTTTTCGGACACCAAGCCACGCTCACTCAAGCCATTTGAACCCCTTGTTGCTCTCGTTGTTTCCTGCTCTCACTGTTGCAGCAGCCATCAGAGGACAGCTCAGTACATGCT
>NW_020872622.1:240789-245789 GCF_003789085.1 Penaeus vannamei
TACATACAATTGAACTTACAGAAGAGAGAGAGAAAATGAAGACGAAAATCAGTAACATATAAATAACTTATACTGCTTAATGCCATACGGTACCTTAGTCGTGATTGCATATTTTCTTGGCAAGAACTTTTCTGGAATTTTATTCATGGG
Source organism: Penaeus vannamei (assembly GCF_003789085.1). Classification (NCBI taxonomy): domain Eukaryota; kingdom Metazoa; phylum Arthropoda; class Malacostraca; order Decapoda; family Penaeidae; genus Penaeus; species Penaeus vannamei. The sequence goes on from NW_020872622.1 coordinate 240,940, forward strand.
GAGCGAGAACTTGTGCAAATGTCGATTGTGAAGGCCAATCAACTCATGCCGATAGAGATAAGGACCTTTTCCTGAATATGGAAATTAGGACAAAAATCACACATTATTAAACTGGAAATTGAAAAAACATATATATATCTAAATATTTTCAGATTATTCCAAACCATTCATTAATTATCAAATTAATGATCAAATCAATAATAATAAATCTAAAAAAAAAACTCTTGCTAATACTCCACCTGATATGGACATAAGCACATCTTTTATGACAAACATCCAAGTGGTTCTCGTAGGCAATAACTGCTCCATGGCTGCTTCATGTAGCTCATTGAGATTTAAAGTGTAAATCCCTTCCTCTGCTCCAATCAGTATGTGTTGGTCTCGAGTGTCTGGGTGTATCCATGAGGCAGTACAGTGGATATGTAGTGGGCAACCATTAAACACCTGTAGAGTAAAAACAAATTAGCATTGAAGTATTCCTGAATCTGCATTCCCAAGGGGGTAAAAGTAATTATCAATATCATAGTTACATACTTTTGATCATTATAATTAATTATTATTGGGCTTTTATCACTCTGATCAATTCTATGTATTTTTAACTCCAAAGATTAATCTTTAAGCTGTAATTTTTCTGTGCAAACTTTTGTGAACCTACTTATCAATACACAATCTGGTTATGTATTGTGTAACAGTCTCATGTATAGATAAAATCATTTTTATACAGCTATGACGAATCAGTATCAGTCTTACTTTCTATTATGGAGATACTGATATATCTATATTGCTCAGACAGCGATAGGTTAAAGAAGACATATGTTTCTGCATTAATTTTTGCAAACACGAATTGAAAAAAATCTACAAATAAGTGCTCACCAAACCAGACCAATATTGGGCAAGAACCAAATAGCCTGTATGATTTACAAGTTGCAATCTTATTTATCAATTTATTTTTTATCTGTCATTATTATTATTATTATATATACAATTAAATATATAAACATATACAGAACATAAAAAATGACAGGATTATTCATGTTTTCAGCTTTATATGGCTCATTTTATGTAATGAACCCCGTTCTTTGATCTATCACTACAGTTCTCAATAAAGAATATTGTTTTTGACTGAATTTACAGGTGTTGCATTTGCTACCATTATTGTAATTTTTGTTTTGTATAATGTCAATCCATAGTTTAATAAGCCAGTAACAAAAATCCTGTACCCAAAAAACAAAAAACCTGTTCAACAAAGAAGGTTTGCTGTATCAGGTCTCTTTCCACTGGCATTTTGTTTTCTTCTTAGGCAAACTTTCAGCTTTACAAAGAAAACATTGATCTGCTCTACTGTCAACATGCTCTATAAACTACTCTACAGCTAAACTCTAAGCTAAAGTAAACCTATAGTCTAAAACTATAACTTTAGTTTAATTCAAGAGTTTAGCGAGGGACATACCAGCACACAATATAAACTTCTAAGGTACCATATTGTTTTGAAAGATAAAACACTTCCTGCAAGCTCTCTGATTGGTTTCCAGCAATATTTACAGATTTGCAAAAGAAAAACCTATAGTGGGTTCTGGCCCAGTGCCTAATTTTTTAATTTTATGATTTTTTTCAAAATGCAAAAAATTGAAGAGGCAAATCCAAAAAGCAACAAATAAAATAAATGTGGCCTAATATTTAGTTTAGCAACAGCCATACATTTTGAAAACACACACATACAAACACCATCCTTAGATACAAAACCAAACATTATCACAAAAATATCATAAATACACTCTGCATTTCCCAATAACCCATAACCAAAAAGAAAAATATAATTACAAAAAACTATTATTAATACATGATATAATACCTTTGAAAAGCAAGCTCCCATATGGACTTTTGGAGTGGGTGGTAAGCCATTTGACTGAGGTCTCGGTGGTGTGTTGTGTCTCCGTTTGTCTTTTCTCCGAGGTGGAACAGGAGGTGTGCCACTTCCATCCTCCTCTCCTCCACTCCCTGCTTGCCCATTCTCTTTTGAACCTGTTAATCATAAATTGGATAAGTGGATAGATGGATAATGAACAGATTATAAGTATTAACCCCTTGGATCCGTTTGATGAAACCATGCTACAGGTGATGCCACCAATCCGTCATGAAAAGAAAGAAAGAAAGAAAGAAAAGAAAAAAGAAAAGAAAGAAAGAAAGAAAGAAAGAAAGAAAAGAAAGAAAGAAAGAAAGAAAGAAAGAAAGAAAGAAAGAAAGAAAGAAAGAAAGAAAGAAAGAAAGAAAGAAAGAAAGAAAGAAAGAAAGAGAGAGAGAGAGAGAGAGAGAAGAGAGAGAGAGAGAGAGAGAGAGAGAGAGAGAGAGAGAGAGAGAGAGAGAGAGAGAGAGAGAGAGAGCAAGGGGCAGGTGACGCTGCAATCCCGTCATTTTTCTAAAAGAGAGAGAGGATTAGGAAGAGAGGGGGAAAGTAGGGAGATGACTTTTTCTAAAAGAGAAAGAAGACTACCAAGAGAGGGAGAAACTAGGTCGTCAATTCCTTATTGGAGCACAAAGCACTGGAATGGAATATGACACAGAAGGCCTTCAGGAAAGAGCTCATTCATGAGCTCCTGCGGGAATATCACCAGCACATGGGGGAATGTACCATCCGTGAGCCACGCAGGAATGTGTAAGGATAAGATGAAGACATATTTGCCCATGAGATTTCCAGAAAATAATTTTGATGACCATAAAATGTAAGGATAAAACTCATTATCTTATAAAGATATTCTCTTTGTGAAATATTCAAGCATACAAAAATTTCAGCCACATTTCAAGGCACCATCTGAATTTTATGATAAGCCCTCATCTGTAACGTATGTATGACATAAGTTGGCCAATATTAAAACTGCTTATCATCTGTTGGTAAGCACCATCCCCCCCCATTTGGTGACCTAAAACAAGCCCAATGCAAGCAAACCCCAAAAAATCTAGTGAAACTGATTTACAAACTTGTTCCTTACCATCACGTCTGCGGTCATGCTGGCTGTCGCTCTGAGCTCTCTGGCGTGCTGTTGCCGACGTCAGGGTAAGAGTGGCAGTCTGGTCAGTGAGCTCTTCCCCTTCTTCCTGGTGAGCATCAGCACTGGAATGTCTTCTTGCATGCCCTCGTTCCCGTCCCGGCGATGATGACTGACTGTACCTGCTTTTGGGGATAGAATTATATTCAGTGACAATAATCATTAAAAAATCAAAACTTATGAGAAATAAAAATTAGACTGATTCAGTGTAACAAGTTTTTGCAATCATACCAAAATCAACTGATAATCAGATGAAAAAAGTCTGCCAAAAACTTTTCCTTGAACAATTGCCTGAAATTACACTTGGGTTTAAAGTTTAGGACCTATTGGCTCCTTTTACACTGAAAGCATATTATTCTGATGCTATCCAAATCCTCCTACACTGAAGTCCTATAATCTTAAGAATATTCTATATGAAGTGCTAGAGTAACTGGAGCTCTCTGGATGCCATTGAGATCAGACCTTCACTCAACCAAAATTACTTTGTGATGACCCCATACCTGTTATGATTGGCCTTGTCGAGGGCCTGACTAGCTTCAGTTAGGGAGGTATCATCCATACCCACCGGCAGGGTTGCTCTGTGGAAAACCATAGGGGAGGAATATTAGAATCAGACAAGATGTGAGACTGATGAAAGAGCTTATCCCATTTCCTTTAAAATCTTACTTCTTCATCTTCAAAATTAAATATTTCAAAGTGGCCAAGAAGAGCAGAAAAAACTTGACTGTTTTAACAAAAACAAAAAAAGCTAAGCCATCTATGGAAATGAGATAGCAATTTCAAATAACTTTTTTTGTGTGTTCTTTTGCAGTAGTTAAACATAAGGTAACTAAACAAAAGCTAGGCACGTTGCATCTAAATCTTACACCGCCACCTCCACTAGCCAGTCTAAGTGGCATCTAATGGTAGATGAGAAGCCATCTGCTTAACCCAGTGTTAAGTTTAAGAACCACACTGACATTATCAGCAGATATATCGTAGAAGAAAAAAAAATGTATGCATGTCAATACATTCTATGCATAAGTGTTTATATATGTATGTATGTATGTATATGTATATATATATATATATATATATATATATATATATATATATATATATATATATATATATATATATATATATATATATATATATATATATATATATATTAATATATATATATATATATATATATATATATATATATATATGGGGGAAAGAAAGATCAAATTAAAAGAAAAGAGAGATAGAATGAGACGAAGTTGAGAGAGCATGCAAGATATCAAAGAAATGGACTGTCAGACAGACCAAGAGAGGACAATATGAGGAAGGAGAAATATGAACACAATCAGGGAAGAGACAGAGTGGATAGGAAGCGGGGGGGTAAGGATAAAAGGGGCAAGACGAGGAAGGAAAGGGAGGGAAAGTGGGAAAAGAGGAGGGGAGAGGGGAGAGAGAGGGGAGAGAAGAGAGGGAGGGGGAGGAGAGAGAGGGAGAGAGAAGAGAGGAAGGAGAGGGAAAGGGAGAGAGAGAGAGAAAGAGATAGAAAGAGAGGGAGGGAGGGAGAGAGAGAGAGAAAGAGAGAGATGAAAGGAAAGTAAGGAGGTGAAGCAATAATATAGCCAATTCTAGGGACAGCCAAAGGTAAAAGGAATATATAATATATTCACATACTCAAATATATATATATATATATATATATATATATATATATATATATATATATATATATATATATATATATATATATACATATATAATATATATATATATATATATATATATATATATATATATATATATATATATATATATATATATAAA
>NW_020872622.1:250789-258289 GCF_003789085.1 Penaeus vannamei
AAAAGGAAATGGGAAGTGAGGGGAGAGGGATTAATTCAAAGGGAGGAGAGAGGGAGAGAGGCAGGGGGGAGGAGTGAGCAAGGATGATATAAGGAGGAAGGGAAAAAAGTGAGAGGGAGCGGGAGAGAGAGAGGGAGAAGGGTAGAGAGGGAGAGAGAGGGAGAGAGGGAGAAGGGAGACAGGGAGGGGAGGGAAGGGGAAAGGGAGAGAGAGAGGGGAGAGAGAGAGAGAGAGAGAGAGAGAGAGAGAGAGAGAGAGAGAGAGAGAGAGAGAGAGAGAGAGAGAGAGAGAGAGAGAGAGAGAGAGAGGGAGAGGGAGAGGGGAGGGAGAGGAGAGGAGAGGGAGAGGGAGAGGAGAGAGGAGAGGGAGAGGGAGAGGGAGAGGGAGAGAGAGGAGAGGGAGAGAGGGAGAGAGAGAGGGAGAGGGAGAGGAGAGAGAGAGAGAGAGAGAGAGGGAGAGAGAGAGAGGGAGAGAGAGGAGAGAGAGGGAGAGAGAGAGAGGGAGAGGGAGAGAGAGGGAGAGGGAGAGAGAGAGAGAGAGAGAGAGAGAGAGAGAGAGAGAGAGAGAGAGAGAGAGAGAGAGAGAGAGAGAGAGAGAGAGAGAGAGAGAGAGAGAGAGAGAGAGAGAGAGAGAGAGAGAAGAGAGAAAGAGGAGGGAGGGAGGGAGGGAGGAGGGAGAGGGAGGGAAGGAGGGAAGGAAGGTGGGAAGGAGAGCGGGATAGGGAGAAAGAGACAGAAATGTATGTTTTCTTATTATTTTTTACTATCTCTTGTAGCCCGTAGAGAAGTGATGTAAACATTTAAAACTGGGAGAAGGAGACAAATAAAACTTAAGAGACAGGAAGATAAAGAAAGAGAAATAGATAAAAAGACACAAAGGTTAGAGAAATAAAAAAATATATATAATGCATATACATAGCTCTCTCTAATATACAAAGTTGAATACCCTTCATTCTACCAATAAATTAATAAAGAATGAAAAAATAACATCAACTGTATATGCATACACTGTACATATACACATCCAAATGACAAAAAAAAAAATAAAAATAAAAAAAATAAAAGTTGGCTGCACATATAGGTAATCTCAAGACAGGTGGATGGGATCTGGCCATAAGTGTGAGTACTGATCTGAACGTACTGCGAGGAGTAGGTCATGTCCACGTCCAAGTCAGAGAGACGATCGCTGTGACCCCTGCAAATGGACGCCACTCCTTAGCTATTAAACTTCACTCCTACGACACAAGGCCACACATGCAAACAACCAGTGCTGGCAACAGGCCACTGACTCTCGAAAAAGAAACTGTTACACTTCAGAAGGATATTCATGAAAAAATTACTGACAAAAAGAGTAACAATTTTTAGAGGCCTTTTTTCTTTATTTTACTACTCTCACACCTCAAAAAAAAATTCAAGTGCTTTAAAACCTTCAAAAGTAACATAAAATGATTTGAACAAATAAGGAATAGCAATTACAAAGTGCTTGTCCTAATGTTTACTTTATAAATCAATTAATTTAGTTCAAATCACATGGAAATTGAATATATAAAATGCATTTTATCTAAATTATGCTTAATACAGTTAATTCTGTAGTTAACTGATAAAAAACTATTTTTCAATTTCAATATGGTTTCAGAATACTTTTTAAAACCTGGCAACTAAATAAGTTTACTCAATAATTTACATGATATTACTACAAAACACATTTTAAAATCTAAAAAAATGTTCTGCTGAATTCACAAATTTACATCATACAAACATGAAAGTCAACATAATTAATGACACACTAATACATACTACACATCAAATTGGGTAATATTTGTTACTTAAAACAGAAATATCCACAACATGTCCCTTTTAAGATTAGCAGATTTTAACTCTGAAAAGATATCTTTGTGCAGGTGACTATTTCTTACTTGACATAAGCCTGATCATGAATTTTTCTTTTTTATAATTTTCTCTTAAATCTTGTCACCTTTCCCCTACACAAAGATTTGATTTAATATAAAGCCCTTTTTTAATGTTGTTGCTAGCTACTACTGCCAACAAAATAAGAAAATGGATTAAACATCTTAAAACATACACCATTAGGAACATGCTACACAGCATTACTTCAAACTGGTTAGTGAGTCAGAAGACGAGGGTTAAGCAATGGTAAACATAAAAGTTACCAACAAAATACCCCCTTTGTTTCTTTCACTAACATTCAATCTGACTTTAAAATATAAGCACTAAGAATGAACAAAATTATTAAGTATGCCCAGTGCAAAACCCTCATCTTGGGAGTAAACAGTATTATGATTATATATATAAAAAAAATACAACAAATAAATAAAGCTGTGGTGTGCAGATTATTCACTTGACAAAATCTAATTGTATGTTGTTGGTGGGAGTTATGATGTGGCCTTAATACCCACTACAACAGGCTGTTAGTATCACTGCTAAGTGATGGGGAACACAAGGAAGGATGTTAAAAGAAAGATCTTGACTTCAGCATCTTGGTGGTTAACATATCTACTTTTTTGGCATTGAAGACTTTGTACTCCAAGGGAAGATTTGATAATACCAGAAGGAAATGAACAATGAACAACAATAAGTTGAAAATACTTTTAACTCTTCTGAGGAAAGAGGAACACAAGAGCATATGCACAAGAATCCTAAATGAAAGAGAGATTAACACAAAAATGAATAGGACACAACCTTGTTGATGTATGTACCCTATGTTATACAAACACAGAGAGAAATGTAAATGTGCCTTACCCTGTAATTGCAAAGTGTCATGGTATATCTTATTTCTCTATATATTTCCTCCTTATAATCTATTCAGTGCCTGTGCAGTGACGACAAAACACAAGCTTGTGGGTATTCCACAAACAAACAAGCATATGTGCAATAAAAAAGAAAAAAAAAGAAAAAAAAACATGCATGTGGTTGTCTCACACAAATACACACACACATACACACTTCTTCACGCAAAGTAAATAATGCATTTATTTGTAATAAGTGTTTCACTGTCTTTCCTTTGTGGAAACATAATACTGTCCAGTATATAATTTACATTTCCAACAACAAATATGGGTGAAAATAATTCAAATTGTACAAAACAAATAAACCAATAACAGAAAGAAGAGAAAATAAAATAAAAATAAAATGTATGTATGCAATGCCATTTATCATCTAGGTGACATTTACTATAATCTAACTACACATAGTTTTACTGCTAAAAGATCCCAGCTCAGGTTTCCCATTATTCAATTTATTCAGCTCTTATCCCAGTTAAACAAAATTGATAATTTCTCCTCCTTTCACACATCGTGTAAAACAGCTCCAAATGAAATTAATAGAATATAGAAGATATTCATTCTCATTACAATCCCAATCACATAAATTTGATAAGATCCCAAATAATGAGTCAGTTGATTCTTTTATTCAATTCTTAGTTAAAATTATTCTTTACTTTTGTTAATTGCCCTATTTCATAAATGTTTCACAATCCTCTTTAGAAGAGACTGATTACCTAAAATCAAGTTAATAATACTTACTATCATCAATCAAAAACCTCCCAAGCCAGGATATATTGCTCGTACTATGTATCTGATTCTTTTCCATCTTCCCATGTACTAAGCCCCAAAGTTTCTCTAGTCACATTACAAAACTTTTGCATTTATTCTTCACTTATCACACTCTTGGAAACTGAGTTATCTTTGCTGAAAATAAATGCTTCCATACTTCTTAAAAAAAAAGATAAAATGACAAAACTGATCTTCTGTCTGTCTATGTAACACAAAACCATTCCCAACAATTTGTTTTAAAAAGAAGTAATTCTAACCTTCCCTTCATTGAAAAAAATGTAACTAGAAAATGAAGTTTTCTTATAATTTACAGAAATACAAACAATGCAGGGATCTTTTACTTATTCTCTGCACATTTATACGAACTAAGTACATTAACAAATAACACGAAATCAACAGTCAAAATGAGTTATCAAAACCTACTGTAATATAGAAATTTTTACCATAAGGTTAGGGGTTGTATGCAATATTTCCTGGAAATAAAATGACACCCACAAACATCCACTGATATAACAGATCAATGGAGGATTTCTTATCCCTTAATCCATTGCCACCAGGTGACTGCAGTATCCACTGTAGTTGCTTTGTGAACTTTTACACACAAATGGCTCCATAAATAATTATCCCTTCTATTTTTCCAAATTCTTTTCACATAATTATTGTTATTACCACCATTATTGACAGCATTACTGATATCATAATAGTTATCAATACTTAAGCCAATGAGAAATGAAAAAACAAAAAATCTCCAAATTTCAAGGAAATGGGTAAACAGGTGAAATCAAGTAGGGCTAGTATCTGACACTTGGTGGCTAGGCCCTGGTGGAGTCATTTATGTATAAGCAATATTAATAAATCAAAATAATATTGGACATGGTATGTATGCACATGCCATCCCAGCATCAATGGGCTAATAGCTATCAAACTCAACAGTATCAAAACTAGGTGGCGAACTAGGAGAAATACTAAAGAAGATGCCTGCACAAAATGTTTTTCCAATAATCGAATGCCAAAGGCATTTCATATCTGACAGCACTTCAACCCTCCATGGCTACATGAATGTCTTTCACCACCCAAAGAAATATAAGGCAAGTAAAACATACTTTTAGCCCCTACGATCCGGATGACATGACCATCAAGTCATAAAATATTAGGCTTATGGAGATAGTGATGTGAACATACCATCATGGGAATATCTGGCTGTGGACTGGGGGATGCAAACTTGCAATTGTGAGAATTTCAGCTGAAGGCTAGGGTGCTGGGAAAGACTTGCCACAAGTGCACAAACCTCTTAGAGGGTAATTAGACTCATTTGGCATTTAGAAATGGGCTTTTGCATTATTCCCATCGTTAAACATATTTGGAATGCAGTGTCCATGACCCATGACTGGAAGAGCACTGGCTCCAAGGAGGACACTATTTCTATGCTCGGCATCCTATTCCTGGCTGCCATGACTGGCAATGCAGGCTGTATTACAGAAAATTGATTATCATATAAAAAAGTTACTAACTGTTATTATTCTTGCATGGAGTTATGGACTACCTAGTGAGATGATATAGAGCATGTGCAAGAAAAACAGTCCATTTGGATTAAGCAAATCAAATGACAAATATGGACAGCAGATGGCAAAAGAGCTAAAAACACTTATACATAATAAGAGACAACATTGCAAAAGGGGGGCATGGAGTCTTATCACTGCACACAAGTGTTCCTTTGCGCCCAGCCTATAAACCACACATCCGTCAGAGCAGCTGCTCTCACATGAGCCTAATGCCCTTATTTTGGGCCAGGTGATCGCCATAAGCACTCGGATACAAAGGGTTCATTCAAGGAAAATATATATATATATATATATATATATATATATATATATATATATATATATATATATATATATATGTATATATATATATATAATATATATATATATATATATTATATATATATATATATATATATGTATATATATATATATATATATATTATATATATATATATATATATATATATATATATATATATATATATATATATATATATATATATATATATATATATATATGTATGTATATACATACATACATATAAGTAAAATCCTTTATCTATCTACCAAGTACATACACACATACAAGCACATACATGTGTTTAATGTAAGAAGATAATAATGAGTGACTGTGTTAAAACCAAAACCAACTTGACTCCAAGGAACAGACAGATTCATCCCTATCAAAGGATCCTCACTATAAGCTTTTGCATATCATCTACAATGAATATGAAGAATAGGTTATTCATTCCTACCAAGATACCTTCCATCATCCAACTGATGATTAATTAATACATAACAAATTTTGACATATGAGAGAAATTCTTACTTTATAAATATTGCCTGTTATGAGAACTGTCTTGAGTCTGTGTTAGATCACCTAGAATGATTCAGGAGCCCTACATACATTTTTAACCTATGTTCCCTATCTATCAATCAATTTTAATATAATTATGCAATGTGTCTCATTTAGTGTCTGTCTGAAAACCAGCAAAATTTATCTTCCTTAATATGTATTTTTGTTTGAAGCAGTTATGTATAGCAACTTTATTTTCTAGAAACAATTTGGCTACTATAATCAATATGACAAACAACAAAAAACTATTTCTCAAAGGGAAATCATTTATCAATTTAGAACTGAGTTTCCCCAGTATGGCCAGAGCCATAAACTAAAAATAATTCACTCTTCTGCACCCACAGTCAGGATTAAAAGTCTTTTAAAATAGGAGTATCAACCATGGGCATCATGAAACATGGAAAGATAATAATTTAAAAAGTTACTTTTAGCTTACAACAGCCATAAGCTAGCCCATACTGAAATCACTTTGCATACATGACTGACTGTCATAATCTTAATACAGGCAGACTCACAGAACAGCTCCCATAGAAGGAGAACATTGATATAATAAACAAACTAGGACAAAAAGAACTATAATAAAGTCATCTAGATTCTTCAAAACAATTCTTTCTTTTCTATACCTTCCTCTTTTGTTAATGCCATTAATCAACTCAACTGCATAAAAACTAATCAACTATATCTGTATGGTCTATAACTATTTAATATACATATATTATATATATATATATATATTATATATACATATATATATATATATATATATATATATATATATATATATATATATATATATATATATATATATATATGTATGTATATTTACATACATACATATATTTCTTAAGTAAAATCCTTTATCTATCTACCAAGTACATACACACATACAAGCACATACATGTGTTTAATGTAAGAAGATAATAATGAGTGACTGTGTTAAAACCAAAACCAACTTGACTCCAAGGAACAGACAGATTCATCCCTATCAAAGGATCCTCACTATAAGCTTTTGCATATCATCTACAATGAATATGAAGAATAGGTTATTCATTCCTACCAAGATACCTTCCATCATCCAACTGATGATTAATTAATACATAACAAATTTTGACATAGAGAGAAATTCTTACTTTATAAATATTGCCTGTTATGAGAACTGTCTTGAGTCTGTGTTAGATCACCTAGAATGATTCAGGAGCCCTACATACATTTTTAACCTATGTTCCCTATCTATCAATCAATTTTAATATAATTATGCAATGTGTCTCATTTAGTGTCTGTCTGAAAACCAGCAAAATTTATCTTCCTTAATATGTATTTTTGTTTGAAGCAGTTATGTATAGCAACTTTATTTTCTAGAAACAATTTGGCTACTATAATCAATATGACAAACAACAAAAAACTATTTCTCAAAGGGAAATCATTTATCAATTTAGAACTGAGTTTCCCCAGTATGGCCAGAGCCATAAACTAAAAATAATTCACTCTTCTGCACCCACAGTCAGGATTAAAAGTCTTTTAAAATAGGA
>NW_020872622.1:273289-278289 GCF_003789085.1 Penaeus vannamei
AGAGTGATAAGAGAGATCAAGGGGAGGTAAATTTGCATAGTCTCTATCGCTGCTGTCCATATCTAGTCTCAAATAGCCACCATTCTCATTGGGGCCATTAGCCGTTGGGTCCCTGTGCCCCACTCTGCCCCTCCGTGCTCCAGGGAGTGACTGGGTCCAGGTCAGACTATAGTGACAACAATGAGGTTGTCTTGAGAACTTATTCATATTAGTACAAAATCATATATCCTGACAGCAATAAACTTAAAAAAAAAAGAAAAAAAAAAAAAGATAATGAAATAACAAGAATAAAATGGTTGCAAATATGTTCATGATTGTGAACAAAATAAAGTAAATTGACAAATTGAATTGTTTTATACTGTATTATCTACAATTACCAATATCTCAGTTCTTAACATTCTGATTTACTTAATGACTTTGATTTCTTCACACAAGAATATAAAAAAAAAATCAAATAATTTTGTGTTTTTCGTGCATGCACATACAGAAGTGCTGGGATATTCTATTAATTTTCATGTTAATTTCCTAGTTCCCATACAGATCCCACATTAGTATGATAACAAAATTTAAGATTCTAGGAAATATTGGCATATTATGCCAATTCTAGAAAGACAATACAGTAACTCCCTTTTATAACCTCATTGTCTACTTGAGATTAGTATTTATTTAAGAATGGAAAGAAGTTGCAATCAAACAGATCAGTTTGTTAACTGCAGTTATGTCAGAAAATAAAAGAATAAAGAATACACCAACTTTCAGCAAAAGAAAACAAATAAATCAGAAATTAAAGGTATCTGCATTAGGTGCCGGCCAGCCACTGCCCTCTAGCATTAATGACTGTAGTAACATATGTCAATGAACACAGAACAAGTTGTTCACAGTTATTAAAGACCATAAACTCTGCGTAATAATCTTGACTTCTTAGTTTGAATGTTTTAAGTGCCTTGTTTTTGCATTATCTTTTCAACCATCATTCTTCTGTTTCCACAACTCACTTGCAAACTGGAAGTTCTTTCTCTCTTCATTTGGTTTTGCACACTTTCCTCACATTTTCACAGGCACAAATTCTCACACCCACTGGCACAAAACAATTAACAAATCTCAAAAATAATCCAACATATATATCCCTTCTCACAGTTGCATCTTAGTATCCTTTACCACCTCTTTCTCTCTTCTATCCATGCTCATAAGTCTTCCTCATTTAAGTAGTAAAGACTATTCAAATCTTTTGTTTCTATATTTGTCTCTTTTTTTTTAACAAAAGGAACGTTAAACAGTTCATTATTTTCCTATTTTCTTATCCTATCACAAGGAAATGTCCAAGCAGAGAACTTTCACACACTCACATCTGCCCCAACAGCATGACTTCTGGGACTGTCAATCAGTGGAAGCCAGTTTTCTGAAGGCCACTGAGTGCTTTGGTAAAAATACAGACAAGTCTGGCCCTCCTCTCTTTCTTTCTTTACATGTGTGTGTGTGTGTTTGTATTTCAATAAAAAGAAAATGAGCGAAAGGAGAGGGACTGAGGATAACAGAAAAATAGAAACAAAGTGAAACAAATAAAAAGTGAAAAAAAAAGTGAATAAGAAGGGGGGAGGTATTTAGTTATATTGAAAGGGAGAGGGGAGGAGGGAGGGGGGAGGGGAGGGAGAGGGGAGGGAGAGGAAGGAGAGGAGAGGAGAGGAGAGGGGAGAGGAGAGGAGAGGAGAGGAGAGGAGAGGAGAGGAAGGAGAGAGAGGAGAGGAGAGAGGAGAGGAGAGAGAGGAGAGGAGGAGAGGAGAGGAGAGGAGAGGAGAGGAGAGAGGAGAGGAGAGGAGAGGAGAGGAGAGAGGAGGGAGAGGGAGAGGGGAGAGGGAGGGAGGGGAGGGAGAGGAGGAGGGAGGAGGGGAGGAGGAGAGGAGGAGGAGGGAGGGAGGGAGGGAGGAGGGGAGGGAGGGAGGGGGAGGGAGGGGGAGGGATGGTGAGGGGAGGGAGATGGGAGGGGAGGGGGGGAGAGGGAAGAAAGGGAGGGGAGGAGAGGAGAGGAGCAGAGAGAGATAGAGACTGGGATAGGAAGGTGTATATGTGTGTGTATGCATGTGTATGTATGTATGTATGTATGTATGTATGTGTGTGTGTGTGTGTGTGTGTGTGTGTGTGTGTGTGTGTGTGGTGTGTGTGTGTGTGTGTGTGTGTGTGTGTGTGTGTGTGTGTGTGTGTGTGTGAGTGTGTGTGTGTGTGAGTGTGTGTGTGTGTGTGTGTGAGTGTGTGTGAGTGTGTGAGTGTGTGTGTGAGTGTGTGTGTGTGTGTGTGTGTGTGTGTGTGTGTGTGTGTGTGTGTGTGTTGTGTGTGTGTGTGTGTGTGTGTGTGTTGTGTGTGTGTGTGTGTGTGTGTGTGTGTGTGTGTGTGTGTGCATGTGTGAATGTGTGCATGTGTGAATGTGCATGTGTGAATGTGTGCATCTATGTGTGTTGTGAATGTGTGTGCAGTGTATGTGTGTGCAGGTATATGTGTTATAATATATATATATGTGTGTGTGGTGTGTGTGTGTGTGTGTGTGTGTGTGTGTGTGTGTGTGTGTGTGTGTGTGTGTGTGTGTGTGTGTGAGAATGTGTGTGTGAGAATGTGTGCGTATGTGTGCTGTGCGAATGTGTGCGTGTGCGAATGTGTGCATGTGCGAATGTGTGCATGTGTGCGTGTGCGTGTGCGATGTGTGCGTGTATGTGCATGTGTGTGTGTGTGTGTGTGTGTGTGTGTGTGTGTGGTGTGTGTGTGTGTGTGTGTGTGTGTGTGTGTGTGTGTGTGTGTGTGTGTGTGTGTTTGTGAATGTGTGTGCGTATGTATGTGTGTGAATGCGTGCGTATGTGTATGTGCGTATGTATGTGTGTGTATGTATATGTGTGTATGTATATGTGTATTATATATGTGAGTGTGTATGTTTGTGTGTGTCGGGCCACTAAAATCATTCATCTGAACAGGGCCTGAGAGTATATGTGTGTGAGAGGTGTGTGTGAGTAGGTGTGAGAGAGTACGTGTGTGTGTTAATATTTTTATGTGTTTGTGTAGTCTTATGTGTGTGTGCATGTCTGTTTGTTCTTCTTTCATGTGTGCTTCTTTTAGTGTTAAGTGACAGTGATAGTTAAACAGTGTTCATGTGTGCCATGGAAAGAGATATTAGCCTCTCTGTCTATGCTCTCAGAAAGAACATGGTCAGTTTTCAAAGCTTGATAATTCTTCTTCATTTTACAACAGCCATTGTGTAACCATGAGGAGACATGACTGTGAAGATGTGCTACCTGTGGCCACATCTTGGTATCTGGACTGATTTTTTCTTTTATTTTTACACTGAGTCATTTTGAGGAAAATACAGCATTTTCTCTCTACTTGCTAATAACACAGTACAGAAATACATATTTTTCTGATTTTCTGATTCATAAACAGACATACATTCCACAAACATTAGCAAAACTTACTTGACATACCCTCACTCTGAAATAATTCCTTAGTTATAGTCAGGGTTCCTATCTGGTAAGAATTTTCTGAAACACTAAAAACATGGGACTATTCACATCCATACAGATGCTAATATGAAATCCACACACCAAAACAATCAAACAAACAAACAAACATAAGCACACACTCACTCTCACAAAAAGAAACACATACTTACTTTTTCTTACAAAAGGGGTTTATACTTATGATCATTAGTCTAAACTTTAATTCTGCAAGGGCACATTGCAAAATAGGGATATCTTTATTTTCAAATTTATAATCTATTTTTTGCTTTATCTCAAAAGCTAATAGGGATTGTTTATAAAATAATGTGAATGCAGTGGGAAACATTCATGAAACAAAAACAAAACTACAGCCTGTCTAAAAGCAAGAATAACAACCAACTTCTAATACATTTACATACATTCATTTTCCATAATTTCATATATTTGCAAACACTCATGCATTCTAAAAGTGAAAAGATAATGATTAAAGTGGCACAAAAAAGTCTTGCATTATTACACAGAGTTTTCATAATCATATTTGGCAACCAGATATAAATAAAAATGTTATTTATTAGCAACAAGTTTTTGCTGCCTTGAACCAGTCATGCCCACTATTCATTTTAACAAAGATAAAAAAGGAATAAACAATAAAAATAAAAAATAATAAATAAATAAATAAATGAAAAAATCAAGGGTTTTAAATCTAACATTAAGCTGACAAGCTTAAAAATTAACACTTTTTATACATAACTTGTATGAAATGAAAGCATTTTACTTAAAGAAAACTCTACATAGAAGCTAATGAAAACAGAGTTAAGAAATAACTGAAATATATAATGGCACTTATTCACTATATAACAAAATAAACATGGCTTAAAGGAGGACTACCCATGTTTTCTCTTGAATCAATTTCATTCATATGTTATTTGTAAAAAACTAAAATCCCATTTTCCCCCTTTTTTTATTAAACTTTGTCCCTTTTCTAATTTCCTCATTATACATATCTGTACAATCTAATATAATTTCGAAAATTTACAACCATGTTTCAAGGCTACAGCCAAATCATCACATTTCTTTAGTCTCCCCTTTCTTAAACTATCAAGCCATCCTCCTTGATCTTCTATCTCTACATGGTCCTTGTTCACTTACCAAATGTTATGATCTTCACTTAAGCAAACTTTCTGATCAAGACACTCCACTCTTACTAGCTTTGCATGTCTGACCACCTGGTGCAGTGAGGCTGCACCGGTACTGGTTCTGGGGTTGACTCTGGGAAACTCAACAGGTTGTGTGTCACATTACATACAGCCCCACTGAAAACCACCCTTATTGACACACTCCATTAAGAACTTTTTTCCTCCTTTTCCTAAATGAATGCTTTGACACTAGTGATTGTCTGTGCCAGTTGCCTTCCTGATGACAGGAATGTCCCTTTGTGGATAACACTGAATATCCTGAATATCTAAGAAAGCATTAAAAACTAGAGCTGTTCCCCCTCCCATATTACCATTTCTAAATTCCTTG
>NW_020872622.1:285789-288289 GCF_003789085.1 Penaeus vannamei
GAGCTAAATAGGAATCCTAGTTTCACCAGCGAAATAATATTGCAAGAACAGGTTTAAATGGTTTTCCCCTGAAAATTAGACAACATGGAAGGTCTCAGATAATGGGAAATAATGAAACAACTCAAGCTTCTCTCTTTACAAAGACAAAGAGAAAGATACTTCAAAATATATGTATGAAAGAGCATTGAAAACCTGGCACCAAATCCCAGACGGGCAGAAGAGGGAGGAATTACAGTAATACTAGGGACGTCACCTCAAAATATTAGGGGGGGGGGGATTGCTCTGCTAAAACATATTTGCCCAGCCTATCACTTTACTAAATCAAGTTCCAAAATTTCCATATCTATGACCTATCCAAGTGTTTTTTTAATTAAATAAAAGGCAAAACTTTCTAAAGTTTTGCTTTGACATTCGACCCTTGACAAGTTTTATCTGCCCTGCCCTCCCTTGCAAAAAGGATTTTTTTTTTTTTTCCCTACCACATTAGTGTATTTCATCCCCTCCATCCCCCCTAAAGTTACATTACTGAATAAGACTCTCCATCAAATAGGGAAGAACATGTTATTATTATGGGATAACTGCTTAAATTTCCTAATTATGAACATTTTTAAACATTTTTAGCTTTTTGACCATTTTCCAATTTCCATAATTGTCTTTCGATTTGCTTTGTCCAGATGTTAATAGACTATCTAAGTTTTTTGTTATTTGTGTCAGATATTTCATTTTTTCGCAATATTCAATTTCTGTAATACAACCTTTGTCACCATTCACAGTGGCCAGGAATAAGAAAAAGAAAGAAAGAAAAAAGAAAAAAGAAAGAAAGAAAAAAAGAAAGAAAGAAAGAAAGAAAAAAAGAAAGAAAGAAAGAAAGAAAGAAAGAAAGAAAGAAAGAAAGAAAGAAAGAAAGAAAGAAAGAAAGAAAGAAAAAGAAGAAGAAAAAGAAGAAAAATCTATCTATCAATCTATTATCTGAACATTTCAATTTCTGGTCTTCACACTTTAGTAGTTCTGGTAGCTGCTCAGAGATTATAGAGCTGAATTTCAAATTTCACCTATCTTGCTATCTTTACTTATAGGAATTATCATGAACAAAAGAATGGTCCTTTACCCAGCCACAGTTCAAGTTTGCGTAATTCTTCACAAAGCAGCTTTTGGAAGTGTTGTACTTTCTCAATAGATGACATAGCACATTCATTCTCACTCTAATTCCTACTTTCCCCTTACCATCATCTGCTTTAGTTTCAAAACCTATTGCATTTTTTTCAGCTAATTTAGCCCTCTCTCTCCTGACAAGCCTCAATGATGTTCACCATGCAAGGATAGTCTGTTTACAACAATCTGCTGAAAGATGTCTTGCAAGGCTAAATCATTCACCTTGAGCATTTTGGGCTACGCACACCATGCTAAATGGCTCAAGAGAATGCAGGCTATATCTCTAATGATCTTTATATATTCCTACCTGATAGAAAAACATAGGTGGATTGAAAAGAGGAAAGACGGAAAAAGTAACAATCCCTCAATTAGCCCCCACTCTTTCCTCCATTCTCTGTTGTCACAAGACAAAGAAAGTCAGAATAAAAAACTAAAAGTGGCAAGAGTGAAGGGAGGGGAACCAAGAAACCAAACCTCTCAAACAGATAAAAAGCATTTTTCAACCCTCAAATGCCTCATTTTCTATTCACTCTAGTTCTGGTAATCACTACTAATTACATAAATATATGACAAAAAGTCTTTCTCTCAACAAAGAGCTTACCTCTGGTGCCATCCAGTATGGTGTGCCGATGAAAGACTTTCTTTTGCTAATGGTGGCTGTGATCTGAGCTGACACACCAAAGTCAGCCAGCTTCACATCACCATTCTCCGTTAATAAGATATTGGCGCCCTGAAGGAAAAGTTGAGATCAGTTAACTGAATCTTTAACTAAATAAATGAAAAATACCAGATCAACATATTTTCACCTCATTTTCATGTTTTTCTATGGAATGTATCAAATCTATAGTATACCTTTATATCTCTGTGCATTTTACCCATACGGTGGAGATACTCCAACCCTCGCAATGTCTCCCTGCACATATAACCAATCTGACGCTCTTGAAGAGGTCCAGTAACTGAAATTTTTAAGGTACATTAGAACTTTCCTCAATGTTAAGATTAATAAATACTTTAATAAATACTTTAAGTTTCTGTATATGTACAAAAATATTAGACAACTGCATCAAATAAAAGGTTTTATGCTGTATAACCAAACAATAATGTGAATAGTTGATTCTATGGTAAAGAGAACCTGTTGCACAATATTTGAGGATAAACCCCAATATTTTTACTCTCAGATTCGATTACGAGAGGCTTATCTCTGGCTAATCAAAATGACAATTATCTTAAAAACAGACATTGCAAGTACTCATGTTTTCCAAACACACCCACAATGAAGGCCACTTACTATGGTATATATCCTGCAGGGATCCACCTCCACAAAATTCCATGCATATCCAGAGTTTGT
>NW_020872622.1:293289-323289 GCF_003789085.1 Penaeus vannamei
TTACTATTACTATTTTTATTACTATCATTATTTTCATCATTTTCATTTTCTTTAAAGAAAATTTCTTTCCATAATTATCATCAACACCCTTATGGCTACTACAATTATAAAATTATTGATAATATTAACAACAAAACTAATAATCTCTTTAAAAACTCAAAGAATGGGATAGTTGGGTGAGGTCAGGTTGGCCTTGTGACTGATCTCTAGCACATCTGGAGTCATCTACATGTGAACATCAATAAAACAAAATAACAATGGATAGCCCAAGTATATAAGTACTCTCAAAATTATCAAAATAATCAATTATCAACTCCAACAACAACCAGAAAATTAAGAAAAGGCAAGAAAACCTCATCATAGGAACTCCTTGCTTCTGACACTGCATAAACCCATTTCAGCAAAGTCATCTTTCTAAAGAGTTGCAACCAATATCATCCTTCACAAATAGGTTATAAGAGCACTGACTCTATGTGTGACTGTTCATTTCCATTCACACTTGAAACCAACTCAATTTTGTAGATGATGTTCTTATCAATCTGAACTGTATATAATTTTTCATTTTCTTCTTAAACACATTTTCTTCTACATTATGACCTGTTTCTTCTCAAAGTTTAAATTTTCATAAAAAATAAGATATTTGTTTTAGCAAACACACTTCCACTAGAGATACAAGACAATTTCTACCTCACCATTCTATAACATAAATCTTATGATAATGTATATATAAACTATCTGCACTCATTTAGATGCCCTAATCACCTTTAAAAAATATACATATATATACACGAACAGCTAAAAGCTATTCATCTAGAAAACTGAAATGAGTGCACCCACAATTACCAAGAACAGTGCCCACAGTGGGGGCGTGTCTCCTACACTGTCCTTGATAGCATATTTGTTTGGTTAGCTGTCTAAGCCTTTGTCCTTGCTGCATGCGTGTGTGTGTGGAGGAGTCAGAAAGCAACAAAAAATATAAATCTACTAGCTCCTTTATTTTTCTTTTTTTTTTTTTTAATAATAATAATAAAAAAGTGAAAAATTAAAGCACTATGACAATTTCTCTAAACTTTCACTATGACTATGTTCCTTGTGTGAGTCTCAGTTTATCATCATTTCAACAGCAAATTACTTACACATTCCTGCTAAACAAAATTATTGAACTCTTTATTGTTTTTTCTTAACCTACAATCAACTCAATAATTGAATCATACTAATAATATTATTCTCCCAAAGTATTCTTTTGATTTTTTAAATAATCATCTAAAGGGCACAGGATAAAAAAGCAATACGAATTCTCAACAAGGAAGAGCTAGGCTATATTACTTTTAGTTTAAAATTATCAACGGATGAATATTATGGAAAGGAAACATTTTTAATAGTAAGGATTGCTAATAATAACCAATTATTATGCTAGTTTACCTAGCATACTGTGATGAAAGTTATCTTCTAAAAGGCCATTTTCTCTTTCCTGTTCTACATTTAAAAATAACAATAAAACATCAATCATTACTATTCATATCTCCTTGCAGTTTGTTATTTAGAAACCATAAAGCCTATACAGTTACAAAACAGAAATTGCACTTATAACATGAGCCTTCTAAAAATTTACTTTACAGAGTACACCAGCATAATAAGAAAAAAGCCATGTTACACTCATTCTCTCACTCTCACTCTCACTCTCTCACTCTCACTCTCACTCTCACTCTCACTCTCTCTCTCTCTCTCTCTCTCTCCTCTCTCTCTCTCTCTCTCTCTCTCTCTCTCTCTCTCTCTCTCTCTCTCTCTCTCTCACACACACACACACACACACACACACACACACACACACACACACACACACACACACACACACACACACACACACACACACACACACACACACACACACACACACACACACACACACACACACACACACACACACACACACACACTCACTCACTCACTCACTCACTCACTCACTCACTCACTCACTCACTCACTCACTCACTCACTCACTCACTCACACTCTCTCACTCTCACTCACTCACTCACTCACTCACTCACTCACTCACTCACTCACTCACTCACTCACTCACTCACTCACTCACTCACTCACTCACTCACCCACTCACTCACTCACTCACTCACCCACTCACTCTTACTGATGGTATTCAATCATTATTAAATCATTATGGCAACTTTTTATATCTCTATTATAAGAATCAAATGTGAGATTTTTAATGACTTCCTTGTAATTTACTACATCATTAAATGTGGACATATGTTTAAAGGCGTTGAGAGTTTATCGTTCTGCATGGGTAAGTAAGTTATGTACACACAGGCTTGGGGGAGTTAAGGCTATGAATGTCTGCATTAAGCTTCCTGATAATCCCCATGCTAATCCTATTTCCCTCTCCTTGAAGCATTTTTTTTTTTTATGTTTCTTTTTATTCTTTTGTTTAAATTTCATCTCTTTTTTTTGTCTTGTATTTCTAGTCATTTTTCAAATCGGGTCATTACAAGCTTAAAAAAAAAAAAAAAAAAAAAAAAAAGTAAAATGCTAATAAGAACAAGCTGAAATGCCTATCATTAATAAATCAAGATACCTCCCCAAAATGTTGAGCTTAACTTGACTATAGCAACTAGTCTGGCAAAGTTTTTTTTTTTTTCAATACTGACTTTTATATGTGTGTAAGCCTGTTTGGTGTATTTGTGATAATGCCTGTATCCCTCTCCTTAACCATTAATTGACCTACAGACTATATCTAGTCACTCAGATGAGGATATAGAGGATGCTGGGCAAACTGTACTAATATTCCCATAAGATCCAGGAGAAAGTACTGCTATGTTTTCAAGTATCATAATACAGATTATGATATACAGATTCTAGAAATATTTATCACTTCTTTGATTGAACTGAATTAGAATGGCCAGAAATGTTTAGTGAATTAAGGAGCTACTTCTGCATCAGATATTTTGGTGGTACACCCTTCAAGAGTGAAAAACACTTTTGTATAGAGTATATATATACAAATATCACTGCAGAAATATTAGAACTACTAAATTCCCTTTATTCACTGACCTGTGACAGCTGAAAAATTACTAGAGATATGATATTTTAACTTTATAGAGCTTTCTTAAAAAACAAGTAAAGTAGTTTTACATGAGTGATTATATCATCTTACTGTAATTTGCCAAAGGAGCTTAAGAATAGGTACCACATCAACACTGTCAGCTATTCTTCTAAGATTCATTACTTAAATATAAACCAACTAAGCTCATTTTCAATATTCCCCATCATTTTTAATCATTTACAATTGGATGGCGGGAGAAACATCGCGTGTAGAAAAGAGACACCTCTTCAAAATTTGAGTTAATCATAGGCCACTCTCTATGAACGTTGGTTGTTTATTTTCTCGTCATTTCTTACTTATTTTCATTAATCTCCACTTTGTCTTTGAGTTTTTCACTTTCATTCCATGGATCTTCTACCTTCCTTTCAATGAGCCTCTTCCCTTTAATAATCGCATCTGAGTAAAAACAAATCTGTACATTTTGACTCACAAACTGACCACTGATACCATCAGTGATAATCAAAAATAGATACATATTTATACTGACCTCTCTGTCTATATGGAGAATAAGGATATCATAAATGAAAAAAAAATAAATAAAAAATAAAAAATAAAATAAATAAAAATAAAAACTAACCTATCCTTATAAATCTTATACAATTAACTCTTATCAAAGCATTCTCTCAACTGTCAGTCAAAATTCTGAAGTAAAGAAAATAAAGATATTTTAAATCCACAACTAAAAATAATATTTACAATGATATACTCTCTTCCATCCCCCGATACCTAACATGACTAACTAAGACTTTTTTTCTAATTTCAAATACTTATCTTACATTTATCTAGATTCCTTTTAAGTCCTTTTATTGTATGAATTCTGATAAGTAATAATCAAATATCTAAAATATGGCAAAGTAAAAAAAAATATACCGTAGTTGTCAACTAGGGTTAAATATTTCTAAAATGCTAAATTCTGCCTCCGAATCTCCCCCACTGAGAAAAGGTCTAAAAATAAATGCTAAAACTCTACTGCTAACCAAAGCCTTTCACACTAGCCTATATCTTAAAACTGAAAAAGAATATTTAAAGACCTAAGAGAGAATGACTAATGCAGGGAAAGGTGTGATAAGATTCAGGAAGAGATTTGTTTTTAATGGAAAAATAACAATTCACTGGATAAAAAGAAAAAAAAAACTAATCAGATAAAATAAATCCCAATTGAAAAACACAAAGGAAGAAGATGATAAGAAAGAAATAATTCTCATGGTATGTAACAAGGGAATGAACATGCGAGATACATAGGTAATTTATACTTAGATTATAGAAAGCAGACAAAAATTTTTGAAAAAGGAAAAATTTCTTACAATATCCCACAAGAATGTTTATAAAACATTTGCAATGGTTATCAATACTGGAATTTTCATTAGTATAGTTTACAAGTATGACAATATAAACAGTACAAGGACTCAACCAATTCATAAAATCTAAGATGCTTTTCATTTACAAAATTTTCTGCACATATTGAAGATAATAATTCTTAAGAAAGGAAAAAAATTATAAAGGAATACGAAACTAGAGGTACCCATCTCAACCTTCATTCCTCAGTTAAACAATCAATAAATGAATTGTCATTCAAACTGATTTGCAATTAGAAAAAGAGCCATAAAAAAAAAAAAATCTTTCCTGGACATTCAATTCATCAATACAAAATAACCAACAATGGAAACTAAACTAAAACGGATTTACCAAGCATAAAGAAAGGACAGTTTCATTATGACTTTTGTTCAGGGCATGGTCTTATTCGACAAATCAAGGCAGATATGAGCCAGTTCTTATATTTTAAAATACATGTATGTAATTATAATATTATTTCCATTTCAGAATACACCCAGGAGTTTACTAGTACGTGGCATCCTGTCAGAATATACAGGCAGGACTTTTTAGAGTATAACACTATATGACAGAGAGGTGCAGAAGTAACTGCAAAGGCTGTGCACATTGTATGAAATGTGGATGAATATAAAATAACATACTTTACAATTTTACTTTACATTATGCACAAATCACTGGCATTTTACACAATTTGTCTCTCTACCTCTAGCCAAGGCAATACAAGCAGTTTGGTAATTTTAGAGAATCATTCCGCCTGATGGATTGTGATGATTTTGTTATCGATGGATTCCTCTCACTCTCCACTATCCAAATATAAAGATTTTATTTTGCAGAACTGCCCCCCCCCTCCCCATTAACGACAATCTTGGCCTCAATAACAGGGGAGGGGATGAAAGGTTCCAGGGGAATTAATGATAAAAAATATGATAATATATACAGAATCAGTCACTATATTGTCTAATGAAGAGGGCTCTGCCCCTAGTAACCCCCCATGGGGGACTCCTGTCCCCTATCCCTTGATGGTGAGTCTGTACGACACTCTCTTCTGCTGTGAATATATAGAGGATTCTGTTTTCTTGGACTGGGGTTGGGAGGTGGCAGCCCGCATGGGGTGGGGGGGTTGCAGGGGGGATAGCTCCCTGCATTAGACAATAAGGTACCTGATTTTGTGTATATTACTTATATTTTGCCCCACAATTTCCCTGATACCTTTCAACCCCAACCCTGCTATCAAGGCCTAGAATGTGGGCATTTGGAGGGTTTCTGCACAAGAATTTCTATAAGAGACAGGCAAACAGACTTATTACCCAACACTCGAATTCTGGGAACAAACGCGGAAGTGAGGTCCTTAATCTTGAAAAACTAATTCTGTACTCTCTTGCCATGCCATATTCGCCAATTCTGACCAATCCATACTATTCACTCAACCTCCAACCAAGTTGTTATGAGAAGAGGATTATGCTGACTGAGAGATTGGACCACCTGGAA
Source organism: Penaeus vannamei (assembly GCF_003789085.1). NCBI lineage: Eukaryota > Metazoa > Arthropoda > Malacostraca > Decapoda > Penaeidae > Penaeus > Penaeus vannamei. Next base: position 299,229 of record NW_020872622.1, read on the forward strand.
AATTTTATTGCTACTGCCAGCCTTTGGTTAAAAAAAACACTTGCGTGCCCTTGGCTTTAACTAACTCAGACACTAAAGGTTTGCAAAGCAAAAAGAATATCATATTCAATATACTCATATCAACCTAAATGAGATTTTAAGAAGCTCATCAATGAGTCACAATACCAAAACGAGAAAAAAAAAAATTTGACCCTTCTCCTCGTACTTGCACAGGTTTTCTTTTACCCAAACCAAAATAAAATTACTACGATCTGTGAATGGTGGCCTACAAACTCCATCAAATTAAGGATGACAGTAGAGTACTGTCAAAGCAACTACCAAAACACCTGCACAACGCACTATAGAACTCAGACCAACTCCTCATTTAGCAATATATCATTAGAGAGTTCTGCATATTCCCCCCTGGCCGCACTATACATTGCGGTCTGCTCGTTCCCACCAGCAGGTACAAGGCCAATGACAGATCATCAAGTGTCTTCAAAACATTTCCCAAAGAAAGAAAGAGACAAATATCCCTAAAAATATTCACCACAAAAAGAAAATGTATAAAGAGCGAGAAAACCTTTGCGACAAGTAGCAACGAGAAAAGGGATCATTGATTAGAAATGAGATGTGAAGAGAGAGAGAGAGAAAGAAAGAATAAAGAGCAGAGAAAATAATTTCTGTGATACACAGCAAGAAAGAAAAATCAGAATACAAAGTGACAAAAGAGAGAACCAATCTCTGTGAAAACAATCACAGAGAAGAGAAGAGAGAGGAGGGAGAGAAAGAAAATAGAGAGCAGACAGAAAAAAATCCCAAAGATGAACAGCGAGAGAACCACGTCCAAGGTTCAATAGGAATAGAGAATAATGCAATAATGCAACCTGGCACAGAGAGAGGAGGAGAATAGGGCAAGCGAGAGATAAACCCCGAGTCTGGCCCCAAAGCCCGCACCTTGTAAACATCGCCGTAAGTCCCGCTCCCGATGCGCTGGATGAGTTCGTATTCATCCTGCGGGTTTCGGCGGCTGATCCGACGCGAGGGCCGCTGCCCGCCGCCGCCGCCGCCGCCGCCGCCCGCCATCACGCCCCGCCGCCGCCGCCGCTCCCACCACGCCCGGAAAGCTTTACGAAAGTCCTCGAAGCTCAAGAAGGCTCTCTGGCCCTCGTCCTTGCGCTGTTCCCGTGTTCAATTGACTGTTCCGCTGTTCAGGAACGGGATGGATGGACGGAACGAGCGGGATAGCGGAACGGAACGCTGGACAGGGGGTACGGAACGGGGTGACGTTCGAAATCAAAGGAATTGGGGGGTATTAGGGTGTCAAATTTTGAAAATTGGTTAATGTACTGGTTTGCATTACGTGTATTGGTTTGTGCAATTTTTGGGGCTTTTGGATTCATTTACTCTTCTTTCAAATATGCATCGTTTATGGACAAAAAACATAATGACCCTGCGCATCCATATCAGTGTCAGTATCTCAAAAATGCTAGTGAAAATGATTACACCGCCTTGAAATAAAAGAAATGTCAAGATTTCAGTCTATATAATACACACACATAATTGCAATAAGGCATCTGGAATACATGCAATCTTGAACGCGAGGCCTTAAGTTTCATCATCAAATCGCTTCCCGTTCATCCTTATTTCGTGTAAAATGGCTAATATCCGCCGCCTTGTCATCTTCGGAGCTACAGGGAACACAGGTCTTTGTTGTACCGAGGCTGCCGTCCAGCTGGGTGAGTGAATTAGAGCCAAATATTCTATAGAATAAAAGAAATTTAAGGATAATTTCCCGCCAGGCACATCGTCTGTCGTGTTTGTGTGTTTGGTTGTTTTCGTTGTTTCTCTGCGGCGTCGGGGGAAGGGCGCTTATCTCACGCCGGCTTTTATCCGGGACATTTCGAGAGCAAGGAAGAGCTCGACAGAAAGGAAATCGAGTAAGGATAAAGCGAGAGGAGGAGGAGAAAGAGAGAGAAAAAGGAAGTGTAGTGAAAGGCTGTTATTTAACAAGGATATGACGCCCATGTCTGCCTGCACGTACACCGGCAGACTCGATAAAACATTAATTCTTTCTCTGCTCGTTTTCAGTCACTAATTGACATCAGACCCCACTCATTGCGGAGGTTAATTACTATTCTATTAAGGAATTTTTAAGAATCTAATCAATCGCTTTTTCATAAATTTGTTACCGTAGGTTATTAGGATCTATTTTTCTCTTCCTTTTAAGATTAGATTAAGTTAAGTTAGGTTAGGTCATATGCACACGTATAGGTCAGGTCAGGTCATATATGTACACGTATGCCAATAGAATACATATAACAACGTTAAATACAAAACGAAATATAAAAGTTGATCTTTACGGGATGGACACACAAAGCTAGAGCAAATAAAAGTTCATATTCTTGTATAGGACAAAAAGGTACAGGTCCAGTTCCATACAGCCATCGTTACAAGAAATAATCAGTCATGACGTGAATGGTAATGAATGGTCAAAGCTGAAAACTTGGATTCTTGAAACCATTTTGTGACGGAGTTGGACAGCCTCTGAGTGTGCATCTGTATTGTACAGAATTACCAATTTGGCAGAATAAAGTTTATATAAAAAAAATATATATATATACCACAATTCTTTCAGTTGTTGCAAATAATGTGAAACAAAGAAAATAACTTGCAGCAAGCAGGACACGTTCACTTTTCAAATTTTCCAACTTTGGCAGCATGCATACAAATATATATTTGCACAGCAATAGCTCACAAACCCTGTCGTATGTTGTCACAAGATAGAGCATATTGACCTCCCATATAATTTCTCATCAAGAAAAGAACCTAATCTGAGACCTATCTTGCCAAATATCCAGGAAAGAAGTTTGTTGGCCTTTGGCAGAGCACAGAGGACGTGGATTCGCTTCATTGTCTTGTATCAAACAATTACCTGGATAATCTTTTGGCAATTCTCTATAGTACGGTTGGAACTCAATGTCACAAACTTTATCAAAATTACCATGACTTGGTGCCAGAAGAGGGTCGAAGGGTGTCACTGCTCCCTCCTCCCCCAATCAAACATTGTCTTCACCTCAGTATGCTCGGCATGATAGAGCAAAATTCTAATATTTACTACAGAGTAAGCTCAGAATCTAATAAAAGCCATTTGAAAGGTTGATAATTGTATAATTTGTTTTAAGAAATATTTTAGTTTTATCCATCCAAACATATGGTAGAGGTTTGTTGACCTTTACCAGAGCACCCAATACCCATAGGCTAAAGTGAGTGCTTGGTTCCATAAACCACAGTTTATTTATCAGAAAGGTAAAACCACTTTTTTATTCTTTACTTTTGATAACTGGCAAAGGAATAACTGTGCGAGAATTTATCAATTCTTATTCCATCCAATGTTTACCATGTATGTCTTATACTACAATTCTTCGGATAATTTTTTCCTTGATTCTGAACTCTGTGGTTACAAGTTGCAATGCCTTGGTGATATCTTTGAGTATATTTGAGTATAGGGTAAGGATTTTGTCATCATGGAAGATTAAAAGAAAGTAGGGTTAATTTACTACCTTGGCAATATTGAGATGAATTTGAAAAAAATATATGTGTGTGTGCGTGTATATATATCTATCTATCTATATATATGTATGTATGTATGTATGTATATATGTATGTATGTATATGTATGTATATATACATATACATATACTTACTTGTACTTGTATTGTACACTTGTACTTGTAATAATACATATACATATACATATACATATACATATACATATACATATACATATACATATACTATATATATATAGATTTATATATATATACATATACACATACACATACACATACACATATATATTTATATATATCTATATATATAATATATATATATATTATATATTACTGCATATATAAAGGAATCTTGAGTTTCTAAGAATATAATAAAATATACAAACAATTCTATTCAATAAATTTATTAAGCTTTGTAGATTTATTCATAACCTAAAAATGTTATAAATCAGCCAGTCTGTACATTGTATAAGAAACTAGAAGGTCTCATAATAATGGACTGTAATATATGCTCCTGCCTCACCAGGGTTCATCCCAACCAAGTCTCTCCTTAATATTTCTTATCCTGACATGACCAGACCTAACCATTCTTAACCTACACTCCAAAATTATTATTGATAAAAGTCCTTTATTAACACCAAGATAAACAAGAAGTTTAAGATAGGAAAGAATGAAGTTCAGGTATAAGAATAAAGTGATCTGTATGTGGTAGTAGCATTCAGCAAATATGGAGTAATTTCCAGAGACTATGCAAGGGGTAGGGAGTAAGTTATTTGTACATTTCTTTAAAGATAAATTTAATTTAGGTGAATATTTTTATCTGCTGTGTGTGGGGATGTGGATAAAAGTCTGTGTGTGTGTGAGAGTTTGTATGTGTGTGTGTGTGTTTGTATGCATGTGTGTGGGTGTGAATGAGTGTGCGTTTGTTGTATGCATGTGTGTGGGTGTCAGTAAGTGTGTGTTTGTTTGTATGCATGTGTGTAAGTGTCAGTGTGAATTAGTATGTATGTGTGTGGGTGAGAGTGTGAGTTTGTATGTATGTGTGTGGGTGTAACTGGGAATGTGTTTTTGTGTGGGTGTAACTGGGAATGTGAGTTTGTATGTATGTACTGTATGTGTGTGGGAGTGATTTTTTTTAAAATACTGTATGCATGTGTGAGGGTGTTTAATTTTATGTATGTGTGTGTGTGGGGGGGGGGTGATGATTATGAGTGTATGTATGAGTGGGTGGGTGTGTCTTTATCAGTGGCAGTGTCTGTCTGTCTGTGGATATGAGTTTGTGTGAGTGTATTGGTGTGAAGTGTGAGTGTGTGTGTGAGTGTGTGTGTGTGTGTGTGACAGGTTATACCCTGATTGTTTATGGACTATTCACTTATCAGTTGATATGAAAAGATTGTACCTAAAATAAGTAAAACCTGAATCAACGAAGTCTCACAATATCTAAGACTTTCTCTTTGACACATACAATTTCACCTAATGGGTTTCTCTTTTAGGTTGTCATTATGGTGAAAGCTAAAGGCAGTTTGCTTTAGAGAGTCCGTATGTCTTTTCACAAATAATGAAATGTAGGTTTTTCCTTACACACAGATTGAATGTTATTTTTTATCAGTAATATGTGATGTTTGTATTAATTTTGCTCTATTAACTTGAGTTAATTGGAGCAACAGATTTTTTTTACTATATTGTCATTCATGAAATACTTATTTGAATTGGATTGCATTTTTGAAATTGTTATATGCAGTCTTTTCCCCACATTTTCTGTCTGCTGTCATCCAAAAGAAACAGATATTTTACCAGTTCTTTTCTCTCCTCTTTTTCATTTATCATTGGTGTGGGTGTTAGAAGTCTTCCTACACTTTCTTAATACATCTCTTACAACAATTCCTTCAACTTTTACAGGTGAAACCCACCTCACTCTATTAGGAACATGATTCGCAGTGCAAGTGTCCGTTTGTTTCGCTCGGCTTGGGTAAGCGTCCCCAGCCGTTGCTTTTCTTCAACAAGCCCAGATGTTGTCGTAGAAAAGTTAACAGGTGATCATGAGGGAGTTACAGTATTTGGGTTCAACCGGCCAGCTGCCAAGAATGCAATTAGTAAGAACTTGCTGAAGGAGTTCATGGAGGCAATTGAGGATGTTCGTCACAGCCGCGATGTAAGAGTGGTTGTGCTGCGGTCTCTTGTGCCAGGCATATTCTGTGCTGGTGCTGACTTGAAGGAGAGAGCCAAAATGAAGCCAGAAGAGGTTGGTCCCTTTGTTGCCAAAGCCCGTAGCTGCATCTCGGATATTGAAAACCTACCCATGCCTGTGATTGTTGCTCTGGATGGTGCTGCACTCGGAGGAGGACTTGAAATGGCACTTGCCTGTGACCTTCGCGTTGCTGCAGACACAGCAAAAATGGGCCTAGTGGAAACAAAACTGGCTATCATACCCGGTGCTGGAGGAACCCAGCGACTTCCTCGCATTATTGGCACTGCAAAGGCAAAGGAACTGATTTTCACAGCTGCAATACTCAACGGCAAACAAGCTGCTGAAATAGGCCTTGTGAATCATGTGACCCCCCAGAATGACACAGGAGATGCTGCATACCACAAGGCCCTGGATCTGGCACAAAAAATCCTCCCCAATGGCCCTATTGGTGTCAAGATGGCCAAGACTGCCATCTCACGAGGGATGGAGGTTGACCTTGGCACTGGCTTGTCCATTGAGGAGGCTTGTTATGCCCAAGTCATCCCAACAAAAGACAGGATTGAGGGTCTTACGGCCTTCAGAGAAAAGAGGAAACCAGACTATAAGGGAGAATAATGAGGGAATTGAGGGCAATGCAATAGTTCTGTAATACTAATTCTTCTCAAAAGAGCATGAACTAATGGTTGAGACTTTGTAGTTCAAATTTCTATATATTTTTTCTTTTTAGATCCTGTTAGTAAAATTTCTTAAATGTGGATAGAAGTGTTTCATATGTTTTGGATATTTACTTGATAAAGCATATGTAGTTGTCTGAGATTTTCAGAACATAAGTGTCATTATAATTGTTTTACTAACTCAAATTTGATGCATTTTCTGACCATAATATTGAGTGTAGAATTAGTGTTTATTTTTGTACTTAGGGATGTGTCATTGTGAATTTATTGTATATTAATCACTTTATTGTATCAGCTTAAAGAGCATTTTTATATGTAAATAGCTCATGATTTGTATTGAATGGATGTTGGGAATAAATAATTGTTTCTGATCATCTTTTGTTTTATTTCCATAGGTTGATACCATTATGACTTTAGAAATAGGAAACCTTTTTATTTATTTCCTCTTGATTTAGTTTAATGCCATTATTGTTTCTCTGTGTGTTTAGTGTTTCTTGCAACATTCCCATTTTAATCCTTTTTATTGCTGATTAGATTGAATTATCATGCATCTGCATTGATATATTTTAGTTTTTTCTCATTTATTTTTTTTCTATGTATGTTCCCTACTTTTTCTTTTTGAACTCTTCCCCAATAACATTACATCATAGAGCTGCTCTCCATATGTACAATACATTTGAAAGTGATAGATATTTTAGAACTTGTATATATCATTTATTGTGATAGAATGTGAATTATATAAGTGTTTATCACATTTAGAAACTCCACACCAAATTAATGGTCAGGTAAAGAAGGATATTTTGCTTCACATCTGTTCTGATATTACAAAGGTTAGCTACTGGTTATTGTTGCTAATCACCAAGTCAGTGTCCCTGTATAGACATCAAATTTTGTGCCTTCCTTTATAGCATTCTCTGAATTATTTAGATGTTTAAAATTTTCCCAATTAATACTTATGTGAAATACAAATGTCTGTTCGAATATATTTTCAAGCAATTAAAGAAAAAGACAAAACGAAAAAACTACAAAGGAAGAATTGGGTAATAATGACCAGCTATACAGTAATAACCGGTAACCAGAAAGATGATGTTGGAGAGGAGCAGCAGTTTCTATCAGAGTGAATGACCTGTCACGAAGTGATCTTGTGGTGGGCTGTACCAAATAAATGAAAATGTATCTTTATGAATGGGATGCGTGAGAAATTGATATATTTGTATGTATAAATAAGCAGTATATACGTCTAGTCTGATACAAACAATGATGTAAAGTTATAGATTTTTTTCTGTGTGCACGTGCACGCCCCTCAAAAGTGTGAGAGAGTGAATGTGAAACAGAAACAGAAACAAACGCAGATGCACAGAAAAACAAACGCACCTTCGTTTTTCAGGCCGCAGTATCAGGAAACGCAGATTTGTTACAAGCGATGAATTCATTTTGAATGTACAATACAGTGTGTATAATCATATGTACAAAAAATGAATTTATTTTTATATACGTGTGTGTGTGATTCTTTGAGAATACCTTGTGATTGTTTTATCAAATATTCAGGCTTCTATCTATTTTTTTAAGTTCCATACGTATCCTTTCTAGGCAGAGCGTACAAAGTTATCGCTTTATTCTCTCCCCATGGAGCGCCATGTACCATTGGCAACATGGCCTATATTAGCTAGAGATATGGCAATATCGAGACTTAATCGTGCAATACATTCCGTAAATGTGCAGTGTTCCTCGGACAACGAAGTCATTCAATAAGACAAATGGCATTTGCAAGTAAATTGGCTTTAACTGTGCGTTTCATATCATAATCGTGTTAATTTTCCGTTAATCTGTTTACTCTCGACTTGTAATTGGTACATGCTCTATGAAAAGACTCATTTCCTTTGTGTAATTAAAGTCCTTCATGTACTGTTTTCATCTTCCATTCTCCTTATGTCTTCCTATATTTTATTTTATTTTATTTTATTTAGTTTAACCGTCGAACATCTTTTGTTTTCCGTCAGTGCCGTATTTTATTGCCCCGAAATACAACTGTGCACATGTAATTTGTTCGTATTTTATTTGTTTGTTCTTATGGGAGGGAGAGACACTGAACTGCCATCATCCGGTCTTATTTCTTTATTAATTCATTCATATTTACTAGTTGATCACAAGATTTACCAGGGAGGAAATTCTGTTTCCGCTTGTGAAGTCATCTAATACCACATTGCGCTTATTGCATCACCCTATATAGGTTTGCCAACCTTTGCTAATTATCTTCCCCCCCTCCTGAATACACGTCTCTTGCCCCTTACTCGGCACATGTCAGTAAAATTACAAAAAAAAAAAAAAATACACTTACCTGTTCTAGTTTTTCAACTACCACCGTAATTAATAGTTTTCAAATATAATTTCCCTCTTTATCGACCCTTCCCCCCCCCCCCCAAGGCCCTTAGTGCTTCTGTATGGGGCGCCCCCACAGGTTAGAAACCATTGCCCAATATTATATAATATAAAATATACACGCTCGCGCACACACACAACCCGATATATTATATATATATATATATATATATATATATATATATATATATATATATATATATCACACATACATATATATATATATTTTCTCTCTCTCTCTCTCTCTCTCTCTCTCTCTCTCTCTCTCTCTCTCTCTCTCTCTCTCTCTCTCTCTCTCTCTCTCTCTCTCTCTCTCTCTCTCTCTCCTCTGATTGGTTTATATTCAAGCAATTATATTCTACAAATATCAATGCAATATTAACATTCGTTCGAAAAGTATGGTTATCTTCAAATAAAAATATACTCAAAATCAAATTAGTCCTTATTTTATGGATTATGTGTATCGTCCAAACCATTTAGAGGTCCTTTTGCTCACGCATTTGTGCCATGTTTCTCACGATTAAAGGTAATTTGCCATTTCTCTTCCACTAGGACTTCTTTCAGGAACCAGTACAGACATCTGTATGAATAAAAAAAAACTATCTTTTATTTATCATCTCTCTTCGTTTTCATAATAAAGACAACTGTTGAAAGTGAAAGTATCAGTAGTACACAGGACTGCCTCTCTCCCGCATTGCGTCTTCTTTAGCCTCTATAGCAGCTCGTTACTCCAGTCTAGACATTGCTCTGGCGCCCGAGGATAGCCCGCGAAGGCAAGAGAGAAAGAAGGCTTTGGGATTATTTTAAGCGATGATCAGAATATTCAGCGAAAGTACCAGAGTCCGTTTTTTTCCAATGCTAGATCTTCCCGCGTGTTGTAGTTCCGAACCTGATGAAAAGTAAGTGCGCAGTCACACGATACATAGTCTGCCTGAGTTTAACGAGTTGTGGATTCGCTTCATGTTATGAGACAAAGGATGTATCGAATAGATTTAATAGGTTCTTATGCTGTAAAGAAAGAAAAACCTGGGATACAGGAATACAAATCCTTCCCGCATTTTAATCTCCCAGCCAGGTAGAAATCACCTGCAAGACTTTAATGTGTATATTTATAATCATATATATCTGTTCTGTAAAATATATGCATTCAGTCAAAAAAAGAACAGGCGATAACTAGATGGAATCGCGCGTTCAGTCTGAGAGGCAATATTTCTCTCAATCCTAGGGGCTGGGCGAGGCTGGGTCGATTTGTTTGGTTGTCTGTCAACTCGGACTGCGGTTGTTTACTTCTTTGTTGTTTAGGGTTTTATGAACTCCACATTAGAAGAGGCCCGTTTAGACTTTGGATGTTCACTGAAGTTGAACAGTTAGATATAGATAGAAAATAGATGGATTTTGTTTGATTTCTCCCATTTCACGTGCACACAGCTCCCAATTATGGCTTCAATTAATCGAGCTGCATCCGCTGTTCCACTACGGAGATAATCATGAATGTCGTCATGACTGCGTAGCTACTGAGAATGGGTACAGGAAATCAGTAATCTCACGCAAATACACACACGCGCGCGCGCGCACAAATGAGATGAGTGTATGTGGCAGAGAGAAAGTGAGTTATATTTGTGTGTAATCGTTTGTGTATGCATAGGTAGATTTGAATAAGTGTAAATGTAAATGTGTTATTACATGTATACGCACACATACATTGACGGTGCACAAGTATCCACAATCCAAAAGTTCCATTCATATCTAATCGCGCAGCACTGCCCCTTCTTCCCAGGGCAGGTCCATAGGAGGGAGTATCTTTGAGATAATGCGGCTAACAATGCAGCGCCATCATCTAATAAAGACCCATTGGATAACGACTCTGGCCAGCGCACCTCGCTCGGCGACGGGCTTGCGCGCACATTAGCATATGTGCGGGGTAGGGACATGCTCTGCCAGTCTCTCTCACGGTTTTCTCGGTTTCTTCTCTGTCTTTTTCACTTCCTATTTCTCTCCTCCTGCCCCACTTTCTTTTCTCTCTGTCTGTCTTTCTCCCCGTCTCCCTCTCTTTCTTTTCTCTCTCTTCCTCTTCATCTTCTCTCCTCTTTCTTCCTCCCCCTTCTGACCCTCTGTCTCCATTTTTTTTTTTTCTTTATTTACATCTTTGTCCTTGTCTCCCTTTCTCACGCTCCTCTTCCCCGTTATGTTAAATTCTCAGATGTTTGCTTTCCAAAGCGACACCTGTTTTACAGTCTCCGTTGCGTGACAGGGAAGATAAATATTCATTAGGGCAAAAGTGCATCTTTGTAGACTCGATGTACTTAAATGTATTTTCGGTGATTTCTTCACAAGCTAAACGATATTTAATTGCTTCATACACGTCAATGCGTCGGAATGCAATAGGCGTTTGCATTAAAGAAATAAATAATATTCAGGCCTCGAACATCGCAATTCTTTGCAGTTAGAAGACCGATGGTGCTTAATCGCATGATCATGCATTGCGAAATTATTTAAGGGATCGAATTATTCAGATATTAAAGGACACTGGAGTTGGCATGACCTTTGAGAAACGAGAAGGTTAGAAGGTTATTTATAGAACCCATCAAAATTATAGTGCGTTCTTCATAAAGTGGATACACTGAGGCCAGTCGAATATAAATTATTTTAGGCGGTCGCTTGCGCTATGTCTAACTGGATAGGTTTAACAGCCAGTCGGTCGTCAATCCCGTATCTACCTATGTATATATCACTTTCACTTCCTGTCCCTCATCCTCCCACTCTCGCCCTCTCCCTCACACGTCCTCGTCTCCCACTCTCCTCTCCCTCTCACTTCCTCTTGTCTCCCACTCTCTCCCTCTCACTTCCCTCTTGTCTCCCACTCTCTCCCTCTCACTTCCTCTTGTTCCCCACTCTCTCCCTCTCACTTCCTCTTGTCTCCCACTCTCTCCTCTCACTTCCCTCTGTCTCTCACTCTCTCCCTCTCACTTCCTCTTGTCTCCCACTCTCTCCCTCTCACTTCCTCTTGTCTCCCACTCTCTCCCTCTCACTTCCTCTTGTCCCCCACTCTCCCCTCTCACTTCCTCTTCTCCCACTCTCTCCCTCTCACTTCCTCTTGTCTCCCACTCTCTCCCTCTCACTTCCTCTTGTCTCCCACTCTCTCCCTCTCACTTCCTCTTGTCTCCCACTCTCTCCCTCTCACTTCCTCTTGTCTCCACTCTCTCCCTCTCACTTCCTCTTGTCTCCCACTCTCTCCCTCTCACTTCCTCTTGTCTCCCACTCTCTCCTCTCACTTCCTCTTGTCACTCTCTCCCTCTCACACTCTCACTCTCACTTACTCTCACTCTAATTCCCACTCTCTCCCTCACCCTCTCATTCCCTGTGTCTCTCGCCCTCTCATTCCCTGTGTCTCTCGCCCTCTCACTCCCTCTCTCCCTCACCCTCTCATTCCCTCTGTCTCCCCATCACCCTCTCACTCCCACTCCCACTCCCACTCACTTCACCCTCTGTCTGAAGCTCCCTTTCCCTCTAACCTCTGTCACCTTCGCCCCGTTCTCTCTTGCCTTCAGGAACCCGTTGCATATGGCGGCAATGTACGATCATGAGGGAGAATCCACCCATTACCCCGAAATCCGCAAGGAAAAAGCAGGGAATGGCATAGAGGGAGGGAGGGTCAGCAGGTACACCCGCTCTGGTAAAGGGAATATCCTCTCTCTCGCTCACTTCTCTGCGTCTCAGCACCTCGCTTCGGTGTAATAGTTTTTGTTTGACTCATATATATTTTGATCATTTCATACACCTCGTAATGAGATGAAGGCTTGTTTGGTGTCGATGCAAATAAGTTTATATTTTGGTTGTGTAAACAGTACGTTGTTTTTTTCCCTGTTTTTATAGAAGGGCGATAGTTGTGCAGTTCAGTAAATGTTAAGAAGTGAAGACCGGTTTCTATGCGAATAAAGTTTATATTTTGGAAATGTATGTCGTTTTTTGTGGGAAGTTCACTGCAGTGCAATTTAGCAGGTGTGGCAACCAACATGGAGTAATCTTTTTAAAGATATGCTTTTTGATGAATGTACTGGGAATTTTGAGATTTTTTTGCCATTATTCTTTTTTTTATCTTGATTTCTCCTTATTATTTGTTTATTTATGCTATTTTACTGATGACATCATAATTATTATCATGCTTATCATTATCACTATTTAAAAATAAATGTCCTCTCTCTCACTCACTGCAGGATACGACACGACCGCATTCATCCGCGACCCCGCTAAACTACCGGAACCCTTGGCTTCTCAGGTGACCGTGAAAGTCGGTGACATCTTGAATGAATATGAGGTTGACGATGCTGTGCAGGGGCAGGACGCCGTTGTCATTGTCATCGGCACGCGGAATGACCTAAGTGAGGTTTGATTTTATTATCCCTGCCCCTCCCCAGCTCTCTTCTTTCCATCTCTTTCCTTCCTTTTCCCTCCCCTCTATTTCCCTCCTTTATTTTTTCTTTCCTTCCCCTCCCATCCTTTCCTTTCCTTCCTATGCCTTCCTTTGGTTTCCTTCCCATACCTCCTCTCCTTTCCTCTCATCTCATCTTCCATCAAAATAGATGCTGGGAAACTGCTCTTGCCCGATTACATACTGGGCAAATCCCACACATTCCTATCGCATGTCACGATCAAATTCAACTCTATGCTCCTTATGCCCTGTTATTCTTTCAGTTCCACACATTCTATCCTGTTTCCGTTTTACGGCAACCTGTACCTACCTCTGCCTTTACTTGTTCTTTCTTTACCGACCCCCAATTAGTTAGACGTTCTCTCGGAATCCCTTATCCTTTCCTTTAACAACTTTTTCTCCTTCCTCAGACGTATAAATATCCTCCATTTGATCTAATCGCCCTTCTACTTCAACTCCTTCTCCCTTTAATAACCCTTACCATATACTATACCCATCTGCTCCTCTCTACCCCATAGTGTTGTTCAACCTTTGACTTCTTACACTACTACAATAATCTTTTCGCTACTATACTTTATCATAGGGCTATATGATCTTGATGACTAGCTTATTTATTTGTTTTAACCATTAATCATTAACTCGTTCATCTTCCTCCCCCCCCTCTTTTCTCTTCCCTCCCCTCCCTTTCTCTCTATTTACATCCCTCTTACCATTTTTAGTATCTTCTATAAGGATACTATGCTTCTACATGACACATGGAAATGCACGGATTTATTTACTTTTGATATGCATATTTCATGCAGAAGTTTATTTTAGTGGGGGAGAGGATTTTGAAGACATAACTTAAAAACTCCCACATCTGTTCTATTTATCACTCTCTTAATAAAGGTCCTACAACGATGATGTCAGAGGGAACGAAGAATGTGCTCAGTGCGATGGAGAAGTACAACGTTAATCGTGTCTCAGCGTGTCTCTCATGTAAATGTTCATGTTTTTCTCCGTTTTGTGTATTTTAAAAATTAAGTATCAAAAATAATGTATGTCTTGAAGAAAGATGTGCCTATAATCTTACCTCATGTTAAAGATCCCAATTGTGTGCAAAATGGTCGACTGGTCTAAAGAAAGAAACAGCGTTTATCCTGTTAAAATTTACAATCGTTTTTTTCCCAGCCTTCAACTTTTGGGAACGCGAAAAGGTTCCCGAGCGATTCCTCAACATACTGGACGACCATACTCGCATGCTTGAAGCTCTAAAGGCGAGCAGCCGGGAATGGGTAGCAGTTCTTCCACCACATATTACAGGTTGGTCTTCATTATAGATGGTGGATTATTTTTTACGTCCTCTCGGTCTTTTTACTTTGGCTTTGAAGAATATTCATGGTAGGTGAATCATGTGAACGACTTGGAAGACATGAGAAATTTCCTAGTGTGTATGTCGTCCTTAAGGCAACTATTAGTCCCTGTCCACACTATGGGAGTGCCCAGTTTGGCAGGGTCGTCCTTCTATACCCATCAGTAAATAGTCATATAACCAGGCTGTCTTTCTTTAGTGATTTCACTCGACCATGGGCATGCCACTCTGTTGGTTTGCCCGTAAATTTGTCCTTTACAGCTGGCAAGAGCCTGTCAGGCAGTGCTTTATCAATGTAGATGAGGGTTTATCGTGTTTGGAGGTTACAGTGATTATATAGTTGTAATTTCTAGGACCCCTGTTATTAGCATGGTAAGCCCAACATTAAAAATAAACATTAGTAAAAAATAAAGTAATATAATAATTACTATTATTTTAATTGAACAGATGAACCGGCAAAGGGAGACTACATCACAGCACAAGGGAAGGGGCCAGGTCGTACCATTTCCAAGCATGACCTAGGACACTTCATGGTCAACTGTTTGACTGATAACGACAACCTGTATAAAATGATTGGACTTTGTGACAAGCCACAGGTTTAGTTCCACTGCCAGTCAGTCAGGAATCCTTTGTTCAGAAATAAAACTCATGCATTTTAATGAAGAATGTAGAAGCTGTAGAAACATGGGAGTAGTATTAGCCCTGATGGAAAAAGAATCTCGGTAATCAATACTCACACAGGTGACAGGTCATAGCTAGATTCTGGGTATCACACTATCATTATTATTATTTTTTTATTTCTGCAGTCCGAAAACTTCATTTACAATCAGGTAGAATGCATCCACGAGGGATATATACAATTTGCTCTACTACACATGCTTTATATCTGTGGCACAAGACTTAAAAGTAAAATTTCTCTAGAGTAGTCAAGTTACGTAAGCATGGCAATCGTTTCAATCAAAGAATGGACTTGAATTCCTTTTTTGCTGTAAGGGCTAGATTTTGAAGTATTTAGAGGGGTTTATACATTATTTTTGCATGTAAAAAAAATTGTCACAACTATAACAAAGTGTTCAAAGACTTTACAGGTTTTTGTATTTTTATTTGAAGAAATGTGAATTTCTACAGTAGTGATATTTCATGAGTACCATGTATTAAATGTTTTGGTGCAATATTTTATTGTTAAATATAGTATATATTTTTATGTAGCTTTGACTCCATTTAATGATATTGAATTTAATAAATATGACAATTTCTTAATTACTGCCAGTGTTAGTATATTTACTTTAATAGGTAATTATTGCAGTAGTATAATAAACCTCTAAATTATTATAATTTTTTTTTTCATCCTTTGGCTTCTACAAAAATAATAAGAATTGTGTGTTGTATATGCAGCAGTTTATTTTCCTGGCCTATGAGGTACTTTACCATTCAAGATGTTCTTTTGTTGTGGGATATAACCATCAGTTTATATAGTTTAAACCAGGTACATATAATCTTGCAGTCTGTACCTGGTATAAACAATATTCTTTCCATTAAAAAAAGAGGTAGACTGGTTAAAAATATTCAGTTAGTATATATATATTTTTTTTATTTTTTACCTATGTGACACAACAGAACCCACTGGAAAAGAGGGTATAATCATCCAATTGTTCTACATGAAACGAGCAAGATGCACACTGCACTGAATAATTCTTGAAACAGTATTTTTTATACAGAATAGCCTTTACTTTCGGAGAAGGATACCTAATAACCAGAAACAAATCTATCACCACTGAGGAACAACTATAAGCTACAAGATAATTTTGGCTAAGCTGGCAGAACCAAAGTTCACCTCTAAAAATTCAAAAAATGCTTTTTTTCTTTACATGTACCATTGTTTTAGAAGCTATACCTAGTACTCTGTATTGTTTTTCAACTTAAGCAATAATCCTTCTCCATTTTGATTATTTGTTATTACACTTCTTTACTCAATAAACAAAGTAACAGATACTTTTCTCTCTCTTGACTTTAAATCAAAGTTTATATTACAAATTGAATGTATGACAACGTTTCACCTAAGATTTTACTAAAAAAAACTTCCATATCAAATTATTTCAACCTTATATCTTTTTCTTTTCCTTCCTTTCTTCCTTTTAAAAGATCTATTTTATACTGTACTCGAAATATTTTAAGTTTAAAACAACTAGCACGAAATATGCTACCCCGCACTGCTTTCTGGGGCATGAGGACCAAGTAGCAATTGCGATGACTAGTTCTCATTAATATTTAGGGAGGGAAAGGTAATGGGGAAAAAGGGGGAGAGAGGGGTAGGGAAAGGAGGGTGGGGAACTTTTAACGATTCTTAATCCTAATGTCAGACTTCCAATGGACGTGTTGGTGGATCATGATGCTAAGCCCTCGAGATGTGAGATGTGAGATAACCGATAGCTTAAAAGGACATGGTTTCTCCCTATCAAAGGAAGCAAGTACCAGGCCACCTTAATCTGCCGGCAGAGTTCATATTCATTCTTTTCACTCTACAGTATAAAGGGGATAGCATTAATGTCTGCCAGCACACATGTATAAATCTACTGGACTCGGAGTAAATGAATTTTCAAATATATATATATATTTTATATATATGTTCTGCCTTACTTGACACATTTAAGGATATTAACTAATGCCTGTAACCATTTCGTGCAGAATATGAAAATAAAAAATCATAAAAATTATAATGAAGATAATAAATATACAAAGGATGATATTAAACATCAACCACATACTATTCCAACATACATTTTTTTTAGGAGTTTGATGACTATAAACCAAGCAATTAGACAAATATATCAAAATAATATATTTAAAGCAAATGCCCTTAAGCCATTAACAGTTGGTCAGGTTGAAATTAAAATTATGGAACCAACTCGTATAAAAGGAACACATTTATATTAGAAAGTACAGAATGCATTAATCATTACAAGTTGCAAATCATCCGAAAATATCATTCTTTTAATACAATTGTTGAAACATTGTATACTACTTTCACCCTGGAAATATTTCTCAAAATTTATTAGACAAAACTAAACATCTATTCAAGCACCTTTGTAAAAGAATCTTATTTTGTCTCTTTATCCATTTCCATTTTGGATTCTTCTCCATCCTCCTTCTTATCCTTCTTCCCATCTCCACCTGTAAAAAGTGAGCAAATTTTATATTATATAACCATTTAAAACTACTATTTAAATGCAAAGACATTCTTATCATGAGGCCATTACAAAATATTTCTGGTCTTGCTCAATATCAATATCAAAAGGAATGCACTATCTGGTGAATACTGAACTTTGAAACCAGTCAACACGCATGCAGAGAACCGAAGACTCAGCTTTTCTTCCCTCTCATTTGCATTCATTTTCACATTCTCGCCCTTTATCTCTCTTGTTCACTGAACCCCTATATCCCAAATGACATGACTATCACATGAAAAAATTTAGCTGGAGGGGTGAATAACATGAAATTGTTGTCATGGGAAAATTTAGCTGTGGGCCAGGGAGATGCAAACTTGCCATCATGAGCATTTTGGCTGAAGGCTGAGGTGACTGGAATGACTCGCCACTAATGCACAATCCACTTGGAGGATGACTAGACTTGGCATTTAGGAAGCAAGCTTTTACATTATTTCTCTAATAAAAGAAAAATAAAGAAAAAGTCCTTAGATAAATGAGAGAGAGAGAGAGAGAGAGAGAGAGAGAGAGAGAAAGAGAGAAAGAGAAAGAGAAAGAGAAAGAGAGAAAGAAAGAGAAAGAGAGAAAGAAAGAGAAGAAAGAGAAAAGAAAGAGAAGAGAGAAAGAAAAGAGGAGAAAGAAAGAGAAAGAGAGAAAGAAAGAAAAGAGAGAGAGAGAGAGAGAGAGAGAGACAGAGAGAAAGCACTTGTGAAGGGGAGGAGTCTTGTAACCATACACAAATGTTTGTGTGCCTGGCCTACAAGCTGTGCACCTGTCAGTGTGGCCAATCAAATACCCCTAATGCCTATATTTTGGGCCACATGATGGCAGTGAAGTTTCCTGATCCAGTAGGTTAATCACAGTCTTTCCACTTGCACTCTATTTCCACATTCCCTTCCTAATATCACTTTCATTCTCTCTCTTGACTCTTTCATACAGTTATGCTCAAACACAAGACACACAACCTACCTTAGTCTCAAACAACAAAAGCTTTGGATTAATGCCTACCGTCCAACTCACCCTCGGAGTCATTACCCTCGCCCGAGGAGTTGTCCCTTCGTCTCTTGCGGGTAAAGCGTCCACCTCTTTGGAACTTTGGTGGAGGAATAGGATCCATGCCAAGAACCTTGTGGATTTGTCGGAAGGCAATCAACCTTAAGGCATGCTGTAAGGAAAAGAATTCATATAAGAACAAAAACAAAAAATTGTAAGGTAATCTGATGTCAGGCCCCATCCAACCCAAGAGAAAGTCCAAAGACAAATGTTAGTCTATATGGTTATCATGTATACATAATATATACATTGTATTATTAAATAAGACATTAGAACAGATATTTACTAGGGATGAAATATATGCATAAATTGGTTACCCTCCATACAATTTCCATTGATCCTTCAATCCTGTCACAGATTTCAATCGCTTTTAGGAAAACCAATTTTTATGGAATACATAGACAATATTATGTTTTCTTCTATACAATGAAACTATAGCATGATCATATGATTAAAAGTATACAAAACATGTAAAGATTAACTGCTAAAAGAATAACAGGTAGCTATTAAATAAGATTTATTGCCTCATGATATGAGGTGCTAATTCATTTTCAAATTATGTGATCAGCTTCAAAGCATTGGTCACTGCTGTTGTTGGCCATACTCTTTGTGCTAACATTTTGTTATTAAAAGCAACATACACATATAATATATATACATGTGTGTGTATGTATGTAACATATATATATAATATATATATATATTATATATACATATATATATACAATACATATAATACATATACATATACATATATTATAATATACAAATACATATATATATATATATATATTACAAATCATATATATATACATAATACATATATATATATACATATAATATAAAATACATATATTATATATATATAAATACATATATATATATATGTAAAAATACATATATATATATATATATATACAATACAATATTAAATAATATAATAATATAATATATATATTAATGTACAAATACATATATATATAATTATAAGTCTATATCAAATACTAATATATATATATATATAATATGGCAAATATCAAATATGTGGTAGTAGATTATTATCATATACATAATAGTGGTATGGGTAATTATTTATGTATATATACAGATTGTACATTATGATGTGTAGTATATATATGAGTATCAATAAAACATAATTATATATATAATATTATATAATGATACAAATACTATATAATATATATATATGTATTTAAAATTAACATTAATATATAATGATATGATAGAAGTGTTGATGTGTGTGTGTGTGTGTGTGTATGCAGTGTTGTGTGGTGGGGGTGTGGTGTGTGTGGTGTTTTATAGTAGTAATAGTATAAATGTGGATATATATATTTTGTGAGTCTAGTGATAGAGGAGGGTGGTATTATAATATATTATAATTATATAAATATAATTATATATATTATATATATATATATAATATATAATATATAATATATGTTTGTATATATATATATATATAATTATATATATATACATATAATTATAGACATATATAACTTTATAGTAGTGTACTGTATATATCATGTATAAATATTATATATAGTAGATTTTATATATATATATATATATAAGTTAATATAATATATGTATATATTATATAATATATTTATAATATATATAATATATATATATTAATTATTATATATTATATATATATGTATAATAATATATTATTATATATATATATATATAATATTATATAATATATATATTAACTATATAAATATATATAATAATATATATATAATTATTTAAATATAATATATATATATATAAATTATTATATATATATGATATAATGTGATAGTTTTGTTTTTTATATAGATTTTTTTATATATTTATAATATATATATTGTATATATACATATAATATATATATATATATATATATTAAATAATATTATATATATAATTATATATATATATATTTATTATATTAATAATATCATATTTATATATTTAATATAATTACAAATACATATATCAATATATTATGTAATAATACAATATTATATATTATATATAGCAATTAAACATATATAATTAACATATAATATATTACACCAATATACAATATTACATATAATATATTAATATATGTATACAAATACATATACTAATATTAATAATATATTAAAATACATTAATATATATTATAATAATATATATAGAAATACTTATAATCTTATATATAATTACAAATAACATTATATATAGTACAAATAACATATATATGTGTATTAATATATCATGTATTCAACTATAATATATATCAATATTTTATTAATACAATATACATATATATATATATATTATGTACATATAATATACATAATATATATAATATATATAACAAATCATTAATATATATATTATAATATATATTCAAATATATACAATTAATATATATTAATTATATGTATTTTGTATATAACATAATACAATTATATATATATATTATAACAAATAATTATGTCAAATGACATCATATATATATATATATACAGTATAATATAATATATAAATGTACAAAATACATATATTAATATATATTATTGTTACAAATACATTAATATTATAATATTATATATAACACATACACCACACACAACACTGCACTAAACACACAAACTACCATACTAAAGAACATGATCAACACACAAACTACATATATATCTACATATAAATACATATATATATACAAATACAATATATAATATATTTATAATATTATATAAGAACAATTAACAATACATATAATATTAATAATTATATACATATAAACTTAATATTAATCAACTAGTTCACGATTATTAGCTAAATATACATATACATATATTAGGCAAATAAACATATAATATATAATAGGGAAAGTAATATTCAATTATATAATGATATTATACAATACATATATAATATATATATATTATATATACAAATACATATATATAATATCAAATACATATATATATATTATACAATACACACATATATATATACAAATACATATATATAATATAATATACAAATACTTATATAATAGTATAATAATAATTAACAATACATATATTATAAATAAAATATCCAAATACATATTATAAATATTTATACAAATACATATATATTTAATATTATATTATATTACATAAATTTATCATATAATAATATATCAATATACAATATTATATAATATACACAATAATACATATATATTATTATTATATATATTAATAACAAATACATATATATATTATAATATATATGGCCAATATTAGTTATTATTATATTTTATATATTACAAAATACTATTAATATTATATTCTTTAACAAATACAATATATATTATATATATACAAATATCTATATATATACAAATACATATATATATATGCAGAATAACTAATATATATATTAACAATATTTACATATTTAATATATAATATATATATACTTAAATACATATAATATCATATATAAAAATAACTGGATATTATATTAATAATATAAGATTAGATATATTTAGATAATTAATTTGTTATGATATATTTTATAATATATATATTATAATATTATATATATATATATATATATAATAAAATATATATAAGTTATACATTTAATATATAATTATTTATACTTATATAATATATTTATCAAATCATTTATATATTTAATATTATATCTGATATCATTATATTATATTTAAATTAAAAATACATATATATATTAATTATATTTATTTAATACATAATACATATAATAATATATGTATATTAATTACACAATACATATAGTTATATATATTATATTATATTAATACAGTATTTATACTTATATATTATATATAATTTCTGATATATAATTATATTATATATAAATTATATTTGTATTTTTGTGTTATAATATTAGTAATTTTAATTAATATTATATAGATTATTGTAATATTATAGTATTCATATAATATTATAATTGTATTTGTATATTATATATGTAGTTATGTATATTATATATTTGTATTGATTATATATATTAATATATTTTATTTATATATAAACAATAATAAATATCAATATTATATTAATTTATAAATAATTCAATAAATATAATAATATATTTTTTATTTTTATCGTTAATTATATGTCAAAATATTAAATATATTTACAAAATAATAATATTATATATATATATATCATATCATTATATATATATTTATTATTTATTCATATTTTATTATTATATTCTATATAATATTAAATAATATTTTATATTAATATATATTTATTTATTATACTATATTAATTATATTATAACACATTATATTTTATAAAATATTATATTATTAATATATATATATTCATTAATATCTATATATATTTTTATTTATTATTATATTATTATATTATTTTTCATATATATATTATATATATATATCTATATATATATTCATTATTTTTACTATTTATTATATTGATTCTTTTATATGTATTATGATGTATGATATATGTATGTACAAAGACAGAGATATATCTAAGCATATATATACTAACATATACATATATATATACATACTACATATATATATACATATCATATATATACATATAAACAATATTATATATACATATACATAATATATAATACTATACATATATATACATATATACATATACTATATATACAAATATATATACATATACACTTTTATACATATATATATACATATACATTTATATATACATATATAAATATACGATATACCATATATATATACATATACCATCTACATATATATATACTAATACATATATATACTGTATATACATATACATATATATACATAATTACATCATATATTCTATACATACATACATATATATACATATACATTATATATGCATATACATATATATATATACTATACATACATATACAAATACAATATATATACATATAGCATACATATACAATACATATATACAGTAACATTACTATATTATACAGAATATATATATATAATATACAACAACACATATATATAACATTGATATAGTATATCATTATATTATCTTTATTATATACTACACACATTTTATAGTATATATTATATAAATACAATATATATACACCATATACATACATATACAATATAATACTATACATACATATACAATATATATACATACATATACACAATATATATATATACCAT
>NW_020872622.1:330789-335789 GCF_003789085.1 Penaeus vannamei
CAGGAATCAGCTAAAAAGGAGAAAATGGTAAGAGAAATACTAATTAAATAAAGAAACACAGAAATAAAACAACACACATGGTGCCCACAGTTACAGCAACGTGTGAGAAGCGAAACTCACCCAACTATTCAATGGTCCCCATGTTGGCACCCGCTGACACAAGTCTCGCAGAATTCTGATCACCATTACACAGCTCTGAAGACCATTTGCTCTAGCCTGAAGAAGTGGCATATTTATCAGTATACAGGTCTAAACAATCAGTGCTGGTTGGTCCAAGATGGGCAGCAATAAATGACTTGATTGCAAAATGCACAAGTACACTAAATATCAACTAACATTATTTGGCAAATGTCAAATCAAACTATGAATCTATGTATTCTTACACTACATTTTTTTCTCTTGTTATTTTTACACAAACAAAAGAACTTACTTTGAGCTTCACATATGACACTGGTCCTAAAATGTGTGCAAATTCCAAAATAATTATGAGTGAAGTTTGCCCATCTTGTACTGAACAAGTGCATAGATATGAAACAGAACAGTGACATTGTAGACTCCTTCCATTCCATGCACCCACAACAGCCAGCACAAAATCAAATATATCTACAATCTTCCAGTAGCCTTAATGTTATGTTGAACCAGGTTCTTGTATGAACTCTGCTTGGAAACTCTGCACAAAATAAAGGCTCCACTGCTGTTATACTGAGAGCAAAATCTACTAGGCGCAAGACACACCATTACTGGAACTAAGTACAGCCCCTTTCCATAACGAAGCAGAGTCCTTCTGTACTTTCCAGCCTCATGCTTTTTCTCGCAGGCTAAGCTCACAATGGGACACCTCCATGAGTGGGTTGAGGGCACTGCTGTGAGGTAGCTATAAGAATGGCTGAAGGTAACTGTTGGGGATAGGAAGGGAGAGCTGCCAAACTGCCTCCATGGAGACAGAGGGCTAATTAAGCCACCTTTACTACCTCACTGCACTCACACCACACTCAGGGAGCATATTAGGGGCAACCATTATATATTATTACTTTTTTTTTTTCCTAACTGAGAAAACTGATCATGAACTTTATAGAACGAACAAAATCAAATAAAATCATTCATGAGATGAATGAAAAATAGGTTCTTTCCATCACTGTCCAATCCCTACGAGCTGACAGCTGTGTGCGCAAATTTTCACTCTGAAAATCAGCATGACAATGGTAAACACAGCAAGGTGAGATTCAATGATATAAATAATGTGTGCAATAAAGCACTCTCCACATGAATTTACAGTTGTGTAACCTTGCTAGGTTTCCATCCATGCTGATTCACAAAATGTGCAAAACAGAACAGGTGGGAGCTAGTCAAGGTTGGGCAGTAATGGCAAGAACCCTCCATGACCTACCACTGACCTACCAATGGCCCTAACCCTACCCACCCACACATTACCCGGGGAAGTGTGAGGGGAGCCTAGACCTGCCTGTTCCTTCCTGCTCTCAAAAGACAGAAGGAACAGCCTGGCCTGGCTTTACCCTCAGATGAACGGGTTGCAAACCTGGAACCACTTGGCATGTCTGAGGGCGGCAAGAGCGTCCAGACATTTCTGCTTGTCGAGCACATCTGGAGGATCCTTGGCGGCGGTCACCTGGGAGTCTAAAATACAACAACACAGCTTCCGTCACACACCCGCGCCACACCCACCCACCCGCCAGCGTCCTCCCCACCCACCTCTGCCTGCACATGTAGACATCAGAGCAGCCAAATACCATGGTAAAAATTGGCAAAAGACTAATATCATGCTCTTGTTTTAATAACAGAGCCACAAAAATAATAAAAGCAAAAATAAATAAATAAAAAACATATATATACATATTCTATCACTCATATTTTTATATTGGAAATTTATTATTCAATGCATTTTTAATCATGATATGCCAGCTAAGACTGCACTAGATCTGTGTTCCCAGGGGTGGTGGAGATTGGGTCAGGTGTGGCCAATGGGCAACTCTTCCCCTCTGCAGTACAAGAGAGCCACAATGTTCATGCCTGGTCTCAAGGCACAGACTTAACTGAAAAGTATGGCACAGTTTAGAATGAGTTCAAAACTGGCTGTAAAGGAACTTTTTAGAAAAGTAATTCTCTTGTCCAGTGTCTCTTTATGTGGCCCTTTTCTTCATATTCTCTGATAATGACCATCAAGACAGAGAGGGGAAAGTTATCATTTAGTGAACCAGGGGCCAGCAATGGTTGATTTATATATATATAAAAAAAAAAAATTGATCTCCCACACTTTGGTCACAAAACAGGGCCCACTAAGGTGTCTTACCAGCATGTTGCTTTCACTGTGTCCCCTGGTCTCTATGTTAAGCAGTATAAAGAGGCCAGTCTTTGCAGCATTTTCATCACAAAATGAGACCTGCATAATTGCATTGTGAAATTTACTTTCTTTAGTAATATGTGATGAAAACCTTGACTTCCCCTGGTTAGACAAGTCTTTCAATGAATAATGAGTTATATTCTGTCAAGCTGAATGAGAGGACAGGAAAAAGGGAAACTGACAAATAAAGTTAGAAAGAGGAGTGACAAATAATAAGTATGTCAACAAGATCAATACCAGTAAGAACAATAATAAAAATAAAAAAATAATAATGAACTTCTGAATCTGAGATAAAATAAAACAAGTGAAAAACAAAAATAATAACAATAATAATAATAATAATAATAACTGGCTCATCAACAAACTCATCAAGATACAGAGTAATAAACTCAATCCATGTGAAAGACTTTCTTCTTAACCTGTCACTGTAGACAACCAGGCTGCAGTAAAGCCTGTCTGTGTTACCTCCTTCATGTAGCAGCTGTTCCCTCATGATTGGAGATGTAAGCGTCACATTTACTGAGATCCGCTGGTCACCAATGTTTTGGACAACCAAAGCTGCTTCCTCAACTACTCTCTGGATGTCATATTTGTCTTCTGGTGCCACAACCTATGGTACATACAAGTAAGAGTTTTAGTCATTTTTATCTTAAACACCTAGATATGCAAGTTTACATAAAATTAAATGAAATTGAAAAGACAGCAGTCTAGAATAGGAAAATTTAACCAAGAGACGGCAAACTGTGGCAAAGAAAAAAAATATATATAAAATAATAATAATAATAAAGTCAAGAAAGAAAGAAAGAAAAAAAAAAATAAATAAAATAAGTTCACTTATTAAACTCTCATATTATAGTTAAATATTGAAGAGAGGCCAAGAAACAAAAACAGACACAAGACAGCAAACGGGTAAAGAAAGTAATATGTCTCAAGTATTAACCTTTTGTGAAAAAATCAAATAAAATTCAAACAGAACTTATAAAGATGTTTCTTTCATATCATTTACCTTACAAATTAATTCCTATGCATTATCAAGCTGTAATATGACTTAGACCTATTTGACTGCTCAAAAATAATAAACATTCTAAAGGAAATAAATCTTTGTCCCCTTACAAAGGAAAGTTCATTTCAG
The DNA here is from genome assembly GCF_003789085.1 of Penaeus vannamei. Classification (NCBI taxonomy): domain Eukaryota; kingdom Metazoa; phylum Arthropoda; class Malacostraca; order Decapoda; family Penaeidae; genus Penaeus; species Penaeus vannamei. Next base: position 334,281 of record NW_020872622.1, read on the forward strand.
GAATTTTCCCTTATGAAAACAAAAAATTAAATTAAATGTATAACTAATTTTTCAAAACAACAAAAATTAACCATGTACAAAATAAAGAAATTATGGGAAACAAAAATGAAAAAGGAGGGGGGAATATGGTTCAAAATGGCAAATGATTTTAAAGAGGTACAAAAATGGCATCTAAACAAAAAAAGGGACCTAAATATAGGCATATATACATCTACATTCACACCTGATATTTCAACTGAACTTCCAAAGCACTACCACTGGCTCCAGAAAAACCTACCGCTAATTGTTTAGGGAGGTTATCCGCAACTCTGTCCAACAAAGTCCGCGTAGGTTTGTCTCCACAGAGCACCACCAGCTGCACACTTGTATCACCACGGAGTAGAAGACCTTTAGCCAGAATACCTACTCTCATTACACCCTTCAACATTCGGGGTGGACCATCCTCTTTCTTCTCCCTGTATTTGTTAGATTAATTGGTGAATTCTCTTGCAATATTATGAAGTATATCCTTCAGTGATGTTTTTATACATGAAATATGTGGAACAACAGATAAAAAGAGGACAAGTAAATATGGAAATAAGAACTGCCACTTGCATCAAGAAATATCCTTAATGAGACTTACCCATCTTTCTTATCTTCTCCTTCCTTTGCTTCTTCCTCCTTTTCCTTCTCTTTCTTTATCTTTGGCTTAACCTGTTGCTCTTTTGGCGCATCAACCTCTGCTAGGTAATCAGACACCATTTTCAAAGCCTTTTCTGTATTCGATACTATCTTCTGAATAGCTCCTAGTTCTTCTTCCTTGGGGTATATATCTGCATGCTTGGCCAACACATGTCTGTCATCGCTTGAGTCAGGTCTACGCATTGGCTGTATGGAGAAAGGATGCATTATTCCTTAGATTAAAAAGAGGTTCCAAACCCACTTGTATAAACTATATTTGATCCAGGTCCTATTTATAGCACACATAATCAAATGAGTGCCCTCACCATCATGGGAGGCATCCCAGGCATGAAGGGAGGTCTGGGCATGCCAGGGGGCATCATGGGTGGTGGGCCAGGGGGGCCACGGGGATACCTGCACCACCCAGGTCTTCATATCTCCTCCTCTCTTCCCAGTACCATCTTTCCTCCTCTTCCAGTAGTCTCTCTTCCTCACGACGCCTCCACATCTCCTCGCGCAGCTGGTGTGAACCAGGCTATTTACAAGCAACGCTTACACTTAACTTAATAAAGCACAGTATCATGCTCACAAAGAGAATAGAGAAAAAAATAAAAATAAAAATAAAAAAAGAGAAAGAAAAAAGAAATGAAAAAAAAAAATAATGAAAAAATAAATGCAGGATGCCCAGTAAGAATTTCTTGCTTTAGAGTTCGACAAAAGAGGAGACAGTAATACTGCCAAAACGAGAACGTGAAACATGATACACTTCATGCAACATTGAGAACAGCCTTTTAACTTTAAGAAAATTGTTTTCCTAAAGAATGAAATGAAAATAACTTTCCTACTCAT
>NW_020872622.1:348000-350500 GCF_003789085.1 Penaeus vannamei
GGAGAGGGAGTGAGAGAGAGAGAGAGAGAGAGAGATAGAGATAGATAGAGAGGACAGATAGATAGATAGAGAGAGAGAGGGGGGAGAGAGAGAGAGAGAGAGATTGATTTGATAATATTTATTTACAGAACAGTGTACATGCCCTGTAAAAAGCTAGGGTAAGATGCTACCTCATCTATCCCAACTGGCTATGCTTATACTTATGTAAAAGGGCTTTTAGTCAAACATTAGTTCTACATGCCTGAAGGCCTGTGTAATTATGCATACATTATTCACATATCATCTAGTTGGTAAAAAAAAACTTTTATATCCATAATCGTATCGAAGACAAGACTAGTGTCTATGATAAAATTAATATATTCAATAAGTGCTGGTCTCTGGACAGTGCTATTTGATCGATAGGATGCAGTTTTTGAGCAACAAAGTAAGTAATGTGTAAGATTATGCGACTTGGGCGCTTGCTAATTTTTGCATGAGAGAGAGAGAGAGAGAGGAGAGAGAGAGAGAGAGAGAGAGAGAGAGTGAGGAGAGAGAGGAGAGAGAGAGAGAGAGAAGAGAGAGGAGGGAGAGGAGAGGAGAGGAGAGAGGAGAGGAGAAAGAGAGAGAGAGAGAGAGAGAGACCCCAAATCATACATCAGACCTGAATATGAGAAAATGTGCACTGCTTGTACTGGGAAGTCAGATAATTCTCCTTCCATTTCCGCCCAATTCATTTTCTGTTTGCATTGCCTCTCCCATAGTTCCTCTGCCGCTTCGGAAAGAAGATTCGAGACCTTACGACATTCAGACATTCAGTTTTCATATAAGATTTAAAAGTTTTTGAGCTGCTTACTTTTCATGATTCTTCAAGGATGAACTGTCTGCAGGTGATGGATTCTTAGATCACATGCGTGCATGTACACACACACACACCACACATGCACACACCACACACATATACATACCACACACACACACATATGCATATATATATACATATATATATATATATATATATATATCACACATACATATATATGTATATACATACGCACACACACACACACACACAGCTAGTGTGATAGGGCCTTTATTAAAGGCCCTATCACACAAGTACTTTTTCCGTCAATTTCTGGGGTTCCATCTGAATTCGAGGCTCTCCGCAAGGATCGTTTGCAACAGGACGCCTCCCAGACGAAGACGGTTACGACCGTTTCCGTCTGACAAATTTCCGTGTTGATTTTGTGCTATTAATAAATTAGATAGGATGAGTGAATGTAATGTAAACATAAGCTAATATTTTAGAACATTCGTATATACAATATACATCATATTTCTTTAAAATAACGTAATATGTAGGAGAATGTTCGTGTGATTCCCGGGACTTCACTCCGATTGCGCCATGTTTGTTTACATGATTTTCACTCGGAAACGCAAAAAAAAAAAAAAAAAAAAAAAAAAAAAAAAGTGCTAGTGTGATAGGAAATGACTGGGCAAATTTTAGGGAAACCTACGTCTTGCATTGGCATGATAGTCACGTGACGATTACGACACGCACATGTATATGTATGTGTGTAAATATGTGTATATATACTTTATTATATTAAGGATAGTTCATCTTACTGAACAACCGTTACGATTCTCATCTGCTGTGCAACCATTGTGATAAAGGTGATCAGGGCAAATATAAACACAGCAGAGGCCCCAAATTTATCCTTGCTCGTAGTTTCATCTAACGAGATGGAATATTTGTAAAGCGAAACTACTCAATTGCACCAATTCGCGATTTAAGTGAAAGCCACTGCCTTACTGCCAATAGCATCTGACAGGTTGGGAGGCTAAGCGAGTTCTTCACCCTGCCCAAGGATGTCAAAGACTGGCGGAGGGAAGGAATTCTCGTTTAACACAGGCTGCTTCTGTCCCACTATAGTCATCGTCCCGTGAATGGGTATCATGGATTTCGGATTGTCTGGAACCTGGGCCTATTAGGTCTTGGTATGACTGGATACAGTTGAACGCCTTTCGGAGCACAAACGCACTCACACATCCGTGCATATGCGCATGGATGTGTGTATATATAAACGCATATACACATATACATATTTGTGTATATATATACACACACATACATGCATCAACACACACACATACACACACATATATGTATATATACACACACACACACACACACACACACACACACACACACACACACACACACCACACACACACACATATATATATATATATATATATATACACACACAACATACACACATATATATATATAATATATATATATACATATATATGTATATATACAGATGTGTGTGTATATATATGTATATATGTATATATATATATTTATATACACATATATATGCGCATGGATGTGTGTATAAATGAACATATATATACATATACATGTGTCTATATATACACACATACACACACACACACACATAACATGCATAAACACACACACATATACACACATATATATGTATATACATATATATGT
>NW_020872622.1:355500-358000 GCF_003789085.1 Penaeus vannamei
CACCTGGACCTCATGTTTTTTTTTTTTTTTTTTTTTTTTATTCGAACGAGGATAAAATTATATGAAAAGAAAAAGAAAAAAAACAATTATGCTTCACCATATGCTTTGCCTTCATTGCATTTCAGCTGATCTTCCCCGTTGAAGAAATGCAGAAAATGTTGAAATATGGCAACGGCTAAATGTCCGGTTTCCAATTGATTATTTACGCTTGTGATATCATCCCAATCTTGCACTGGGATTTCTTGAATTATTTTCCGAATAATTTTCACCCGCGATCCCGCAGAGAGAGAGAGAGAGAGAGAGGGAACCCGGATGTTCGTTTAATGGAAAATCTGGATAAGTGATGTTCAGATAAGTGGACGTTCGGAAATTCAGTCCGGATAAAGGAAGTCTGTCGTTTATCTCGAGGACCTCAAAATAAAAATCTGAAATGTAAACAATCCTGAAAAAAAGACAAGAAAAAAAAACAAAAAAACTCGAGAAGCGCAATTAAGAACACTTCTTAGCAAACATCATCGTCAGTAAAATAAGAATGAAAAACTGATATCCAAACATCTCAGGAATAGAAAAAATTCGAAACAACAACAAAAGACTTGAGAAAAAAAAAGAAAATCAGGAAGCGCAATGCTTAACGCTTCTTAGCAAACGTCTTCTGAGAACAGATGTCATTATTTTCAGAAATCGAGTGTTTATAGAACAGCAGTTGTTGTTTCCTCTCTTGCTGTAATTTTTCCGCACAATAAAGAACAACTAGAACATATGAAAAGAGAAAGTAATTTGAGAAAAGATATGAATTAATATGCAAGATTCCACAAGACGATATTCTTTGTAATTTCATCCCTAAATAATGCGTTATTTATTTGGCATTTACATTATACAGTCTTCATATTAAATATTTTTAGAATTAAAAGAATATTCATTAGAAGCCCTCGTGGGAATATTTAAAAGGATTCTTTAGTTAATATCATTTGACACTTCCACAGTACAGCTAATAAAATACATCAGAGGGTAATATTATACAACGCAATATCATACAATACAACACAATATAATACAATGCAGTACAATGCAGTGCAATACAATACAGTGCTGTACAATGCAGAAAGATATAATACAAATCAAAAATAATACAGGACAATACAATACAACATGATACATTACAAACATTCCCCACATATTTTTATTCACCTGTACTCACTACATAACAATTACTGCTTTATCCAAATCTAGCTATCTGTCTGTCGGTACATATCTCTCTCCATCTTCTATCTATATATTTGTCTGTCTACGGAAAGCGGGTTCTGTGAGAGAACGAGAGAGCTGGAAAAAGAGAAAGAGAGAGAGAGCAAGATAGATAGATAGATAGAGATATAGATAGATAGATAGATAGATAGATAGAGAGAGAGAGAGAGAGAGAGAGAGAGAAAGATAGAGAGAGAGAGAGAGAGAGAGAGAGAGAGAGAGAGAGAGAGAGAGAGAGAGAGAGAGAAGAGAGAGAGAGAGAGAGAGAGAGAGAGAGAGAGAGAGAGTGAGATGATGAGTGAGAGAGAGAGAGAGAGAAGAGGAGAGAGATAGAGAGAGAGAGAGAGAGAGAGAGAGAGAGAGAGAGAGAGAGAGGAGAGAGAGAGAGAGAGAGAGAGAGAGAGAGAGAGAGAGAGAGAGAGAGAGAGAGAGAGAGAGAGAGAGAGAGAGAGAGAGAGAGAGAGAGAGAGAGAGAGAGAGAGAGAGCAAGAATAGGAAAGAAACTAAAGAAACTTATTTTCCCCTTGGCTGAGAGGAGGAAAAAAAAGTATCTTCTTCCCTAAAGACTAGAAATTTCCGCCTTTCTAGCTCGCGTCCACGTGAATATCGCCCCTCCCCCCTTCCCCGCGTCCTCCCTCCTCCCCCCTCTCCCCCTTCTACGCGCTACTTTTATCTCCGACTATTTCCCTCTCCTCTTCTCCCTCCCCCTTCCCCTTGTCTCCCCCTCTTTCCCCTCTCTCCCCTTCTACGCACTACTTTTATCTCCGACTATTTCTCTCTCCTCTCTCCTCCTCCTTCCCCTTCTTCCCCTCTCTCCTCCCTCTATTTCCCTCTCCTCTTCTCCCCTCCCTCCGTTCTTCTCTCTTCCTCTACCCTCTCCCCTTCTACGCACTACTTTTATCTCCTCCACTATTTCCCTCTCCTCTTCTCCCTCCCCCTCCGCTCTTTCTCTCTCTCTTTCCCTCTTCCCTTCTACGTGCTTCTTTTATTTCCTCCCTCTATTTCCCTCTCCTCTTCTTTCCCTCCTCTTTCCTCGTCCTTCTCCTTTTCCCTCTTTCCTTCCCGCACATTCCTTTTATCTCCCCACCTCTCCTCTCCATTTTCTCTCCCCCCCCCCCCCCCGCGACTGACCCCGACTCCCCCCTTCCCCTTTCCCCTTAGTTTCGTCAACCTGACACTATTTAACGGCCTCTCCCCTCACCCTCCTATTGTCCCTCCTTCCCTCCCTCCTTCCTGCCCCTTCATCTCCTCTTCCCTC
>NW_020872622.1:368000-370500 GCF_003789085.1 Penaeus vannamei
CGAAAACTAAGTTTGAAAAATGTGAGCAGAATTTTGTTTAACTCTTGGTTCGACCGTCGAGGATGCGTCGTGCAGCCGACTGCGAGTACAATTTTGTTCGATACCTAACCTACTAACACCTTCCTAGTTGTTTAGCTTGTCGTTACACACACACACACACACACACATATATACAAAAATAATGTATATATGTTGTGTGCGTTTGTGTGTAACCGAATGTCCAGCCAAGCCAGTGACCTTCGAATGCTCATCCCGAAGCAGCCGCCCCCTTCCACCCCAGCCCGGAAGACACCAAGGCACCCGCGTTTAACATCATCATGGACGTAGACCTTCTCGCCATGAAACCGGTCGGACCAGCAGTTGGAACACGGGTAGTTACACAATAATATCTCTCATGTGTCTCTAACCTGTGACCTAGAATTCTCGGTAACCCTGATGCTGAGAGTTTGTTTTCATATCGACTCGGTCATGGCGACCACTGGGAAACGATTAGAATATTTTGAATTGATGATTGCGTTCAATGTGTGTGTGTGTGTGTCTGTGTGTATGCATGTGTGTGTGTGTGTGTGTGTGTTCGTGTGCGTGTGTGTGCGTGTGGTGTGTGTGTGTGTGTGTGTGTGTGTGTGTGTGTGTGATACTGTGAGTGTGAGTGAATGTGCGAGTGAGTGTGTGTGTAGGGATAATTGTGTATATATGTTTATGTGCGGTTTAGAGGAAGTGCTTTTATCTGTGTGTTTATGTGTGTATGTGTGTGCGTAAGGGAGAAACATATATTATTCGTTTGTAAACTTACGTGTGTGTGTGTGTGTATCTGTGTGAGTGTGTGTGTATGTGTGTGTGTGTGTGTATTGCACATACATCGATACAGGAACTGAACAATCCATAGCTTATATATAAAGGGACAAAATAGATACACAAATAATCAATACATTTATGTATAGACAAGTCAAGAATAAAGGATTAAAAAACGAATAAAAAAAAAAAACAAAGGATAAACCCGCTTACACAAGACCATGACCATACCCACACCGCCACCCAAACATCCTCAACTAATCAACATTTATGGCATAACAAACGAAGAAACGGAGCCTTCCACCCTACCAATGCTTTTTTTCTTCTTTCTATCCCCTTTTTAAGCGCGCACCATCTCTAAATCTTTAACCCTGACATGAGTTTGTGTTTAAAATTGAATGTTGTCTCCCTGAGGATGAAGGGTCGATGTCCAAATTGTCGATGGCTAAACAGTCGATACGCTGGGAGTCAGGGGGTGGCGGACTAGGGAGAGAGGGGGGGGAGAGGGGAGAAGGGGAGGAAGGGAGAAGAAGAGAGGGGGAGGGGGAGAAGGGAGGGGAAGAAATGGGAGGAAGGAGAGGGGAGGGAGAAATGGGAGGAAGGAGGGGGAGAGGAGAAGTGGGATGGGAGGAAAGAGAGGGCAGAAAAGGGAAGGGGAGGGGAGGAGAGGGAGAGGGAGGAAGGAGGGAGGGGGAGAAGGGAGAAGAGGGAGAAGAAAGGAGAGGGGAGAGAAAGAGAGAAGAAGAGAGGGGGAGAAGAAAGGAAGGGAGAGAGGAAGAAAGGGAGGGAGAGGGGGGAAGGGGGAAGGGAGGAGAAGGGAGGGGGGGAGAAGGGAGAAATGGGAGGAGGGGAGGGGGAGAAGGGAGGAGGGAGAGGAGAGGGAGAAGAGAGAAGAAGGGAGGGAAGAGGGAGGGGGAGAAGTTGGAGGAGGGAGAGGGAAAGGGTGAAGCGGAAAGGAGAGTTAGGAAGGGAAGTGAAGAGAAATGGGAGTAGGGGAGGGAAGAGAAGGAAAGGTAGAGAATAAGGGAGAGGAGAGAGGAGGAGGAAAAGAGGGAGACGAAGGGGGAAAGGAGGGGAGGGAGAGGGAGAAGGGAAGGTAGAGAAGAAGGGAGAAGAGAGAGGAGGAGGAAGAGAGGGAGACGAAGGGAGAAAGGAGGGGAGGGAGAGGGAGAAGAAGGGGAAGGAATGGAGAAGTAGAAAGGGAGGGACAAGGAAAAGGGGAGGGAATGGGAGATAGGGGAGGTTGAGGGAGACGGGAAGGGAGAAGAAGAAAGGAAGGAGGGAGAGAGAGATAGGGAGGTTGAAGCGAAAGAGGAGGGGTGAAAATAGGCAGAAAAGAAAGGAGTGAAAGAGACGTAGAGGAAGGGAAGAGAAAGAGTGGAATGGAGGGGAGGGAAAAAAGAGCAGGAAGGGGTGAAAAAGAAAGAGAAGAGAGAATGGAGAAGAGAGACAGATTTAAAAATAAGGGGCAACTAAAAGAGAACAGAAGGAGGGTATAAAGAAGGGAATGTTGAAGAAGAGGAAAGAAGGAAAAGGAATGGAGAAAGAGTGAAAGTAGGAGACATAGGAAAAGGGAATGGGGATAGAAGGAGGAGTAAAAAGAGAGAGGTGAAAGAGAAGGAGATGGAAGGAAAGGGAAGGAGAGGCAGGGGGGAAAAAAACAAAATGTATGGAAGGCGAAAAAAGGAAAAATAAGGTAGATAGAGGA
>NW_020872622.1:390500-398000 GCF_003789085.1 Penaeus vannamei
CATAATTGTTGTTTTATTATCATTATTTTCATTACATATCATTATTATTATCATTATTTCTATTATTATTACCATTATTATCAGTATCATTGATATTGTTATCATAATCATTGTTAATATCTTTATAATCACAATATCTATATTATCATTCTCATCATTATTCTTATTATCGTCTATTATTATCATTACCGTTACTATCATCATCATCATCATTAATTAATATTGCTATCATTATCATCATTATTAAATATTATCAGTGTTATCATTATCATCATTATCATTATTATTGTTACCATTATTATTATTATTATTATTATTATTATTATTATTATTATTATTATTATTATTATTATTATTATTATTATTATTATTATTATTATCATTATTATTATCAATAATATTACTATCATTATTGTTATTATTGCTATCATCATCATTATTATTACATTCCTATTATCGTTATTGTTATTGTCATTATCATTATCATTATTTTATTATATTACTTTTAGTATTATCATCATTGTTATCCTCATTATTATAATCACTCTTCAGTAATAATAATAATAATAATAATAATAATAATAATAATAATATAATAATAATAATAATAATAATAATAATAATAATAATAATAATAATAATAATAATAATAATAATAATATAATAATAATAATAATAATGATAATAATAATAATAATGATAATAATGATGTAATAATGATGATGATGGTAGTAATAGTAATGATGATGATGATAATGATAATAGCTGTAATGGTAATAACAGTTAAATGATGATAATAATAATGATAATGATAATGATGATGATGATATTAATAATGGTAATGATAATTACAGTAATAGTGATGATGATAATAATAATGATAAATATAAATAATGATGATAATAATAATAACACTGATAATGATGATAATGATAGTAATAATAATAATAATAGTGATAAATGTAAATAATGATAATAATAACAATGACGATTGTAGTAATAGAAATAACAATGATGATAAAAGCAGTAGTAAAAATAATGATGATAAAAATTATTTAAAAAAATTATGAAAGTAATGATAATGACAATGATAATGATAATGATGAATATGATAATTTCAACAATAATGATTATTGTAATAATGATAATAATACTTTACTACTGCTAATAATAACGATAATAATAAGTATCATTATCATTTTCATTATTATCATCATCATTATTTTCATTGCTATGATTATGATATTAATAATGTTAATGATAATACTGATGATAATGATAAAAAATTCTGATAATAATAATAACAAAAATAGTGATAATAATGATAATTACGATAATGATAATGATGATAATAATATTGGAAACAACAATAAAAACGATAATGAAACAATACTTACTAGTAATAGTAATGATAATAAGATTTAGAAAAAAATATGATGGTTATAAAAATGTTGATAATGATAACAGTAATATAGTATACGAGTGGTAGATACTGCTGTAGTAATAGTTGTTGTAATAGTAAGGTAGTATTAGATGTTAGTAGTACTAGTGGTAGTATAGTAGATATTTGTGTTACGTACTATAGTGATAACAGTGGTAATGTAGTATATAATCATAGATAGTTCAAGTATTGGTTGTGTTAGTGTCAGTTTTGTTATTATCTCTATCAGTAAGACAACTATCATCATCATTACGATCAATATAATCATAACTGCTACTCTTCCTGTTATTTGTTAATTGCCATTATCAGTATAGTTATCGCTGTTGATATGATTTTGTTTTATATCATCCTATAATCGTTCTTGTCATAATTATCGTCATAATCATGCTGATTATGGAACTATTCTTCCATCATTCAGTGTTATAACTATTACTATTATTTTTTGTCTTTGTTATAGTTTTCATTACTACCCTTCTTTAAATTATCATCATTATCATCATCATTACCATCCGTAGGTTCGATAGATCATATAAAGGCCGTGTCACGCTAGCACTTTTTCCGTCAATTTTTTGACAATTTTATTTAACATGAATACAAAGATTCTCGAATATAGCTCTTAATTTGACTTTGCTTGGCTGGAAAAGTTGACGGAAAGGCTTTCAGACAGAAACGATCATTATCGTCTGACTGGAGAATCGACAATTCGCTCAAAAATTTACATGTCAGAAAATTGCCCCCCCCAAAAAAAAAAAAAAAAAAAACGGAAAAAGTGCTAGCGTGACAGTACCGTAAGTAAGAGTCGCGACCTCGTGACTGACCGGTTTCCCCGAGTCGGCAATGGGCGTCGGCGGGTGGATGCTCAACACCCTTCGTAATACTCGTCCCTTTCGTATCCCTGTGAGGTGTACGGAGGCGAGAAGTGTGGGGTGTATGGGGCGTGGGGATTGTTAGGCCACTGAGTCGAGGAATTTCTTTCTATTTAATGCTGTTTTGGTATCATTGTTATTGTTAATGTTATCGTTATCATTATCACTATCATCGCCATTATTGTTATAATTATCATTATTACTATTATCGTTGTTACTATTATCATTAGTGTTCTTATCATTATTAATATCATTTTTATTATTCTCATTTTTTATTATCATAATTCTTGGTTAAGCATGTATCGGTAAGGCTCTGGTATCATCGTCTTTTTATATGCTATCATTCACTTAATACTCGTTTCTGATACTTCTAATATAATCATTTATTTATTAGTGATGATATTACCCATAGCGATGGCGATAGTGATAATGATGATGGTGTTGATGACAACAGCAATGACTTGAGTATCTGCGATGACAAAATTACAATCAAGATGATATTGATCACAAAGCTCCTGCTGATGGTAATGATAATGATAACAATAATAATGATAATGATAATAATAATGATAGTAATGAGGATGATAAAAATGATGATAGTAATGTTAATGATGACAGTAATGAGAGTAATTATAACAACAATAATGATGATAATGGCAGTAATAATACCAGTAATGATAATGATAATGATAGTTATAAATGTAATAGACATAATAATTATAGTAATAATGATAATGATAAGAATTGTGATAATAAAAAATGAGAATAATAAAAATGCTAAAAATAGTAACGGTGATAATAATAAAGATAATTACAATAAGGGTAATGATAAAGTAATAATGATAATGATAGAAATGAATATATTAATCTTATAATAATAATGATAACGATAATGGTGATGCTAATAATGATAATAATGATATTAATAGTAATGATAATAATAATAATAATGATCATAAAAGATAATAATAATGATAATAATAATAATAAAAATAATGATAATAATAATAATGATGATCATAATATTAATGATGATAACAGTGGTAAGGATGAAAATAGTAAAAGCAATAATAATGATAATTATGATAGCAATAGCAATAATGATGATGATAATAATGGTGATAATTGTAATAACGATAATAATGTCAATGGCAATAATGACAATAATGATAATGATAATAATGTTAAGGATGAAAATTATATTAGTAGTTAAAAGTAATGAAAATAATGATAATGAAAACAATAATGATAAAAAATATTGATAATAACAGTCGTGAAAAGGACAAGGATCATCATTACTAAATGCCTTAATGTCAATACAATACTCTTGACTTTCCATACTAATAATTTTACGCTCATTGCCTAAAGTAATACGCAAAATAGTTATCGTAAACAGTTTAGTTATCTTGTCAAGGCTGTATCCGCGGTACAAATGAAGACAATCAACAGCCAGTGATTTCATTAGCCAAAGCATCTCTCTCTGCCGCTTGTGGTTGTCGTAGCTGGCAACTCTGTCCGCGCTATGGCAGTTATGGTAATTGTGGTAATCTTGGGTGTTATAATTGCCGTCAAAGAATGTACCGGTTTGAGCTTCCATAGATTTTTTTTTTTCTTTCTTTGCTTTCCTTCCTTACGTTGATTCCTCTTTCTCTTGCGTTCCTTGTCTTTTCTTCCTCCTCTTCTTCGCCTCTTCCCCACACTTCATCTCCCCTTTCTCTCCTTCTTATGGCTTCTCCCCCTTCTTCCTCTTAACGCCTCCTTCCCCTTCTCCCCTCATCCTATGTCTCCATCTCCCTCTTCTCCCCCACGTATCCTTCTCCTCCCTCATCTCCTCCACGCATCCCCCCACTCCCCAAAGGATGCAGAGGGGTGAGGGGAGCGGGGAGGGGGGGAGGGAGGGGCGGAGGCCAGGTGGCGGCGGCGGCGGCGGCCAGCGCAGCCTCGTCCTCCGCCAGGCCACCGGATGTTTGCATATCCGGTCCCCCTCGGAATGACGATTTGGCGAAGCCCCGCGGCGGGAGAGGCCGCGGCGCGCTCTCAGACGAGGCCGGCGGTGATGTCGTTAGCGCCTCCGCCCCTCTCCTCCCCCTCCCCTCCCTCTTTCGAGCCTTCTCCTCGTTTGGGAGATGAGAAAGTGGCAAGCGCGTGGCCGTAGTGCCGCCGCCGCCGCCGCTACCGCTGCCGCCGCCGCCGATGCCGCTACCCTCGCCATTGCCGTCAACGAAAGAGGGACTACTGAAGTGAGGGGGAGGGGGAAGGGAGGGGGGAGAGGGTCCTAAGTGAGATATAGACAATGGGGGGGGTATTGGTGATATCAAGACGTGAGGTGAGAGAGAGAGAGAGAGAGAGAGAGAGAGAGAGAGAGAGAGAGAGAGAGAGAGAGAGAGAGAGAGAGAGAGAGAGAGAGAGAGAGAGAGAGAGAGAGAGAGAGAGAGAGAGAGAGAGAGAGAGAGAGAGAGAGAGAGAGAGAGAGAGAGAGAGAGAGAGAGAGGAGAGAGAGAGAGAGAGAGAGAGAGAGAGAGAAGTGAGAGAGAGAGAGAGAGAAGAGAGGGTATATATAGAAAAAGAAAGAGAGAGAAATATAGATAAATTGACAGGAATAGAAAGAGAAAGAGAGAGAGAGAGAGAGATGTTCATAAAGAGACAAAGATAAATGAGAGAGAGGGAGAAAGAAAGAGAAGAAATCATAATGGCACACACCAGTCCAAAATCCAAAGGGTGAGCTGATGAAAGGGCCGGGATGGGGGGTGGGGGGTGGGGGACAAAATCATGACTATGGTTACATAACAGACTATGAGCCCCCCCCCCCCTCCTCTTGTCCCTTTACCTTCGAAAAAATGAAATAAAGAAATATATAGAGACAGAAGAGAGAACGAAAGGGGTGGAAGGGGCAGGGGAAGCGGGACCACGAAAGGGGGGGGGGGGTGGAAGGGGCAGGGGAAGGTAGTAAGGGGTAAGTGGGAATCGCCAAAGGGTTAAGGGAGAGTGAGATGGAGAATGGGAGGGTTTGACATCCCCCTTATCCCCCCCTCCTCCCTCTTAATTCCCTCTCCCTCTCCTCTCTCTAATTTCTCGCCTCTCCCTCCCTCCCCCTCCCTCCCCCTCCTCCCTCCTAATTCCCTCTCCCTCTCCTCTCTCTAATTTCTCGCCTCTCCCTCCCCCCCCTTCCCTCCCCCTAGCAAAATGATGCCGCTTTTGTAATTATCGCTGTAGTGTTTCGGTCCCTTGTAAGATTTCCTTTTTTATCTAAATGCTGTCTAGGATTTTGCCATTATGGAGAGACAGAGAGAGGAAGAGGGAGAAGTGGAGGGAGAGGGAAAGCAAAAGGGAGAGGGAGAGGAAGGGGAAGAAGAGGAATAGGAAAAAGAAGAGGAAGAGAATGAGACTGATAGAGGAAGAGGGAGAAGTGGAGGGAGAGGGAAAGCAAAAGGGAGAGGGAGAGGAAGGGGGAGAAGAGGAATAGGAAAAAGAATTGGAAGAAAATGAGACTGATAGAGGAAGAGGAGAAGTGGAGGGAGGGAAAGCAAAAGGGAGAGGGAGAGGAAGAGGAAGCAGAGGGATAGGAAAAAGAAGAGTAAGGGAATGAGACAGAGAGAGGAAGAGGGAGAAGTGGAGGGAGAGGGAAAGCAAAAGGGAGAGGGAGAGGAAGAGGAAGAAGAGGGATAGGAAAAAGAAGAGGAAGGGAATGGGAGAGAGAGATGGAGGGAATAGAGGAGAGGAAGAGGAAGAAGAGAGATGAGAAAAGAAGAGAAGGGAATGGGAGAGAGAGAGGAAGAGGGAGAAGTGGGGGAGAGGGAAAGCAAAAGGGAGAGGGAGAGGAATAGAAAAAGAAGATGAGAGATGAGAGAGAGGGAGAAAGAAAGAGACATTGAGAGAGAGAGAGAGAGAGAGAGAGAGAGAGAGAGAGAGAGAGAGAGAGAGAGAGAGAGAGAGAGAGAGAGAGAGAGAGAGAGAGAGAGAGAGAGGATGGATAGAGAGAGAGAGAGTGAGAGAGAGACAGAGAAAGAGAAATGAAAAAGAGAGAGAGGGAAAGAGAAAGAGAGAGAAAGAAAATGAGAGAGAGAGAGAATCTGTATACATATGTGCATGTGTGTGTTTTGTGTGTGTGCATGAGCATTTAGGACTGATATCTTCACATAACGGCTGATTGCCCAGATCAAGCTAATATAATATTCGGAGTAATAACGAAACCGCCACAGCATTTCAACTCCATGTTAAATCGCAGAAAATTGAATGATGGAAATGATGGAAATGATCATCACTGCCATTCTTCATCACCGCAATTGCCATCATCAGTACTCTCGCCTCAACGAAAATGTATGTTATTTATTGCATTAGTAACGAAAAAAAGATGTTGCCGAGTATTTCTTTTTTCTTGATTGGGAAATTTAGCGTCCATGAAAAACACACACACTAGAACTGTATACATTCATTTAATAAACATTGAAAATAACGATGAAGAAGATAATTCAATAACAAAAAGGATAAGGGAAGAAGAAGCATGTCATTAGGGACGTATAATCAGAAGAATAATACAAAAGGAAAAACAGACAAAATAAAAACACATAGAAAAAAAACACAAAACACAGAAATCAGCCAAAAAATATAAACAAAATCACCTCAGTTGCCACATTTCCTTTAAGTCTTCAATACCAGCATCGACACCATCATCACCACCACCTTCACCACCACTCACCACAACGTGACTACCTTCCCTCGTTCTCATGCTTCCTCTGAGTGAGGTATTTGCTGTCTCGCAACACACTCATCATGCTGACCAGTGTAATGTTAAGTGTAATGTTTTTCATTTTTCTCTTTACGTCATGCTAATACTGCGCTGTTCCTGGCTCTTCCATCTTCATCTTGTGTTCGGGACGTTTTGATTCTTTAAATCTTTGTTTTCATTGTCCTCTGCATTTCTTCCTCCTCTTCTTTACTTTTTTTTCTGTCTTTTTTTTTCTCTTCTTCCTTCTTCTTCTTCTTCTTCTTCTTTTTCTTTTTCCTCTCTCCTCTCTCCTCTTCCCCCTCTTCCTCCTCTTCCCCCTCTCCCTCCTCTTCCTTCCTCTTCCTCCTCCTCTCCTCCTCCTCTTCCTCTCCTTCTCTCCCTCCTCTTCTTCTCCTTTCTTGTACTGTTTATTCCTCTTCCTCCTCCTTCTTCTTCCTTTTTTGTATCTCTTTTCTTCTTTCTTTTAC
>NW_020872622.1:440724-448224 GCF_003789085.1 Penaeus vannamei
TTTTAATGAAATAAAGATATACAAGTTCGTACGATTACTATATGAATATGAATGGGTGAAAGGCTAGATATCCGTGGGCCATGGCACAGCACTTACCCATTTTCTGTATCCAGTCCAGAGGAAAACGTCACCATGCACGAATAATTGATTACCATCCCGGGGGCACCGACAGACCGAACAAAACGACAGACCGTTTCTTTGCCGATGAGAAATGTATGTGACTAGAAAGTTCGACCACTTGAGAAATGCAAAACGAAGTAGACTTTTCGGACAATAGTTTTCACATGATTCTAATTTATTTTTTGCTTAATTTTCTTTTTAACCACGCTAATTTCAGCGTATAAAATCAAGACAATGATTAGCTTCAGTCTGCTGCTCAGCCAATTAGGGGTTTCAGCGCTCAAACAAAGCTTCAGTACGTTGAAAGACAAAGCCCCTTAAAGTTTTACCGACTTGGAATTACGACCAACAAAAATCATTACTTTCTCTACGTACATTGAGCAAACCATTTCTGCTGACGTACACACATACACCCTAAATTATATATAAATGCAAAACATGGATAAAAACACTAACACAAGCATACGGTCGTTAAGTGTACACACGTAAAAACCTCATCCAATATCCCATAACGTAAGCCATATCATTTCCAGGGAGCGTTAATCTCCAGCAACCCGTACAGTTTGCCAAGACTAACAACGGTTCTTCAATTTAACTGTGCAGAGAGCTGTTGCTACGGTTATTAATGCATCTTTTATCGAGGGCTTAGTAGGACGCGCGTTATTGATTTTGCAATATGCATGATATTTATCATCGGTCATTGCTCAAGCATTCGCCGCGGCAGCACTCGATTTAGCTTGTTTGGGCGTGATTTATTAAAAGTGGCTGGAATAACACTGCCTTTTCTCCTTGCCTTGGGGGTCGCCGAGACGGGCATTGTACCGTGAAGTCTATCAACTGGAATTATGAATGAAGGATCGAAATCAGGTAGTCAATATTTCCCTGTATATTTAGCCTTGATGTCTCTTTCTTGCCGGTCTGGCTTATGGCTTTATATACTCGTATCTACGGTCCATCGAGTAGATCCTTCACTTTCATACGTAACGGACGCCGCGATTGCCACTAAGAGCTGTCAAGTCATAATACTAAAACACCGAATGCAATTTGTAACCGCCTCGGCGACTGACATGTATAATGTCACGAGCAAACACGTTATACATTATATAGACACACACACACACACACACACACACACACACACACACACACACACACACATATATATATATATATATATATATATATATATATATATATATATAGCAGAGAGAGAGAGAGAGAGAGAGAGAGAGAGAGAGAGAGAGAGAGAGAGAGAGAGAGAGAGAGTGTGTGTGTGTGTGTGTGTGCGTGTGTGTGTGTGTGTGTGTGTGTGTGTGTGTGTGTGTGTGTGTGTGTGTGTGTGTGTGTGTGTGTGTGTGTGTGTGTTGTGTTTGTGCATGTGTGTTTGTGCGTGTGTGTTTGTGCGTGTGTGTTTGTGTGTGTGTTTGTGTGTGTGTGTGTTTGTGTATGTATGTGATATATAAATATATATGGATATAGATAATTGATAAACAGATATTCATTTAAACACACAACACAACACACACACACACACACACACACACACACACACACACACACACACACACACACACACACACACACACATATATATATATATATATATATATATATATATATATATATATATATATTTATATAATATAAATATATGGATACATAGATAGATACACACATGTACATATATGTATATATGTATATGTATATGTATATATATATATATATATATATTATATATATATATATATATATATATTATATATATACACGCGCGCGCGTGTGTGTGTATGTGTGGGTAGACAGATTGAGAGAGAGAGATTGTGAGAGAGAGAGAGACTGAGAGAGAGAGACTGAGAGAGAGAGAGAGAGAGAGAGAGAGAGAGAGAGAGAGAGAGAGAGAGAGAGAGAGAGAGAGAGAGAGAGAGAGAGAGAGAGAGAGAGAGAGAGAGAGAGATACACATACCCACACACAAACATAGACACATATACGTATGTGTGAGTGCGTCTGTTCACAAAAGGATCTGCATAAATTAACATTTTCAAACAAAATTATGCAAATGAATAAATCTAAAGAAAAAATTAATATGAACGGATAACACAAATCGTACCATTATGCACTAGATTTTTTTTTTACATTCAACCATTAACTCCTGAATGATATCTTTATACATTTAACATGGCAAAAAGAACATTAGCAACGTGAATACCGATCATTTTTCCTTTGGCTGATTGCAGGTTGCAAGTTGCTTTTCCGGGAAGCCTCCTCCACCCTAGGCAGTTCCTCCCTCCTTCTCTCGTCCCAAATCTCATCCCTCCTACGTGGAAGAACTCGGTTGGGGAAGTGAAATCACAAAATGGCTCGAAGTTAACTGATTTCAACAAACTATCTACCTATAGGCCTATCACTATACCAATGCATGTGTATAATGTATAGACAGTGTATGTCCTTTATATAAAAACAACAATATTAATACACGCACGCACAAACACACAGGCGTAGGTTATGCACATGTACACATAAGGAAAACAACCACAACAAAAACATTCGGATGTGTGCATAAACCTCCTTGACACAATTATCAACTTATGTATAAAAAAAGACGTATTTTATTCACGCAGATGCCAATGTATAAGATATTATTTATCAAAATGATCTCTTGTTATTCCTTCGCAGTGACAATCTACGATGATCGTGCGAAGACCCTTCATAAAACCAGAAAAAAATCTTAGCCGGTCCCGCGCAGGAAATCGTATGCAAATCGCTTATCTCTCTCCTTCATCCCTGAACCAGAGAGCTTCTTATTCGTTGTTGCGGACACATTTAACAAGTGCGCATCACCTTCCCTCTTCAAAATGACCGCTTGCTTAAACATTCCGCTCCCACTTCAGCGTTTAAGGCCAGAGCGTGGATACGTTAGCACACTGTTCATCATTAGCTTCATAAACATATAATTAGCGGCTATTTTATACCCTATAATTAACCGATAATATATTAAATGACTCGGTGCAGCTCTAGTGAACCTCGATTAGATCCATGACTCTGCTCAGACCTTGGAATCTTCCCCGTAGACACTAGTTATCGCAACGACTCGGCACTTAACGTGTGTAAACGAATGACTGCTGTAATTTCTCAGAAAAGGTCCATATGCCATAAGAGATCGTCTACAGTAGCGAGGTCTTGGCCAATTCCGTATGCAAATTAGCTTTCCCGGACCGTCTCTTTAAGAGTTAACGAAGCTCGTGATAGATAGCAACGTGGGGACTCCGACTTGAGACTGTCTAAGGCTCGTCTCTATTTCGCTGCCGTTTTTGTGCAAGCATACGTGCGCACCTTCTTTTATCATCTACTTGCAGTGTGTTTATTCTAACCTGTATGTGATCGCCCCCCTTGTCTCTTCTACTGAAAGCGATTCTTTTATCTTTAATAATTGTATTATTGTACAAAATACTCATCTCTGTATATAGTCAACAGGTTTCCAAAATTAAATAATTGACGGCAATGTAACCGCATTTCAAATGCAAAAACGTATTTGCAAAGCTTCAGCGGTACTTAGGTTCCTACATCTGGGCATAAGTTTGACTCGTTGTGCCAATGTTATGTATCGCTGAATGAATGTCCTGAAGTACAGCCTTCTAAAGCCAGAGGTGGCTAACCTTTTACCTAACATGGGTCAGTTTTTCACATATGAGCTTAACTCTGCCATACGATTCTTGTTACATTTTTCCATAATGGTAATGCAAATAATAACCTATAAAGCAGTGAAACATTTATAACATTTAATAAAAAAAAAATTGATTCGTTTTGAATTTTGTCTTTCAATGTTTGAACTTACAGTCTATCTTCAGTGAGTAAATATTGTGTGTGTGGGTATGTGTGTGTGCAAATATATATATATATATATATATATATATATATATATATATATATATATATATATATATATATATATATATATTCATTTGTGTGTGTGTGTGTGTGTGTGTGTGTGTGTAAATATATAGATGTATTCATGTATGCACACACACACACACACACACACACACACACACACACACACACACACACACACACACACACACACACACACACACACACACACACACACACCTCTATGAAAATGCACGGCGTGAGAACTTGTTACTGTCAAAACAATATAACTTATGATTGTAAATTCGGCTTACCTCCCTCTTTCTACATACAAAAGAAAACTAGAAGCACTCAGAGAGCATACCTCCACTAAGGCAAGAGGCACTGATATTTGCTAACCAACTTGCCAACAAATCAACAAATAAAGAAACTAACCAACGCTTAGCAAAAAAACCTTGGCGGAGATAACAATGCAGACAGTAGCACTTTAAAATCACTATTCGCATTAAAAATTCGAACTGAATCAATGGTCTGACGTTTCTCTAGTAAAAGAGACCTTTCCTTATAATAATGTTACATATATATTATCATGAAAAAAAGATATTTGCTTATTTACCTAACCTTAATTCCTTATATAAGGTATTATTGGAAAAAGGCGTCACCAAAGAATAGATGAAAATTAACCTTACAGCCTTGAGGATATTTAATCAATGATCCTTTTTCATTACATAAATTTGTCTCGCAAATTAATAATAACGAAGTTATTTAATTATCAAGTATAAGAATAATATTAGAAGCTATCGAATTCTCAAATTAGTCTGTGTGTAGGGTGTCGTATACCAAATTATATAAAAACTTATTTTGAAGACGATGAGGCTAACTATTACGTGACCACGGAGTTTAACCTGAAGTGCCCTGCGACCGGCCGTCACGACGCCGCCCCGTGCCGAGTCTGTCCGACACTCTCTCCTGCCGTGAATACGTGGAGGATTCTTTGTTTTACTGGGCGGGGGTTGGGGGGCGGTAGCACCCCATGGGGGATTGCAAGGAGCACAGCCCCCTGCATTAGACAGTATAGTGACTTAATCGGTACCGTGAGTAAAGCAGTGGAAAATTTGGTCAGTATTCCCTCAGCGGTCGTGTGAATCTTACCTCCTTTTAATATCATTTTTATTTATTCTGATAATTAAATAACTTGAAAAGAGTACCCCAGTCCCCTCCCCCTCCCCCACACCGTACTGTTTGTACGCTTGTGAAAATATTGAATTATGAACCAACATTTAATTGGTGTAAACGAACATATACAGATACATATGTGTGTGAATGTGTGTGTATGAGTGTGTGGTGTGTGTGTTGGGGGGGGGGGCAAATCAGTGAATTATATTTTTTCAATAGCATTTACATTGCAAAACAACTGCTTTACCTTATTCTGGCGCTCCACCACCGTTTGCATATGCACGTAGTCTACTTGTCTTGTCAACCGTCGTGAGAAGTTATTTGCCATTTTCACAACCCTATGCTCTATGGTAATAATTACGACACATTTCACATTCTTTCTGCGAGGGATCTATATAACTGTGAAAACGTCATAAACAGAAGCGAAAACACACACACACACTCACTTCGAACTCTGAAATCACACTGTTTACTTTTTAAAAAATCGTCATCGTTTTGGCGGGAAATGAATCAATGGTTCGACTCCAACAGATTTCTGTTCTTCCCTAATAAATATAAACGTTTTTATATCGTTTTATATATTCATGTCTCGTACATATTGTCATGCAATGAAAGCATCGGTTGCGTTAATATAATATATATTTATATATCTGAATTTGCTGAAAAAAATACTGTCTCTCGTCCAAGTATCGTCAACACAAATCAGCTGATCAGCTACATTGTTGCTTTGCCAATTAGGGCTTATCCTTATTCGCAATAAAGTACATGATATGCATATATTCATTTTTCTAGATTGCGTCAGTTGATACTGGCTTTGTAAAGCAGATTCGTTTCTGATATACAAATTGCAAGTCGGTTAACCGTTGCATTTCGAATCAATTTCTTAACGTGCCTTTTCATCGGTGACAGACATTAAGGATTTTTGGAAAATGCAGTTTCCTCTCATTATTATTATTGTTATTATCTGTATCACTTTTATTATTACTATTATCATTGCCATTGATTATTGTTATCCTTATCATTATTACTATTATCGTCATTTTCATTGTTATTATCACTATCATTAAAGTGAAAAAAAAATATCATTATAATAAATATCATCATTATCATTTTCATAATATATCATATAATATATAATTTCCTTATCATCGTTATTATTATTATTACCCTATTCATTACCTCCATCATCACTATTATTATTAATACTATCATTCTTAAGATGACGGTCCCCTTTTCTCCACATCACAGACGTAGCTTCTCGTTGGAGTTGGAGAGAAGGTGAAATCATCGACAAACTGACAGGGAATCCAGCTCCAGATTTCACCTCAGGGTTTATTCCCGTTGGCATCTAGGTAGTACACTCGACTATTAGGAACAAACACCAAAGCGCTACAGCGACCGCTCTCTTGTCCGTATTGGCCGTGGCCCCTTTGCTGACACTCATTCTCGTTGCCATTATATACATACATATTTATAGATAGATAGATAGATTGACAGATATGTATGTATATATATATAAATATCTATGTATGTATAGATAGATATTCCACACACACACACACACCACACACACACACACACACACCACCACACACACACACACATATATATATATATATATATATATATATATATATATTATATTCATATAATATGTATGAATCATATCCATATACACATACGTCAGTAGATTGAATGCGTGCACATGCCTACCTTGCATTTTATACCGTTTGCATGAAGAATTAAGGAGAGACCCTCTAAAAGTGAGAACAGCTGAAGTTATATAAAGGGCATCTCCATATAGCAATCGATAATATATTCCGTACACTGAAAAATAAAATACACATCACATAATTTGAGTAAAACATAACAGACGCATCACAGACACTAATTAAACATGCAGATATTCGTACATTAATAGATACACTTTATGAAAACCTACAATAAAGAACAAAGACGCAACACAGACCGCGGACTCTCAAGGGGCAATTGACAAGAAAAAGCATTTATTGCCAATTCGCGGCAAGCTATTGGCGGGGGGAAACCGGCCATAGTAGCGGGGTACCAGATGATTACTAGCAAACTGGACGAAGTACTTAGCAGCTTATCCGATAGGTACTGGGAGCGAATATGGTAGAGATATGTTTACAGTTCGGGATATCTGATGGGCAGTAAAGCGAGCCCCAAATGCGCGGCTCTAGGTTTCGGAGCAGCACAAGTCGAAGCACCGGGGAGATATGGCGAACTGGAGTGTATCTGCACGGAGTTTGGGGAGTCTGCGAAGATTAAATAAGTGCTGAGTAAGGGCGGAGGCAAACACCGGGTACCCACATGGT
>NW_020872622.1:453224-458224 GCF_003789085.1 Penaeus vannamei
AACCGAACTGGACAAAGACACAAGGCTGAGCAGTAGCGGGTTGGAGCTTGATATGAACAGAATGTATACATAATGACTGTGTTTATTACATGCAATAAACTGAATAACGCCCGCTAGCTGTCCGGGGATGCTGGGTAATCTATCTGGAGGAGGAGTGAGGAGAGAGAAAGGGAGAAGGGAATCAGGAGAGAGAAAGGGAAAAGGGAATGAGGTGAGAGAAAGGGAGAAGGGAATGAGGAGAGAGAAAGGGAGAAGGATGGGTGAAAGGAGAAAGGGAGAAGGGAGCGGGGTGAGAGAAAGGGAGAAGGGGGTGAGGTGAGAGAAAGGGAGAAGGATGGGAATAAGGAGAAAGGGAGAAGGGAATGAAGAGAGAAAAAGGGAAAAGGGAATGAGGAGAGAGAAAGGGAGAAGTGAGTGAGGTGAGAGAAAGGGAAAAGGATGGGAATAAGGAGAAAGGGAGAAGGTGAGAGAAAGGGAGGAGGGAGTGAGGTGAGAGAAAAAGAGAAGGGAATGAGGAGGGAGAAAGGGAGAAGGATGGGAGTAAGGAGATAGGGAGAAGGGAGTAGGAGGAAGAAAGAAGAAATAGGAGGAAAGAAAGTGAGAAGAGTGTGAGGAGAGAAATAGAGAAAAGGATGGAATGGAGGAGAGGAAGGGAGAAGGGTGAGAGTAGGGAGATTGGAAGGGAGAAGGGAGTGAGGAGAAAGAAAGGGAGAAGGTGGTGAGGAGAGATATAAAAAAGAGGGAATGGAGGAAAGAGAAAGAGAAAAGGATGAGAGAGAGCGTAGAGAAAGGGAGAAGAGAGTGAAGAGAGAGAAAGAGAGACGGATAAGAGAGAGAAAAGGAGAACGATGTTTCTGAGGAGAGATAAAGAAAGAGAAAAGAAGGGTGATAGAAAGAAGAGAAAAGTTTTAAAAAATGTGAGAAGAAAGAAAGGAGGAAGGGAGGAAGCGAGGATGAGGGGAATGAACAGGAGTGAGAAAAATTAGATTGAGAAAATGAAGGAAGTTGAAGTAAAGGATCAGAAAAAGGGTGAATAGTGATGAAAAAGTATAAAAAAGTAAAAGTAAAAGTGAAAGGGTGTAAGAGAGAGAGTGTGATTAATTGGCGAAAAGGGGAATGAAGAGATGGACGGAAATCGAAAAGAATTAAGGAACACTGCCGAGGATGAGAAAGAGAGCGAGAAATAAGGTGCAATAAAAATGTCAGTTATTGATATTTTGTATTATGAATACACATACATATACACATACATACACATTTAGACATATAAACAAACACAGGCAAATACATAATCACACTTCCATACGAACAACCAAACACACACACACACACACACACACACACACACACACACACACACACACACACCACACACACACACACACACACACACAGACACATCTATTTTAGAATAATTAAAAACATTATATATTTACCATTATATATTTCTAAGTACGCTATTTGTCCAACAGGTAATCCAGTCATCCAAGTGATACTAATTGCTGTCGACTGGTCATTATGCCATCCATCATGATATATTAATCACTTTATTATCTCTTGTCTTTTCATCTTAATATCATACCTGTTTCGTATTTCAGTCATTAATTTCCATTACTGGAGAAATCTTCGTTATACAGAACGCCATTTCTCTCATTATCTTATCACCTCGATTCGTCTCTTTCATCCCCCTTCTAGTCTCCTCTCCCTTTCCTCTTTCTGCTGTTTCTCTCCCTCCCCCCCCTTCCCCTTCCTCTTACTCTCCTTCCTCCTATTTCTTTCCCCTCTCCGTCCTTCCCCTTTTCCTCTCCTCCCAGCCCTATCGTCCCCCCCCCCCCATTCCCCGCCCCCTTCTCCCCTTCCCCCCTCCCCCTCCTCCTTTCTTCATTTCACCCTCTCTCCTCTCCTCCTCCTAGCCCTCCCTCCACTCTTCTCCCCCTCACCCTCTCCTCCTCCTCCCATTCCTCTCTCCTTCTCCTCCCTCCCCCCTCCCCTTCCTCCTATTTCTCTCTCCCCTTTCTTACCCCCCTCTCCCTCTCCTCCTCCTAGCCCTTCCCTCCAACCTCCCTCACCTCCTCCTACCCCAATACCTCTCCTTCCTCCCATTCCCCTCCCCTCCCCTTCCTCCTATTTCTCTCCCCCTTCTTCCCCCCCTCTCCCTCTCTCCTCCTAGCCCTTCCTCCATCCAGTCTCCCCCCACACCCTCTTCCTCTTCCCATCCTCTCCTTCCTCCCATTCCCCTCCCCCTCCCCTTCCTCCTATTTCTCTCTCCCTTTTCTTCACCCCCCTCTCCCCTCTCCTCCTCCTAGCCCTTCCCTCCATCCAGTCTCCCCACACCCTCCTTCCTCTTCCCATCCTCTCCTTCCTCCCATCCCCTCTTCCCCCTCCCCTTCCTCCTATTTCTCTCTCCCTTTCTTTACCCCTTCCCCTACCCTCCCTTTCTTTACCCCCCTCTCCCCTGTCCTCCTCCAGCCCTTCCTCCAACCTCCCTCACCTCCTCCTACCCCGTAATACCCCTCCTTCCTCCCATTTTCCTCCCTCCCCCTTCCCCTCCTCCCCATCCCCCCATCCCACCTCTCGCTTGTCCCACCTACCACACAAGGCTTATATTACAGTGTCATCTTCAATTACGCAAATGAAACACTCTGTCGCCTTCTGTGACAGGTGTGCGGGAGGGGAAGGGGGGGGGAGGGAGGGGCAAAGGGGGAGGGGGGAGGGAGGGGGGGGAGGGGAGGGGAGGGGAGGGGAGGGGGGGGGGAGGGGGGAGGGAGGGGGGGAGGGGGAGGGGTAAAGGGGGAATAGGAGGGAGGGGCAGAGGGGGAGGGGGAGGGGTAAAGGAAGGGGAGGGGGAGGGGTAAAGGAGGGATAGGAGGGAGGGGCAGAGGGGAGGGGGAGGGGTAAAGGAGGATAGGAGGGAGGGGTAAAGAGGGATAGGAGGGAGGGGTAAAGGGGAAGGAGGGATAATGTGAAGGAGGAGGTAAGGGTAAAGGAGGGAGAAGGGAGGAGGGGAAGGAAGAGAGTGCAGGACGGAATGAGAAAAGAGGTGAGGTAAGGAAGGGGGGAGGGGAAGGAAAGGAGGAAGGGACAAGAAGGAAGGAGGAAGTAAGAGTAGGGGCTAAGGAGGGACGGAAAGGAGGGGAAGAGGAGGGAAAAGAGGATGAAGGGTGGAATGAGAGGTGAGGAAGATGGGAAGAGGGACGGAGGAAGGGAAAGAGGAAAAAAGGGGGAAGAGGGGAAGAAAGGAAGGAAAACAGAAGGAGAGACAAGGATAAGAAAGAGAAAGGGGGAAAAGGGGAATATATAAGGGAAAAAGAGTATGGGAATTTTGCATAAATAAGGAAAATATCAGAATGAGATAAAAGAAAAGCGGAAACGAATGAAGCGTGTATGTAAAAAGAACAAAAGAGAAGGTCGAAGAATAGGAAAAATAGGTGAATAAAACAAAACAGAAGGAGACAGGAAGAAAATCGGAAGGCTAAAATTGTGGTACTTTAAAAGAAGAAAAAATTAAGGCGAGAATAAGAGGCTGGAGGATTTGAGAGATAAAGAAAATAGATGTGAAAAGCGAGGGTGTCATGCAGGTAAGGAAGGTGTCATGCAGAATTTCAAGTAGGACGTGACAGTTGGCATTGTCACGGCAGTCAAGGGTTGTCAGCACTTACTGTGGCGATTCCCATTTTATTCTCTTCTTTCCTTCTTTCTTTCACCTGACGTTCTCCTCATTAGCATCTTATCCGACAGATCCCATGTTGACTGTCTAAGTGACATGATTTTTATAACTCGAGAATAAATCAGCAAAACACATAACTTCCCACACTAGAAACGCCACTCTGACCCTTACTTCATGACCTCCCAAGGCGTAAAATCCCTTGCGACTTTGTCTCGTCCGTGATCTGCCAGTGTCTCTCACGTGTCTTCTCCTGTTTCGCACGTGACATTGTTTAGACATGTCGTGATACACCTATCTTTACTGACATACATAAAAAAATAAAAATAAAAATACTTCACCTTAATTTGTTCTGTTAATGAATCAAAATACATGATTTTTTTTTACATACAAACACACACACTATGACCGTAACAGTTGTAGTCACTTTTATTTGTTTTACCAATATATTGCAACTACGCGGCATCCGACATTTGTTCAGATTTCAGAATAACAAAATTGAGGCGACGAAGTTTCTTGACAAGATGCACGACCGAAAAAAAATATGATCTTTGTGAAAAGTGGTTCTCAACGAATCCCGAAGAACAGAGACGTCTTATGGTTACGAGAAAACCGTTTTTGATTTGAGTTCATGACATGGCAAAAAAATAACGATTCTTGTAATGGAATTTCTCATGACGCCATGTTCTTCGGACATCTGGAACGGCCAAAGAATTTCGTAAAAGGATCTGCATCTACGTTTCCTACGGCCGGTCGAACGGGGACGCAGCTCACTTACACAAATATAATAGATGTAATAAGAAAAAAAAAAAAAACATCGAATGGAAGTTACAAGGGGAATCTGTTCTGTTAAGTCCTTATGGTTGTCAGCCATTAACGACAAAGAGCAGTGCCCATATATTTTCATTATGCTATATCGTTCATTTTATACTTAAAATGTTTGTTCTTACAGTTTCAAATCTTTTTGACAATTTGAAAAGAAGCTAAATGTAAAAATAGATAAAAGAAGTAGAGAATTATCAAACTACTTCTTGTTTAATCTATTTCATAATGATAAAATCCTCTCTTTCAGCGTGTCTTTCATTAAGGATCACGACTGTTTCTGGCTGGGGTTTTGCAGCTGTTTCGTGAAATAGATGATTTGCTCTTTCCCATCAAGTCACAGTGGATGCCACCGGCCATTAGCCGAGTGCCAATCATGGTGTGGAAAGTTTACTGACTGAAATCTCATTTTCTACAAGGTAATGTAATCTATATGCCAGAAAATACCTCAAGAATTCATCAATATCACATCTAAAATCAGTACCTGTAAGAGCTGAACCGCCCTGCCCCCATT
>NW_020872622.1:468224-470724 GCF_003789085.1 Penaeus vannamei
GGAGGGTTGGGATGGGAGTTGTGGGGGAAGGTTGTGAGGGAGGGTTGTGGGGGAGGGTTGTAGGGGAGGATTGGGGTGGAGGGGTTGTGAGGGGTTGTGGGGGAGGGTTGTGGGGGAGGATTGGGGTGGAGGGTTGTGAGGGGTTGTGGGGAGGGTTGTGGGGGAGGGTTGTGGGGAGGTTGATTGGGGTGAAGGGTGTTGGGGGAGGTTGTAGGGAGGATTGGGGGGGAGTTGTGGGGGAGGATTGGAGGGCTTGTGGGGGAGGATTGGGATGGGAGTTGTGGGGAGGGTTGTGAGGGTTAGGGGGGAGGTTGTGAGGGAGGGTTGTGGGGAGGGATGTGGTGGAGGGTTGTTGAGGGGTTGTGGGGGAGGGTTGTGGTGGAGGGTTGTGGAAGTTTTGTGGAGGAAGGTTGTGGGAGGGTTGTGGAGGAGGGTTGTGGGAGGGTTGTGGAGGGAGGTTGTGGGGGAGGATTGGGTGGGGAGTTTGTGGGGAGGTTGTGAGGGTTGCGGGGGGTTGTGGGGAGGGTTGTGGGGGAGGGATGTGTGGAGGGTTGTGAGGGGTGGGGGGGGGTTGTGGTGGGGTGTGGGGTTTTGTGGAGGAAGGTTTTGTGGGGGAGGGTTGTGGGGGAGGGTTGTGGGAGGGTCGTGGGGAGGGTTGTGGGGGAGGGTTTGTTGTGGGAGGTTGTGGGGAGGTTTGTGGTTGATTGTGGAGGAGGGTTGTGGGGGAGGGAAGTGGTGGGAATTGATGTGAGGGTTATGTGGGAGGATTGTGGTGGAGGATTGCAGTGGGGAGTTGTGGTGAAGGGCTGTGGTAGAAGATTGCGTTGGAGGATTGTGACGGAAATGTGGGTGGAGCATCATGGCATAGCCTTGTGGCGGATGAATGTGGTGGAGCAATGTCGTGGAGGATTGTTGTGGAGCAATAGGTTGAAGATTGTGGTAGATCATTTTCTTTTTTTTTTCCTTTTTTTATGAGAGGACTTGGCGTAGGATTGCGGGGAACTGCAGTAAAAAAAAAACAGTCGCCGCTTTGCAGTGACAGCGGACGGGTGTTACAGAGATCCATGATGGCCGAAATGAGACGAAATGGCATCATAGAGTACAAATCATCCTGCAGAATCACCAAGCAGTTTATAATCCTGGTTACGAGGGAATTGTTCGGAGGGAGGAAGTTGAGGACGTAAGGGTGGGGTGGGGGGGGGGAAGGTGTGATTTAGTAGTTTAAGACTGTTGCAAAATAAGGTTGCCCAAAAGTGTAAGGTGTGTGTGTGTATAATCATATACATATATATAATATATATATATATATATATACTATATATATACATATATATATATATATATATATATATATATATATATATATATATATATATACATATATATATATATACATATATATATATATATACATATACATATATATATATATATATATATATATATATATATATATATATATAATATATATTATATATATATATATATATATATACATATATATATATATATATATATATATATATATATATATATATATATATATATATATATATATATATATATATATACACACCACACACACACACACACACACACACACACACACACACACACACACACACACACACACACACACACACACACACACACACAACACACACACACACACACACACACACACACACACACATATATATATATAATATAATATATATATATATATATTATATATATATATATATATATAATATATATATATATATGTGTGTGTGTGTGTGTGTGTGTGTGTGTGTGTGTGTGTGTGTGTGTGTGTGTGTGTGTGTCTGTTGTGTGTGTGTGTGTGTGTGTGTGTGTGTGTGTGGTGTGTGTGTGTGTGTGTGTGTGTGTGTGTGTGTGTGTGTGTGTGTGTGTGTGTGTGGTGTACACACACACACACACACATATATATATATATATATATATATATATATATATATATATATATATTATATACATATATATATATATATATATATATATATATATATATATATATATATATATATGTATATGTATATATATGCATATATATATGTGTGTGCATATATATATATATATATATATATATATATATATATATATATATTATAATATATAATATATATACATATATATATAAATAAATAAATATATATATATATATATATATATATATATATTATATACACACACAATGTATTTATACATATATAATGATGCAATCATACATAACATAATAATTTATGATATAATAATAATGATAATAATAATGAAAACATGATAATGATAATCATGATAATAACAAAGATAATGATTATTATGAGAATAATGGTAAAAATAACAATAATGATAACAGTGATAAACATAATAATAATGAATAATCTTACCATTTCCATTTATCACAATGGCTCCTATGTTTGATATGATAAGCTGTTTGTTAAACTAAATTACCTCCTGTGTTCAAGTAATGGCCGGGGTT
>NW_020872622.1:495724-500724 GCF_003789085.1 Penaeus vannamei
TACTTACTCATATAGCCAAAGCCCAGATACATACTTTTCTTTAGTTTTAAATATAGATAATTAATATTATATATATAGTAATACTTAAAATATAATATAAATCCATACTATATATCTAAATTATTCTGCATATTAATCGTAGTACTTCTTTATTTATCTTCTATCAATATCCTATATCTTATATCTTTTTATAATTGTTCTTAGTTTACTCCTAGTATACCGGCCCATCATGTTCATTCTATATCATTACGTCTACTCCTATCTATCTATCTATCTGCTGTATTAATTCCATACGCTTAGTGATTCCAACATATCAATTGTATAAACCAAAGGTATACGGCATTAGGAAAACATATAACATGTCCTTATACGTTTTTGCAAGTGTAACCAGGGAAATTTATCGAAATCCTGAATACAAATTTGTTTCACTGCAATTATTAAGTCTTATTTCATCATATAACATAACTAGTGATCTTTAATATAAATTTATTTGTTAAGGAATTTTTTAATATTTTTTTTATTTTATTTTTATGTTATATATCAGTTCTATATTCACTAATCTAGCTATGTTTAGTTTTTTATATATTAGTGTTCAGTCATATACTCGTATTCTCAGTAGCACACGAAATGTATAAGATTGTTATAGATAGACCAGTTTATATTATTTAAATATATTTATGTATCTATTCAATACTTATAGTGAGAATATAGATAGATATAATTAAATAATAGTGATTTAATATATAACAGCGAATATGATAGTATTAATAGTAACGAAAAAAAAAAAACTAATTATAGAATATTTTCAAATTAATAGACCAAGATACAATGGAAAAAACCAGGCCTTTCGATCACCCCAAAGATTTTTTTTTTAAGGAGATCACGATATACTCAGGAAACAAATTATCGGTCAAGAGGACATCTAATCCCTCCCTCCCATCCCTCCCCCTCTCCTTCTCTTTCTCTCCTTTCCACCCAACCCTATCTCCTTCTCTTGCCCTCCTTTCCCCCTCCCAACCCCATCTGCCCACCTCTCCCTCTCTTCCCAACCCCCCCAACCCTTCTTCTCCTCTCCCCTCTTTTCCCCTCCCCCACCTCAAACCCATGCTCTCTCCTCCTTCCTTTTCCCCTCCCCCACCCCACCCTAATCTCACACATCTCCCCTCTCTTTCCCAACCCCCAACCCTCTCCTCCTCTCCCCTCTCTCTCCAACCCCCAACCCTACCTCCTCTCCCCTCCATCCCCTTCCCCACAGACCCAACCACCCACCCCATCTCGCTCCCTCTCCCCCTCCATTTCCCTCCCCACAACCCCAAACCCATCTCCACCTCTCCCCTCTCTCCTCAACCCCCCCTACCTATCTCCACCTCCCCCCTCTTCCCAACACCGACCCCATTCCTGCCTCTCCCTCTCTCCCCAACCCCCACCACGACCTCCTCTCCCTCCTTTCCTCTTCCCCACCCCAACCCCATCTCCCCTCTCCCCTCTCCCCCAACCCCCAACCCTACCTTCCTCTCCCTCCTTTCCCCTCCCCCAAACCCAACCCCATCTCCTCCTTACCCCTCTCTCCCCAAACCCCAACCCCATTCCCACCTCTCCCCCATCTTGCCCCAACCCCCCAACCCCCACCCCAATAGCTATTACGTATAGTAACAGTCGTCCTTTTACAGACACAGTTATACTGAGGTGAGACTAGCAACAGCAGTTATCTGATATATATAGTGTTACTCCGCTCATCGGATATATATACAAGCTATACGAATAACAGGCCACTTCACTTATACCCATACGTAATATACGCGCAGATATGTGTACTAGTATATAATATTATATCATATATAATATGTATATATAATAACAAGATAATTAGTTATATATATATATAATTGTTTCTCCTAGAATACCTCACTGTATGATGTATAGATGCTGCACTGTGTTCTAATAAGAAGGTAATATATCTAAAAATAATATCATGTATAAATAGATATGACATTCTCCACACCACACACACATCATACACACCCCACACACACAGCACCACACACTCCGCGTCACAATCAACACACACACATCCCACAATCCGAGCGAAACACATCAGTCTAACATGTCACACACCAGCATCTACACATCACACAACACAGCACATAAAACTATATTTGAGTTAATTATGGCGTGGTAGTCATATTATATAAGTACTACATATTCTGTGAGTATATTATAGGTATTATATTAATATATATATTAATATATTGTGTTGATATGTATAGTAGAGATATATAGATATATGATATGTGTAGTGTGATTACTGTGGTGTGTGGTGTTATGTGTGTGTGGTATGTTGTGGTGTTTGTGTGGTGTGATGCTGGTGTGTATGTGATAGTGGTGTTGTGTGTGTAGTGGATTTGGGTGTGTGTTCGTCCCGTAGATATGTGTTCGCTTATGTACAGCACATGTGCGTGCTCACGATGAGTGTGTGTTGCTGTGTTTGTGTCGTCCGGTTCTGTTGTGTCTTATGTATCTGTACTATCTCTCTTCATACTATCTCTCTCATCTTATACTTCTCTCTACTATCATCATCTCTCTGTACTACCTATCTCTACTATCTCTCTCATACTACTGTCTATCTCTGTCACATCTATTCTGCTGCTTGTTTCTTGCTTTTGGTTCTTCGTTAGTGCTTGTGCTCTTGCTGTTTGTGTGTCGTGTCTTCTTGCTCTCTCTCGTCCTGTGCTCCTGTGCTTCGTTCGTCTCTCTCTACTGTACTTCTTCTACTATCTTCTATTATTCATTTACTCTTTTATACATCATACTATCATAATCATACACACTACAATATGCATCACACTAATTTATTATATTAATTAGTCATCAACAAATCGAACAATATGTTGTGTGGGTGACACACATAGCATAGCTAGCATGTGATGCTGTGAACTACGAGCTAGTTGGTGGCTGTAGACTAGTAGAACACACACCCCACAAACAAACACACACACACACACACACATGATCAGCTGTGATGCATGCGTAGTACAGCACACTGTGTGTGACTAAGTATGCGACGACGTGCATCACTGTGATGCGTTAGTAGCTGCGACGACATCGTGATGTGTGTGTGTGGTCGTGTACTGCTGTCGTGTGCTGATGTGTGTGTATACCAGAATAGACGCACACTACATTCTAGATGAGTGTGTGTGTAGATTAGTGTGTGTGGTGAGAGTGTGTTTGAGGTGTGCGTTCAGTGTGTGATGTATAGTATGGTATGTATATAGGATGCATTCAAACATTTTAGGTAAGGATAAAACTTACCCTCAGTCTAGTTTTATAGCATGGTTGGGGCTATATTATACATTATATATATTTACTTATTATTATATTATTGGTAATGTAACTCATATATACTGTCATACTACTCAGTATTATGTACACATAACATATTTCACTAGTAAAATATTTATTTGCTGATACTAATGACTTATATAGTATAGTGAATATATCATAATAAATATAATAAAATAACTTTATTAAGCAATCTACGTCTTTATGGATAATATCGTTTAAAATCCTCATGTATATTTATTTTTTATTTACATAATTTAGTTTTTTTCATTTTTCTTTTATTTTTATATAATTTTTTTAATATTTCATGTGATTTCAATAACATTCTTTTCCAAATAAGCAAAATTAATTATTTTAAATTACTTGTTTAGAAGTATTTATTTTAGTGACTTCTCAAAGATGAAATAAGCAAGTGAAATTTCAATAGATAATAATAGAAATATCATGCAAAACGGATATAGATTGCTCTTTATATAAGTACATTTATATATATATTAATTATAATTAAATTATATATATTATTAATTAATAATAATATATATATATAATATTATGTATACATGCATATAATATGTACACATACATATATATATATATATATATATATATAATATATAATATATATATATATATATATTATATATATATATATATATAGTATATATATATATATATATATATATATATATGACATATCAATCTATACCGTTGTATTTCTTATCTGATTCTTGCTTTCCTATCGATAGGCAAAATATCTTCCAGTAATTTGCCTGTGTTTTGAACTGAATATTATAACAAAAAAAGAAAAGAAAAAAAAAAGAAAATAATAATAATTAGCGTTTCAGAAGACGTAGATTGCTAAATGTATTTAATTTGATTCCTACAGCTGTCAGAAAAATATTCGTGGTTGGTTGACGTGAGACGGTTCCCTAAAAAGAACATGTAGCCCAAACCTGCAAACTGACTGAGGGAAGTTTTCCTCCTAAAATGTATTGATGCATCTTATTCCTTTACTGAAGCTATTCCACTATCTATTTAGAATGTATGTGTGCGTCTATTCTGTATATCTATGCGCGAGTGCTGTGTGTGTGTTAGTGTGTGTGTGTGTGTGTGTGTGTGTGTGTGTGTGTGTGTGTGTGTGTGTGTGTGTGTGTTTGTTTGTGTGTGTGTATGTGTGTGTGTGCATGTGTGTTTGTATGTGTGTATGTGTGTTTATGTGTGTGTGTATATATATGTGTGTGTTTGTGTGTGTGTGTGTGTGTGTATAAAAAAGAAGAAAGAAAGAGAGAGAGAGAGAGAGAGAGAGAGAGAGAGAGAGAGAGAGAGAGAGAGAGAGAGAGAGAGAGAGAGAGAGAGAGAGAGAGAGAGGAGAGAGAGAGAGAGAGAAGAGAGAGAGAGAGAGAGAGAGAGAGAGAGAGAGAGAGAGAGAGAAGAGAGAGAGAGAGAGAGAGAGAGAGAGAGAATATGTGTGCGTGTGTGTACATAAGCGCTAATAGGAGAAAAAAATCATACACACCTACACAGACACACAACACATACACATCCGTATACACTCTCTCTCTCACACACACACAGATATACATATATACTACACACGCCCATAACCAATATGTTTCATAAGCGAATAGACACATGAGTACACGATGTTCCTAGAAGTCCCC
>NW_020872622.1:520724-523224 GCF_003789085.1 Penaeus vannamei
CTCTATTTTTCTCCATTTTGTGTTAGTTCTTTCTTTCCCTTGTGTCTTTTTTATTGGCTCGTCTCGCAGAGAAAAAGACACTGCCGTCTTTCCCTCCTTTTCTTTCTTTCCCTTCCCAACCTCTCTCCCAAACTCTTTTATCTCTCTCTCTCTCTCTCTCTCTCTCTCTCTCTCTCTCTCTCTCTCTCTCTCTCTCTCTCTCTCTCTCTCTCTCTCTCTCTCTCTCTCTCTCTCTCTCTCTCTCGCTCTCTCTCTCTCTCTCTCTCTCTCTCTCTCTCTCTCTCTCTCTCTCTCTCTCTCTCTCTCTCTCTCTCTCTCTCTCTATATATATATATATATATATATATATATATATATATATATATATATATATATATATATATTTCTTTCTCTTCTTTTTTCGTTAGCTCTTTCTCTCCCTTATCCCCTTTTTATTGGGTTGTCTCGCATTCTATCCTTTCCTCTTCCATTCTTATTTTAATTTTATCTGCTTTAGTTTTTGACTTTTATCGCTCTAGTTTGATTTTTAATTGATATATATTTCCTCTATTAGTACGATTTTTCTCCTATTTATTTTCATCGGACTTGGTTTTGCATTTTATTGCCTCGCTTCTTATTGTTGCTTTTTTAGGAAGCTATTTTTGTGGTTTATATGTTTCATTATTATTCTCTCTGTCTCTCTCTTCTTTCTCTTTTCATTAATTCTTTTCTCTCTTTCTTGCCTTCCCTTTCCCCTATTTCCAATCCTTCTCCAGTTTTCCTCTCTCTCTCTCTCTTATACACTCTTGTCTGTTCCTTTTACATACAATATATCATCGCCCTCATTGACATACTGTCTGTCTCTCCCCTTGGTTCGTTATGTGCCAGGTGTTCATTGTTCAGGTGTTTTATCTCAGGTGTTCTCTTATCTCACATCACATCCCAATTCAAATGTTTATTTTTCTCAATTTTTCTAGAGTAACGTTTTCAAGAGTAACCATTACCACTCTTTTTTTGGCACTTCTCTCTTTCTCTCTCTCTCTGCCCTGTGAAAATATTTGCTTGCATTCTTGCATGCATTTTTGCAAGATAATATACACGGATATTTCCACAACTTGCTATAAAAAGAAACGCAGTACGCATGTTCCTTTCACATAACCTGACAAGTACATATTATCATTTCTGCAAAGAACAAGGTAATTTACTGATAAGATTAATGGCAGGTTAATAAAATACAGAATAAAAATCATAGTTACGGAGGACATCTACTCAGACATGGGTAGCTTGTTAAAACAAACACATGTTGGATTTCAAACATAAAGTTTATCGCTCGCAAAAAATAACGGAAAAAAAATCGATGCTCTAACCACGACATCTTACTGCACTTAAGCGAGATGAAGGAATTAATGCTGTCTGTATCTCTCTCGCGTCTTCGATTTTTCTCTGCTCTCTCTCTCTCTGTGCATCTCTGTCTTTGCATCTCTCTCTAACCCTGTCTGTCTCTCTCTCTCTCTTTAACTCTGCCTCTGTCTCACTCTCTCTCTCTCTCTCTCTCTCTCTCTCTCTCTCTCTCTCTCTCTCTCTCTCTCTCTCTCTCTCTCTCTCTCTCTCTCTCTCTCTCTCTCTCTCTCTCTCACTCTCTCTCTCTCTCTCTCTCTCTCTCTCTCTCACTCTCTCTCTCTCTCTCTCTCTCTCTCTCTCTCTCTCACTCACACTCCCAAATCCCTCCTCTCTTCTTCTTCCCTCCCTCATTCCTCCCTTCTACCTACCCACCCTCCTCCCTCTTCCTTCTAGCTTCATTACCGTGGCACTGCTTCTCTCTCTTCCTCCCTCCCTTCTCCTTTGCTCCCTCCTTTCTATCTTCTCTCTCTCATTCCCTTCCTCATGTTTTCCCTCCCTTCTTCCTTCTCCCCTGCCTTTTTATTTCAACTGAAGAACTACTACTTCTCTTTCTTTCCTTCCCTCCTTTCCTTCCCTCACTCCATCCCCTCTCTTCCTCCCCTCACCCCTTCCCTCTCTCCCTCCCTCACCCCTTCCCTCCCTCCCTCACACCATCTCTCTCTCTCCCTCACCCTTTCCCTCCCTCCCTCATCTCTTCTCTCCCTCCCTCACTCCCTCACACCCTCCCCTCTCTCCCTCCCTCCCCGGGATCACCTTCCCTCCCTCCCTCACTCCATCCCTCTCTCCCTCCTTTCCTTCTCCTCTCCCTCTCCTCGCGTCTTCCCGCTCCCTCACCCGGGCACCACTTCTGCCGAGATGCCCAAGGATAACCCGACCAAGATGGAGGGCGAGGGGAGGTCGAGGAACAAGATGGATAAGCTAACTGACAAACCTCTCAGGTGGAGTGCTAGCTTGCGGTGGGGGAGCGTCGAGTGTGGGGTTGCGGTGGGGGGGGGGGGGTTGATGGGCTCCGGCGGGAATCATGAGGGAGGGTAGGGTGGCGAGGGGTAGGGTGGTGGGTGGTGAGGAGTGAGGGGTGGTGGGGCTGGGGTGGGGAGGAGGAGGAGGGAGTATTTTACAA
>NW_020872622.1:543224-545724 GCF_003789085.1 Penaeus vannamei
GATGATAATGGTAATAAAAATAATAATGATAAGAATAGGAATATTGATAATAATGATGATGATAATGATGATAATAATAATAATAACAACAACAACAACAACAACAATAATAATAATAATAATAATAATAATAATAATAATAATAATAATATAATAATATAATAATAATAATAATAATATAATAATATAATAATATAATAATAATAATAATGATAATATTAATAATAAAAGTAATATAATAATATATGATAATGATAATGATGATAATGATAATGATAATAACAATAATGATAAGGTAATAATAATGACAACAGCAACTGCAGCAATAACGACAGTAATGATAATGATAATAATAATAATAATGATGATGAAAATGATAATAATGATGATAATAGTAAATGATAACAATATAATAATGATAACAACACCGATAGTAATGATAATGATAATAATAATGATATCAACCATGATAATAATAACAATAATAATGATAACAGTAATAATAATAATAATAATAATATAATAATAATAATAATAATAATATAATAATAATAATATAATAATAATAATAATAGTGATAATCATAATAACAACACTGATAATAATAATAATTATATTGGTAATAACAATAATAACAATGATAATAATAATGATAATAATGATGATGATGATGATAATAAAAGTAACACTGATTATAATAGCAAATGCAACGGATATGATAATGATAATGATACTATTACTATCATTACTACTACTATACTACTACCAATATAAATGACAATAATTATAATGATGATAATAATAGCAATAATAATAGAAATAATGATAAATAATGATAATGATAATAATAATGATAATGATAATAATAATAATAATAATAATAATAATAATAATAATAATAATAATATAATAATATAATAATAATAATAATAATAATAATAATAATAATAAAGATAATAATAATAATGATGATGATAATGATAATAATTATAACTATGATAAAAACAATAATGATGATAATAATAACGATAATAATAATTAATATATAATGATAATGATAATGATAATAACATGATAATGATAAGACAATAATAATGCTAATAATGCTTTGATAATAATAATGATAATAACAACAGTAATAATAATAAATAATAATATAATAATAATAATAATAATAATAATAATAATAATAATAATAATAATAATAATATGATAATAATAATAATAATAATAGTAATAATGATAATGATAATGATAATAATGTTATAATAAAAATAATGGCAGTAATGACAAAAAGGATCAAGATAATGATAATGATAATGTCAATAATGATAACAATAATGATAATGATAATGATAATGATAACAATAATGATAATAATGATGATAATGATGATAAATAATAATAATAATAATGATAATAATAATAATAAAGCACAACAACAACAACAACAACAACAACAACAACAATAATAATAATAATAATAATAATAATAATAATAATAATAAATAATTAATAATAACAACAACAACAACAACAACAACAACAATAATAAATGATAATGACAATAATAATAGCAATAACAATAATGATAATGATAATGAAAATAATAA
Organism: Penaeus vannamei; assembly: GCF_003789085.1. Lineage (NCBI taxonomy): Eukaryota > Metazoa > Arthropoda > Malacostraca > Decapoda > Penaeidae > Penaeus > Penaeus vannamei. The sequence goes on from NW_020872622.1 coordinate 544,838, forward strand.
TAATAATAATAATAAAACAATAATGATAATATTAATGATAAAATTATGATGATGATAATAACAATAATAATAATAATAATAATAATAATAATAATAATAATAATAATAATAATAATAATAATAATAATAATAATATAATAATAATAATAATAATAATAATAATAATAATAATAATAATAATAATAATAATAATAATAATAATAATAATAATAATAATAATAATAAATAATAATAAATAATAATATAATATACTATACTACTATACTAACTACTACTATATACTATACTATAATAATAATAATAATAATGATAATAACAATAATGATAATAATAATAATAACAATGATGATACTGATCATAATGATAACAATAATGATACTGATCATAATGATAATAATAATAATGATAATGATAATAATAATAACATTAATAATAATAATGATAATAATAGTACTGATGATAATGACAAGAAGAACAATGATATAAAAAAATGAAAAGAACAATAACAACAACAACAAATAATAACGATAATGATGATAATAATGATTATAATACCATAACAATAATAAAAACAACAATGATACAAATCGCTGAAATGATCAACAGGAAGAAGAAACAAAAAACAACACCAAAAGCAAAACCAAATCCCAAAACGAGAAACAGAACCGAAACCCCGAAAGCCAGGTCGTCCCGCCGGGCTGCTCCCGGTCGCCCATCTCTCCTCCTCTCGAACGGCCAAGAAAGACGACCCTTGCGAGACAAACATGGAAACTTGTCTGATAAAAGTTTACTTCTTGCCCAACGGTATTCTAATGAGAATTATGACAGCGTGGGTGGTGGTGGCTGCCCAACCATCTCAAGGCTGATGGGGGGGGGGGAGGGAGGGC
>NW_020872622.1:560724-565724 GCF_003789085.1 Penaeus vannamei
TGAGGGATGCAAGGGGACAAGGGGACATGGATAGGCAGGGGTAGGCCGCCAGGGGACAGAATTAGGGCGGGGGGGGACAACCAGAAAGGAGACGAAGGAGCAAGCCTGGCCTCCCCGCTTAGGCCTGAGGCAGAAGTTGCTTATGACACAAATTACGGATCGTCCCTGATAGTGCATCATATCGATAAATTGCCAAGCTGTAATTAAGGACATACCTCAAGCCGGGGGCATATCTCTTAATTGTACCTCCAATTAACTATTACGTAGCACATGCGAGTTTATAACCTTTAATCAAAGACAAAACCATCGACCTATTATCTCAATTATATCATTTGGCTACAATTATGGTCCAAATTCTATTGCCTACAGATATAAAGATGAGCTTTCAGGTCCCCCGTCTCGAGACATCATACCAGCATACCTCCCGTGGGACGCATGACATACCAACATCGGCGGCATGTGAGTATGCGGAGCGGAATGTCACTCGAGGCTATAGCAGATTTCGTACATAAGAAATGAATAATAAAAATATAGAAAAGAGCGGAAACTGTAAATCATACAGTGATATTTTTTCTTCTCGTTTTTTATCATATTTTCTTTTTTTTAGACCAACTTCAGCCCGTTTCTCTTTTGGGTTAATTAGAATTCTTCGTGTGTTCCCTATCCCCTTAGCATTCTGTTATTCTTTGAACATTATTTATCTATATATATTTTGAATAGATCGATCACCCAACGGCTTATGAATATTTAAGGAAAGTCAGGAGAGAGAGATGGTAAGAAATATAGGGCTTTAGCTCATGCTCTGACAGAGAATTGAATGCGTCGTGACACTACATGCTGAGGAAGCGACCTTACCCTGAGTCATATGTACATCTGCATGCTGGGCCTAATTCGGACATGGCGTCCCGAACCTCTCGTGGGGCTGCGACTTCGGATTCATTGGGTGTCTTTTCCTTTCGAATCCTTAGGTGCATAGTTACTCAAACGAAGCCTTTCAGTGCCTCCTCCACGCCGTTGTCGCTGAAATGTCTTTCGGTCCTCGGACGCTTCTCGCCTGGCCTCGGCGCGCCTCACCGAAGTCGCTCGGAGCTTTCGCGTGAGGGGCAGCGAGACATTATGGCCCGGTACACATCCCTTGCGAGCGCCATGTTCAAACTGCGGGTGGCGGCCATGTTGGCGTGACGTCATAACTCTGTGATGAATGGCAGACTTACAAGGTTGCCTGCAGTTGATTACCATCTCTGTTTGTTTACACTAGCATGAAGCAAATGACCCTTTTCTCACAAGCAAAGCGGTTCTTATCAAACGCAACAGCGAGGAAAAAATCTACTCTAGTGCTGCACGCCATCGATCTGACCTGAATAAAGCCGGGAAAAAAGCCGAAACAAAGAAAACGAGCGCCCAGCCCGACTCCGGAGAGGCCGGCGTCAAACGGTTGCCTCCTGTCGACCCCAGCGTGGCGCAAGGAGCTACAATGACAAATTCCCCCGCCTCCCGGAGCGATATAGTGCTCCGACAACCCTGCCCACATTGTGCCCACTACAGATAAACACACAAGTTTTCAGCACGTTTATTGTCCGGGGGAAAGTTCCCCTCTTCCCGGCGTAAGGTGCCGATGGCCCTCGAGAAAAAGCCCCTCTCGAAACAAGGCCGAGCCGTAAGCGACGGCCGCTCGCCGCCGAGGCCCCCGTCGCCCCCCGATGTCGCCGGCGGAAGGGGGGGGGGGGATTCGCGCCCGCCGCATGACCCCCTCGAGGACCAATTAAGGATCACATCGAACCGACAACTCCGCGTCGCTAACAAATTACGGAAGAGCTAGTAATGGCCGGCCGGCACGGAACGCTCGACTCGTGTTCGGAGTGTCGGCCGCGGAGGTGGGGTTGTACGACAATTAGAATCACTATAAAGTTTAGGTTTAATTATCCTTCTAACTGGTTGCTCGGGAGGAGCTGCAGCCGAGGCCTCAGGAACCACCGAGAGCTGAACATCCGACCGGCGCTCCCGTGCTGCTTTAGTGTGGATAACAATTAAACAAAGATTTGTTTTATCCGTTTAAGATTTCTCCCATCCGTCAGTGCAATGCAACCGCCTTCCTTGCTGAAGAGGAAGAAAAAGCGAAAAAACTCACAGAAAAAAATATTTACGGGACCCAGACACTATCATAATGATCTGTTAGACTTGCCTACTACAGCGCCACGTTATCTGCCGTATATCTAGAAAGTCCCTTTAAATATACAGAACTATCTCGTTATCTCTTATCAGCCAGTGATCATAATGGAATCAGTGGGGCGACCGAGGCGATCACCGTCCCAAGTTACTGTGTGACCTGACACCCGCGAGAGCCGTCGACCCCCTCCCTCCCTCCTCCTTCCTCTCTCCGTCCCTGCCTCCCTTCCTCCCAGCTCCCTCCCGCCCACTCTCCTTCCTTCCTTCCCTCCCTCACTCACTCCATCCTTCCCTCCCGCCCCTCCTCTTTCTTCCCCTCCCACACCCTCTTCCCTCCCTCCTCCCCGCCCCTACGCTAAAACCATCGCTTGCCGGAGACCCGCCTCCTCCACCTGGCTCTCAAACGCCTCAAAGTCTCTGTAACAATTCCCTCTCAAATACAACATTTCTACATCATATCCTTCATGAAATAACACTCCTTCGTATTAGAAGCACTACGGGTTTATAGGCCATGTGGGTCTGGGGGTCAGTGGGCCGGGGCGGGCGGAGGGGGTCGGGGTCAGGGGGTCCCATCTGGCCAGGTCACAGGTAGCATAAACAACTTGTTCTTAATCATCGGAAGATCCCAGCTTGCCGCCAGCCTATCGGTCTGCATCTCCGAAGAGGGCATCGGTGGCGCTCTGGGAGGGACGGAGACGAGGAGAGGGTAAGTGACGCAGGAAGAAGAGAGAACACAAAAGGAACAGTGGAATTATAGACAATACCGAGAGGGAAAAGTGCCACAGAATAAGATGGGACGCAATGAGAGGAGAGTGATGGCACTGGAGAATAAGGAGAGACGGCGAAGGCTTCTTAGATCTTTTCTCTCTCAGTTGGAATCTGAATAAGAGAAAACAAAAGACGCAATTTTCTTGAGTTCACGTTCGTAACTTCGAGAGCAAAGTGCGCCTGCTTTCCGCGCCTCCCCATTCCCCAGCCAGATCCCCGGGTGCGAAGGCGTGGGAAGCGCTATCAAAACAATCATAGGAAAACACCGAACACCGTTTTCTTGGGTCGATTTTTATCTGCCTGAAGGAGCGCTTTAATGAAAGTGAACTGATTACTGACGAGGTGTGGCTTTAGCCGCTGCAGGTGTGGTGGCAGATATCAGGTCACATGAGGTCAAGTGGCCAGGTGATGTATGATGAACATCTGCTGAAGAGGAAGCAGGTGTTGGAAAACAAACACAAAAGCAGCATGTGTGTACTTAAGGCGAACAAAGGATTGCTTAGACAAACAGTGTAATTCCGGGATTGTTCATCTGTTGCCAAAGAACAAATACCACGTGGCCCCCCTGTGGCCCTATCGCAACCACCATCTACATCTACTCAGGCCACAAACTTTACCTCCCCTTCCCATGCCGTTCTTTTCGCGTCTTTCGCGATATCAGCCTCTTTTCTCTTCTCTGGCAAAATTCTTTTCTCCTATTTTTCTTCCTTAGTGTTTTTATTCATGATTCATTCCTTCAATATATTGTATTAATTCTCTCAATTTTCACACGAAGGTTAACTACAATATTATTCACCAACCCTACAAACAACCTCTCCGATTGAGTAAACACATTCAGTATCTCAGGACATTTTAGAGCCTTGACTGTTAATTACCCAGTGTTTTTAACAGTACACTATATCATGCTGTTATAATTCATACTGTGTGTGTGTGTGTGTCTGTATACACACACACACAAACACACACACACACACACACACACACACACACACACACACACACACACACACACACACACACATATATATATATATATATATATATATATATATATATATATATATATATATATATATATATATATATATATATATATATTATATATATATATATATATATATATATATATATATATATATATATTATATATATATATATATATATATATATATATATATATATATATATATATATATATATATATATATATATATATATATATATATATATATATATATACATGCACATATATATGTTTATAGTGTTTTTGAAAAACATCATCATCGTCAAAACACCACCAACAGCAACACCAAATCAACATCAGCAACAACCACAACAGAACAAACAAACAAACCGTTTCTAATCCCATACTTTCAAAATTATTACCGCCCCTCCAGAAAAAAACACACACACACAAACACACACACACGCGAACAGCGCGATATAAAATGGACGGGGGAATCTCCCAGCACCCTGTGTTCCCTTTGATAATAAATAAGACAAAAGCAAACCCACTCGACAGTAACTATTTTGTTCCCATGTTAGTTATGCAGAACCTTAATGGGCTTAGACAAGGAAAGATATTGTAATAGGCATTCTTGTGACTGTGGGTGTTTAGCGGACACCGGGTACCTGGCCCCCCGCTGCCTCCCCCTGCCGCCCCGCCCTTAAGGGAGAGGAGAGAGAGAGAGAGAGAGAGAGAGAGAGAGAGAGAGAGAGAGAGAGAGAGAGAGAGAGAGAGAGAGAGAGAGAGAGAGAGAGAGAGAGAGAGAGAGAGAGAGAGAGAGAGAGAGAGAGAGAGAGAGAGAGAGAGAGAGAGAGATCCTTATCTCCAAAGACCTGGTTAAGGTTTCATTTATTCATCTATTTCTTTAACCAACTATTTTCATTGATTAGTTTACTTATTATTAAAAAAAAAAATTTATACTCTTCTTGGGGTAATTCCTGCCTTTTGTGATTTCATGTTTCCTTTTGTCACTAATTCTCGTGAGTTCCTACGCACGTCACGCGCTTATCAGTTTGAAATCTTTACCCCTGTAAATAAGAGATACTTACTTAGACGTGGA
>NW_020872622.1:573224-590724 GCF_003789085.1 Penaeus vannamei
TGAACTATAAATAAAAAAAATAAAAATAATAATGCAAAAATAGAAAAGAAAAAAGAGAAAAATGAACCACCCGCCATCAATCACACTATCTCCAAAAAATAGAAATAAATAAACATAAAAAGACTAAAAAATGATAATTAACATAGAAAAAGACAAAGAAGAAAGGAAAAAGCTTAAATGGAACCACCGAATCAATCATGAAATTCAAGAGTTATCAGGTCTGAAAACATTACAATTACAACAACGCAGCTAATAGGATATCACAATATGCATAGGGCGAAAGTGTCAATTATCTATGAATGCGCATGCCACTCGGCAGCTCAGCTTGAAGATAAGCAGACACTTGGTGCTGACATCAGCTGGACACACAAATCTGCGGCTTGACACTTCCACTGAGTCGGAACCTATTGCTTCAACCTGTCGCGAGATGTTCAGCAAGCTAGAAAATCCAGCACAGCTAGTTTTTTTCTATTTTTGTCTCAGTTTCTCTCCCCTGCTCTCTCTCTCCTTCCTCTTTCTCTGCGCTACGGTGAGTCTCGAATCGTCTTCTTCGTGTGCCTCCGTTCGTCACTCGCTTACTTGGGCTTAACTTAGCCGCTCTCTATCTGTCTGCCTGTCTGTTCTCTCTCTTTCTTCTTTCTCCTCCTTTCTCTCGCCAACGTCCCTCACCTATCTATCTATCCTGTCTGTCTGGTCGTGTCTGGGTCTGTTCTGTCTCTTTCTCTCGCTCTTTTTCTCTTCTTCTCCTCGCCTACAATTCTCTCTCTCTGAAGCTGCGGTACGCTAGTTGTTCGACTGGTCGTGTGTGTCGATGCATCGTCTCTCATCTCTCTCTCTCCTCTCTCCCTCATCTGCTCTCTCTCTCTCTCTCTCTCTCTCTCTCTCTTCTCTCTCTCTATACTGCTGTTCTACTGAGGAATCAATTAATGTAAATGCAGGAAGGAGGAACAGATGTATAACAGATTGAAGAACAGAATGAGAGATAGATATATGAATAGATAAAATAGCCAAGATGGATACACAGATAAATCTAGAACAGACATGACTGATATGTAGATGATAGTATAGATAAAGAGAAAGATAGATGAACAAAAAGACAAGTAGATAGGCATAGAAAGAGAACGAAGAAGAGAAAATAAGAATGGAAAAGAGGAAATTTAAGATCAAGGGAGACTTAGGTATAGAAAGAGAAAAGAAGAAGAGAAAAAGAGAGAATTTAAAGGGAGATGGAGGAGACAGGAAGAAAGAGAGGAAACGAAGTAGAGAAAAAGAGAAAATGGAAAAAATAAATTTACAGAAATAAGGGAGAGTATGCATAGAAAGAGAGAAACGAAGAAGAGAAAATGAAAAAAAGAAAATTTACAGAAATCAAGGGAGGACTAGTGCACAGAAAGAGAGAAATCGAAGAAGAAAAAGAAAATTAAAAAAAGAAAATTTCAGAAATCAATGGAGGGTAATAGCATAGAAAGAGAGAAAACGAAGAGAAAAAGAGAAAAAAAAAAAAAAATTACAGAAATCAAGGGAAGGTAGCACAGAAAGAGAGAAACGAAGTAGAGGAAAAAGAGAAAAATGAAAATAATAAAATTTACAGAAATCAAGGGAGAGTATGCATAGAAGAGATAAACGAAAAGACAAAGAGAAAATATTTTTTTTTTTTTTTAACAGAAATCAAGGGAGGGTATGCAATAGAAAGAGGAGAAACGAAGAGGAAAAGAGATGAAAAAAAAAAAATTATCGGAATCAAGGAGAACTAGGCCACGAAAGAGAGAACGAAGAAGAGAAAAGAGAGAATGGAAAAAGAGGAAATTTAAGGAGATGAAGGAAGACTAGGCACAGAAAGAGAGAAACGAAGAAGAGAAAAAGAGAAAATGAAAAAAAGAAAATTAGCGGAAATCAAGGGAGACTAGGCATAGAAAGAGAGAAACGAAGAAGAGAAAAAGAGAGAATGGAAAAGAGGAAATTTACGGAGACCAAGGGAGACTATCTTGAGAGGAGGGAGTGTCAATCATGTTATCGACTCCGACAGCCATTTTACACGGAAATGGAGTAGGGGAAAAGGGAGATGGAGAGAGAGAAGAGAGAGAGAAGAGAGAGAGAGAGAGAGAGAGAGAGAGAGAGAAGAGAGAGAGAGAGAGAGAGAGAGAAGAGAGGAGAGATATGATGTGTGAAAATCAGCATGCTCTTGATTTTCAATCCCTTTACTTTTACCTCCATCTCTTCTCTCTCTCTCCTCTCACCCCTTTCTCTTTCCATTCACCTTCTCTCTCTCTCTCTCCTTCACTCTCTCCTCCTCTCCCTCACCCTCTCTCTCTATTTTCTCCCTTCACCCCCCTCTCTCTCACCCCCCCTCTCTCTCTTTCTTCTCACCACCCTCTCTTTCTCCCTTCACCCCCGTCTCTCTCTCTCTTCTCATCACCCCCTCCCCTCTCTCTCTCTCTCTCTCCTCACCCCCTCTCTCTCTCACCCCCCCTCTCTCGTCCTCACCCCCTCTCTCTTTGATCCCCCCCCCCTCTTTCTCTCTTCCCCTCCCCCCTCTCTCTCCCCTTCCCCCCCTCTCTCTCTCTCTCTCTCTCTCTTCACCCCCTTCTCCTCTCTCTCTTCCTCACCTCCTCTCCCTCCCTTCCCCCTACCCTCTCTCTTCTCTCCCCTCATCCACCTCTCTCTTCTCTCCCTCACCCCCCTCTCTCCTCTCACCCTCTCTCTCTCCCCTCCATCCCCTCTCTCTTTCCCACTCCCCTCTCTTTCTTCCCCTCAAACCCTCCTCCTCCCTCCCTTACCCCCTCTCTCATGCATCCACTCCTCTCATCTCCTCTCCCGCCCCCCCCCCTTCCCCTCTCTCACGCATGCACCAATCCTCCGCCACACAACACACATACGCAATTATCGCGCATTGGGCATCGCGGGAAGACTGGGGGAGGGGGATGGGGGGTGGGGGTGGGGGGTGGGGAGAGAGAGAGGCATCGCACACCTTGACGCAAATTGACGTACCGGCGGGAGAAATCTCATCACGGAGAGAGAGACGGGAGGAAATATGCGAAGACCGCAAGCCTCTTCCATCCTGCCTGCAATCCTTAGACCTCGAGACGCAGACATTCCTTCTCTCTCTCTCTCTCGACGTCCCTCTTCTCTTCTCCTTTCTTTCTTGTTTTTTTTTCTCTCTCTCCTCTTTCCCTCGCCACCACTTTTTTTTTCTTTTTTTTTCTCTTCCCTTCTACTCTCTGTCTTTCACTTCTCCCGTTCCTCCCTTTCCCTTTTCTATTTCTGTTTTATTCTCCTTATCCTTTACTACCTCCATTCCACCCTCCATTTTCCTCCCTACCTCCCTTCTACCCTCCCTGGTTCCCTTTCCACCCTCCCTCGTCCCTTCCCTTTCCCTTCCTCCCACCTCCTACCTCCTTCCACTCTCTCTCTCCCTTCCTTTCCCTCCCTAACCCCTCGCCAGAACCCCTCCTACCCTCCCGACTTCCCTCCTACCCTCCGACCTCTCCCTCCTACCCTCCCCTACCCTCCCCAACCTCCCCTCCTACCCTCCCTCCCACTCCCTCCCCACCTCCCTCCTCCCTCCCTCCCTCCCTCCTACCCTCCCCCCCTCCCTCCTACCCTCCCTTCCCCCCCACCTCCCTACCCCCTCTTACCCTCCCCACCTCCCCTCCTACCCCCCCTCCCCCCCCCTCTCCCCAAGGCAACCTCTTGCAGGGCGAAACCTTTGATGCTTATTGAAGGTAATCTCCCTCCAGCTGACGGAACATCTTAGCCTGAAGTGGAGGCGGGTTAAGAAAGAGGGAAAGGTAAGATAAGAGAGAGAGAGAGAAGAGAGAAAGAAGAGAGAGAGGAGGAGAGGGAGAGGAGAGGGGAGGGAGGAGGGAGGGAAGGTGAAGGGAAGGGCGAAGGGGAGGGGAGAGAGAGGGAGGAGAGAGGGAGGGAGGGAGAGATAGAGGGAGAGATAGAGGAGAGAGAGAGAGAGAGAGAGAGAGAGATGAGAGAGAGAGAGAAGAGAGAGAAGAGAGAGAGAGAGAGAGAGAGAGAGAGAGAGAAGAGAGAGAGAGAGAGAGAGAGAGAGAGAGAGAGAGAGAGAGGAGAGAGAGAGAGAGGAGAGAGAGAGAGAGAGAGCAGAGAGAGAAGAGAGAGAGAGGATGAGAGAGAGAGAGAGAGAGAGAGAGAGAGAGAGAGAGAGAGAGAAGAGAGAGAGAATGTATAATTTCCACTTTGAGTTTTCAGATACTGTTTGTGGATTAAAGAACGGCGAGAGAGTAGGAAAAAATACGTAAGGAACGAGAGAGCTGAGAAAAAAAAAAGAAATGGCAAAGAGGAGAAGAGAAGAGGGAAGTAAGAAAGAAAACGTGATAAAAGAGGGTAGGAAATAGAGAGCGAAATAAAGACACAAAATGAGTGGGAAAATAGATACACAAGAATAACACCAACGGGAGATACCGAGAACGCCGGAAATACACACAGAAGCTCCCTCCAGTTAGAAAGGGAAGGAAAACGAGAAGAAAGAAAACAGAAAAAAAGTGACAAGTTATTATCGTCGACACACCGATCGACATACACCCTCATTTCCCTACCTCCCTCGTTCCTTCCTTTTCCTCTCCCACCCTCCCTACCTCCCTTCTACCCTCCCTACCTCCCTTCGTTTCCTCCCTTTCCATTCCTCCCACCCTCCCTACCTTCCTGACTCCTTCCCACCCTTCTACCCTCCCTGGCTCCCTCCCATCCTCCCCTACCCCCCTCGTCCCCTCCCTTTCCCTTCCTCCCACCCTCCGTACCTCCATACCTCTCTCCCATCGCACTCTTATTTTCATCTTTCTTGCCCTTTCTCGCTATTTCTCTCCCTCCTTTCTCCCCTTCCCGACTTGCCATCTATGCATCCTTTCTTCATCATCATCCACTTATTCTCTCCTCTCCTATCTTCCGCCTCTTCTCCATAATAAAATCACCGAAACACACTCCCTTTTTCAACATCATTATTTATCTTTATCTTATTTTTATCTTTCTTACCCTTTCTCGTTATTTATCTCCCTCTTTTCTTCCCCTCCCGACTTGCCATCTATTCATCCTTTCTTCTTCATCATCATCTTATTCTCTCCTCTTCTATCCCCGTCTTTTCTCCACTATAAACGCACTTCCTTTTTCAACATCATTACTTATCTTTATCTTATTTTCATCTTTCTTGCTATTTCTTTCCCTCTTTTCTCCCCTTCCCGACTTGCCATCTATTCATCCTTTCTTCATCATACTCTTATTCTCTCCTTCTCTCCTATCCCCATCTTTTCTCCATTATAAACACACTTCCCTTTTTCAACATCATTACTTATCTTCCCCCTTCGACGATTTCAACAAACAGTTAATACTTAAAACACTTCTCCTTAAGGCTTCTTTTCCCATCCGCCCGCCAGTTAATAAGAGAGATCAAAATAATGCGACCCGACACCTAATCCTCCGTATAGCTCTGTCTTGCCCCGAGTTCTCTATCAGCTGATGAAATTCCTCTGCAAGATGAACTCTAAGGAAACGACACGCCAGGGAAATGCGTAGATAAATGTCTGTTTATTTGTTTTTCTCTTTTAACTGATAAAGTACATATCATAATAATTCTATAGCCTATTTTTCTAATGCAATATTACTATGCAATAAACAAATAAAGTAAATAAATAAAAAACAAACAACTAAGACAGTAAAGTACATATTATAATAATTCTATAGCCTAAATGTGCAATATTAACTATGTAATAAACAAATAAAGTAGATAAATAAAAAAAATAAACTACAAAAAGCATATTAATCTAAAAATCCTTTTGCATGAGGTACTAGATTTCTAATGCAATATTACTATGCAATAAACAAATAAAGTAGATAAATAAAAAAAAATAAACTATCAAAAACATATTAATCTAAAAATCCTTTTGCATGAGGTATGACTTTGCATTTTAATCTTGCCATGTGCATCAAAATAATCACAGAGAACTGCACTATGTCGAATATATGTCAAAATCTGTAAATAAACTTATTTATCTATTTTTTTATTCCTTTATTTCCTATTCTCCTTCTTTTCCCTTCTCCTGGTTCTTATTTATCATTCTTCGGTATTTCCTTCTTTTTCCTGTGGAACTCAGAGAGAGGGAAGAGAAGAGATAAAGAGAGAAGAGGATAAAGAGAGAGAAGGATAAATAGAGAGAAGGAGGGATAAAGAAGTTAAAGAGAGAGGGAGAGGAAGAAGGATAAAGGAGATGAGATACATAAGGAGGAAGAAGAAAGAAAGAAACAATGCGAGAAAATAAAAGGAAAAGGGAAACAGAAAAGCAAGGACAAAACGACGGAAAAAGAAATAAAGAAAAAAAGAAAGAAACCAAACAGAAAAAAGAGGAAGAGGAAGAAAGAAGAGAGGAAGTAAAGTGAGGATAAAGAGAGGGAGAAGAAAATCGAGGATATGACACACGAAAAGATTATCCTCAACAATCCGGAATGTTGCATAACCCCCCCCCTCCTAATAATTCCCGTCCCCCCTACCCCCTATCCCCCTACCGCAGCCCCTCTCTCCTCCCCCAATCCCCCTTCCCCAATCCCCTACATTCCCTCCCCTAATCCCCCTTCTCCCTCTCCCAATCTCCTCCCTCCCAGTCTTCCTCTCTTCCCTCCCCAATCCCCCTTCCTCCTTCTCCCTCCCTCCAATTCATCCCTCCCCCAGTTCCCTCTCTTCCTCTTCCAATCTCTGCTCCCCCCTCCCTTTCCCTCCCCTCCAATCTCCCCCCCCACTCAGATCCATCACCTGATTAGCTTCCTTTCTTCGAACAGCCTCTTGGTTCTCGAATGTTCGAAAGCCGCAATCAGAGACCACTTTTTTTTCTTTTTTTTCTTTTCTTTTTTTCTCTTTTCCTCCTCTTTTTTTCTTTTGCTTTTTCTTTTTTCTCTTTCTTTTTTTTTTTTTTCCCCGAAGACGGTTACTATTATTACTCGAAGCCAAGACGCAGCCGTTCGGACGAGATGTGTCGTTCGGATTCGCTCGTCTTATCTTATCTTTATCGTCGGTTGTTTTTTTCGGTTGTGAATTCGGTCGGATGGAAATGTTCGATGTCCGAGGTCGATTCAGCGATGTTTCTCTTAATCGTTTTCGTGCTCTCTCGCTCTCGCGGTATCTTTTTCTCTGTCTGTTTCTCTTGGCTTCACTCTTTGTCTTTTCGTCTCTCTTTATTCTCTCTCTGTCTCTCTGCTTTAATCTCTCTCTCTCTCTCTCTCTGCTTTATCTCTCTCTCTCTCTCTCTCTCTGCTTTATCTCTCTCTCTCTCTCTCTTCTCTCTGCTCTCTCTCTCTCTCTCTAGTTCTGTCTGTCTGTTTGCCAGTCTGTTATCTGGTCTATGTCTCTCTCTATTTATCTCCCCTCCTCTCTCTCTCTCTCTCTTTTATCCCTTTTTCTTAATTCTCTCTTTCTATCTTCCTCCCTCCCTCTCTCTTCACACTGATCAACCAACAAACGCAATCGAATCTTTAACCCCAAGATTTTCACCCTTCCAATCACCCTGCAACTGACAGAGATATTTAAAAATTGCGATTAAAACAACAATCGAATCTTTAACCACAAGATTTTCACCCTTCCAATCATTTAAAAATTGACAATGTTTAAAAATTGCGATTAAAACAATCAAATTCCCTTTTGGAATCTGAAACCCATAGGATTAAGATTCATACACGAGCCACTAACTCCCCCCCCCCTCTTCTCCCCCTTTCCCTCCTCCTCCCCCTCTACATCCTCATCCTCACCTTACGTATCTAAACTCTCTCCCCCTCTCCCTCCCCTACAGCTTTCTCCTTGTTCTCATCTCCCCCATATATCCCTCTCCCTCCCTCCCCACGGTCCTCTCCCTCATCCTTTTTCCTCACGTACACATCCGTTCTTCCCTCCCTCCCCTACCCCACGGACCCCTCCCCCATCCTTCTCTCTCCGACAGTACACCCACACCCCTCCCCTTCCCCTCCCCTCTCCAACAGTGCTCCTACATCCTCTCCCTCCCAACAGATCTCCCCTCTCCCTCCCCAACAGTGACTACCACACCCCTCCCTCTCCTCCCCAACAGCGACTCCACACCCATCCCCTCCCTCCCCCTCGCTCTTCTTCCCTCCCCCTCCCTAACAATACTCCCGCTCTCCTCACCCAGCCCCCCTTTCTCCATCCCCCCTACCCCTGGCTGAAATATGTTATTATCAAACAACTCCAAAGTACTTGTATCCGAATCGTTCCGACGCTTCAACGATGTGTAAATTAACCACAGCCCGTGTCCGAATCGCCGGCGTTGGCTTTGTTAAAAATTAAACTTACTGAAAGGTCGTAAATTCAGTTTCGGGGGGAATGCGAAGGGAAGGGGGAGAGGAGGGAGATGAAAGAGGTAGGAAAGGGAGAAGGAGATAGGATTGGCATAGAGGAAGACGAAAGAAAGAGATAGGAGAAGAAAGAGAGAATAGAAAAAAATGAGAAAACGGAGAAGCGAATGAGTTACGCGATAGAGAGAGGGGGGAGGGGGGGGGGAGGTGAAATAGGTGAGGAAATGGGAAAGGGGTGAAAAAGGAGGGGGGGTGTATGGGGTCGGGATGTTAATAGCGATAATTAGGTTGTAATTTAATGACGACACGGTTTATCTCCAACTCACGCTATGGCGCTGATGATCATTCTGGCGGCTGGTAAAAGAAAGGGGAGGGTGGGGGTAGGGGGGGGGGAGGGAGAGAGGGGTGAGAGGGGAAAGGGTAAGGAAAGGGGGATGGGGGGAATGGGGGGGGGGGGTGGCAGTTAGACCAGGTGTTGATCAAATTTACCTCGCTCTAATGAATCTTTCGTTAGGATGCACGGTCATACTCACTCCTTTTTCAAGTCTCTCTCTCTCTCTCTCCTCTCTCTCCCTCCTCTTTTTCTCTCTCTCTCATTTCTCTCTCTTCTCTCTCTCTCTCGTCTCTCTCTTCTCTCTCTCTCTCTCTCTCTTCTCTCTCTCCTCTCTCTCTTCTCTCTCATCTTCTCCTCTCGCTTAAACCCCCCCCATTTTCACTCTCTCTCTCTCTCTCGCTCTTTTCGCTTTCTCCCCACCTTTCCTTTCTCTTTCGCCTTTTCTTCCCCCCCTTTCTTTTCTCTTCCGCTTTAAAAAACACAAAACAATAACACGCGGCCCACTCTCTCTCCTCTCTCTCCTCTCCTCTCTCTCTCTCTCTCTCTCTTCTCTCCTCTCTCTCTCTCTCTCTCTCTTCTCCTCTCATGCTGCTCTCCCTCTCTAGTCTCTCTCCTCTCTATCTCTCTCCCCTCTCTAATTCTCTCACCTCTCTATTCTCTCCTCTCTAATCTCTCTTCTCCTCTCTCCCTTCTCTATCTCTCTATCGGATCTCCGCCGCCCTCCTCCTCTATTCTTATCTCTCTCCTCTCTCTCTCTCTCTATCTCTCTCTCTCTCTCTCCTCTTCCCTCCTCATCTCTCATCTTCTCTTCCTCTTCTCTCTCGTTTCTCCTTCCTCTCTCTCTCTCTCTCTTCTCTCTCTCTCGTCTCTCTCTCCGATCGTCTCTCTCTCTCCTCGTTCTCCCTCATCTATCTCTCCGTCCTCTCTCCTCCCTCATCTATCTCTTCTATCTCTTCTCTCTCTCTCCCTCTCTAATCTCTCTCTTCTCTTCACCTCTTATCTCTCTCTCTCTCTCCCTCTCTATCTCTCTCTTCTTCTCTCCTCTTATTTCTCTCTCTCTCTCCTCTCTACTATCTCTTCTCTCTCCTTCCTCTCTATCTTCTCTCTCTTTCCTCTCTATCTCTCTCTCTCTCTCTCTTTCCCTCTCTTTCTCTCTCCCTCTCTCCTCTCTTCCCGCCCCGTCGTCCCTTTAAGCGATCTTAATTGCAACACAAAAGAAAATCTACTCTTCCTTTGCTATCCACCCGTTACTGTTTTTGTTCCATCCCACTTATCATTGTTAACATTTTTTGTCCCCGGCTAGTCACCATACACGAGCCAGCGTCACCATACCACTACGATTACGTCACCATCCTTACTCCTTTAGCAAATATAATAAAAAAACATTAGCAATATAATGCCATCACTCTCTCCTATTAACCTTCTTCAAGATCCTTAATATCAAACATTACCTATCAATTAACAATTAATCACTAATAACAATACTATCATCAAATTTAACCAAAACATTTAATCATCATCTTATCCCTTATCAATGACTAATATCAACATGACAGCCACTCATCACCACAATATCTCTCGTCATTCCAATTAGAAGTTTTTAGTCACGCAAAATACCATCACAGTCATCACTACATACTGGTATAGTGACGCGAACTTGTAATGAGAACTCCAAGGCCGTTGACAGAAGGATGAGGGGGAGGGGAGGGGGGAGGGAGAGGGGGGGAGAGGAAGATAAGGGAGGGGGGGAAGGGAGCAGGATGGATGGGGGGGGGGAGGGGGAGGGAGCGGGAGGACGGGGGAGGGGGAAGGGAGGGGAGGGGGGAAGGGAGGAGGGTGGATGGGAGGAAGGTGGATGGAGGGGGGGGGGGAGGATAGGGGAGGGGGAGGGGAAGGGAGGGAAGGGTGGGTGGAAAGGCCGAGAAAGGAAAGGGGGAGGAGAGGAGGAAGGATAGTGAAGAGAATAGAAAATGTAGGAATGGAGAGAACGAGGAAGAGGAGGAGGAGAGAGGAAGAGAAGGAAGGAGGGAGAAAGGATAGGAAAATGAAATGGAGGGGAGGAGGGGAGGAGAAGGGAGGAAGAGATGGAATGATAGTGGTGAAGGTAAGAGAAGGATGAGGGAGGGGAGAGACAGTGAAAGGATAGGAGGAAGAAGAAGAAGGGTAGAGATGAAAGGGGGAGAAGAGGAAGGGAGAAGAGAAGAAGAGGACAAAGAAAGAAAAAAAAGAAGAGGAAAGGGTGATTAGTTAAAAAACAGAAGAAAGGGGAAGGAGAAAGGAGTTAAGAGAAGAAGGAGAAGGAAAAAATGGATGGGAACAAGGAAAAATATGAAAATAATGAAGGGGAGGGAAAAGGAAAAGGAGATGAAAAGGAGAATGGCAAGAGAGGGGAAGAAGAGGAATGGTTGATGAAAAAGAAGAGGAGAAAGGGGGAGGTGAAAGGAGAATTGGGAAAACAAGAGGATGGGTGAAAACTAAGAAATGGAGAAGAATATGAAGGAGAGAAGAGATAAGTAAAAAGAAATGAGAGAAGAAGGCAGAAGAGAAGAGAAGAAATCAAGAGGACGAGCATGAACAAAAAGAAAAAAAAGAAGAAAGAGAAAAAATAAAGGCAAGAAATGAAAAAGAGGAAGAGGAGAAGAGGGAAAAAAAAAACGAGATGAAACGTAAACAAAACAAACAAACAAACAAGAATAAAAAAAGGAAAAAAGGGAGGAAGTAAGAAAGGGAGAGGAGATGACTCGGACATTATCCAGCATCAAATCTTTTATATAACTGCGCAAGGGTAATGAGGAGCAAATGAGCGCACTGACAAAATACTCACTGATCTCTCATGTCACCTTACGTGCTATTTAGCCTCGGTTGGAGAAGAGGGGGGGAAGAGGGGAGGAAGGGGGAGGCGATGAACAAAGGAAGAGAGAGAGTGGTGAAGGATGGGAGGTGGAAAAGAGGGGGCAGGGAGNCAATGTCAGTACAATTATCTTCGGAAGGCAGGAAGGGAGGAGCAAGAGGAGGAGGAGAGAGAAGGAGAAGAAGGGAGAGAGAGAGGGAGCTGGAAGTGGAGAAAACGAAGAGAAAGAGGAGAAAGAAAAATGAAGAGGGAGGAGGTAATGATAGATGATGATGAAGACATAAACAGTGTAATAATGATAACAGGTAATAACAACAATAATATAATAATATTAATCAATATAATAATAAACAATAATAATAATATAATATAATTAACAATAATATAATGATAATAATAATAATAACATTAATATAATAATAATAATAATAATAACAATCAATAATAATAATGATAATAACATATTAAATGGTAATAATAATAAATAATAATAAAATAATAATAACATTAATAATTATTATTATAACAATAATAATAATAACAACAATAAACAACCAATTACAATTAAACTGAAGAAGACACCAGGATAAGAAAATAAAAAGAAAGAAATGAAATAAAATACAGAGGGAAAAAAAAAAAACACTATAAAGGAAATGACGAGGGGACAGCCCAAAGGGAAAGAAAGCGAAGTGGGATAGAACAAGGAAAAAGAGCGAAACAATTACAAGATACAGAAGAAGGATGTATGAGGAAGACGGAGGGCGGGGGGGGGGGGCACTTATTCCAAACAACCGCGAAGAGAGACGGCGCAAGGATAGGGCGTGGTAGGGGGAGAAGGGATGTAGGGGGAGGACAGAAAGAGGTAGGGGATGGTTAGGGAGGGAGACAGAGTGACGTAGGGGGGACTGAGGAAGGTAGGGGAAAACAGAGGGAGGTAAGGGGAGGTGGAGGGTAGGGGAGAGTAGAGGACTGATAGGGGGAGGGTAGAGAGAGGTAGGGGAAAGAGGGAAGAGGAAAGTTCGGAAAAGAAAGGGAAAGGGGAAGAGAGTGCCGATGACGGGAGGGGGAAGGGAAGGGAAGTGAAATGAAAGGAAGAAAAGAGATAAGAGAGGGAAGGGAAGTGAAAGAAAATGAAAGGAAGAGAAGAGATAAGAGAGGAAGGAGAAGGGTGCGGAAGAGAAAGGAAAAAGAAAAGGAAGGAGAAGAGAAACAAGTAAGAGGGAAGGAAGGTGAAATGCAGAAGGAAAAAAGAAACATCAGCTCAGCTCGACAGTGCCTGCGCCCTCGAAGACGGCCGTTGGAGAACCCCCCCCCCTCCCCCCCCTCCGACGACGCACGATAGGAGAACGAGACGCGAACTGGCCCAATTGTTTCTCGTTCGTTCTCGCGGCTTGGAGGAACGAAGTCGCATGGCGCTGCTTTTGCTTTGGTTATTGCTTGTTTTGTTTATTTGTTTTTTATTTTTTGTTTGTTTGTTTTGATTACTTTTTTTGTTTTGTTTATTGATTTTTTTGTTTTTTATTTTTGTTTTATTGATTTTTTTGTTTGTTTATTACTTTCTTGTTGTATTTTACTTTTTTTTTTGTTTATTGATTTTTGGCTTGTTTTAACTTTGTTTATTCCTTGTTTTGTTCATTGAGTTTTTTATTTTTAATCGATTTTTCGTTTTGCTGTTTTATATGTTTTGTTATTGATTTTTGTCGTTTATTTCTTTTGTTTTGTTTTTTCTTATTTTGTTGTTATTCTTTATTTTGATTTTTATTTCTGTTCGTTTACTTATTTAATTCTATTGTTTTTTTCGTCTGATTACTGATATACATATATATTTTTGCCACAGATATCGTGGTTTGTTGGTGGTCTGGAATTTAACGTGAGAAAGAGAGAGAGAGAGATGAGAGAGAAGAGAGAGAGAGAGAGAGAGAGAGAGAGAGAGAGAGAGAGAGAGATGAGAGAGATTGAGAGGAGAGAAGAGAGAACGAGAGAAAGAGGAGAAGAGAAAGAAGAGGAAAGAAAAGAGAAAGGAAGAGAAAGAGAAGAAAGAGAAAGAGAAAGAGACAGAGAGAGACAGAGAAGAGAAAGAGAGAAAAATGATTGACACAGAAAGAGCTAAGGAGAAGGAGAAGGAGGATGAGTAGAGGGTGGGGGGGGGGGGTGAAGGCAAGAACTATGCATAAATGTAATGAACAAGTCCCCGCAGACGTTGACTAATGCACTCGCGCAAGACACCCGACCATAATATGCAAATCTCGGACGGATTCAAGCACACACCTCCCCCCCTCCCCCCCACCCCCCCCACCCCCCCTCCAGGATTCATCTCACCGCGCCCAGCATCCGAGGAGGCCAGTGGGTGTCATCTCAAGCCGGGCGGGACGACGAGAGACGAAGCAACGGGGATGCGCTTTCATCTCTCTCTCTTCTTCTCTCTTCTCTCTTTCTTCCTTTCGTCTTTCCTTCTTCTTCTTTCTCCTTTCATTTTCTTCCTCTTTCTCTAATTCGTGTTTTCTGTGTTCATTTTTCAATCTTGTCTATGTTTCATTTTTTATATTCTCATTTTCTTTCTCTTTTCGTCTAATTCCTTTTTGTGCGTGTGTGTGCTAGTGTCCATCTCCCTTTCATTTTTCTTCTTCTTCCTCTCTTTCTCTTCCTCTTTCGTCTAATTCCTTTTTTTTATGTGTGCTGCTTGTGTCCATCTCCCTTTCATTTTTCTTCTTCTTCCTCCTTTCTCTTCCTCTTTCGTCTAATTCCCTTTTTTTCGTGTGTGCTTGCGTTCCTTGTCTGTCTATATGCTTGCGTGCTTGCTTGCTTTCCGACACGAAATATTGGTAAGAACAAGGCGAGGTTTCCGTGAGAATATTGCGGGAGAAGTGGAGGGAGGAGAGGGGGGAGGGAGAGAGAAGGAGAGGAGAGGGAGGAGAGGAGAGGAGGAGAAGGAGGGAGAGATGGGAGGGAGGGAGAGGAGAGAGAGGGAGGGAGGGAGAGAGGAGGGAGGGGGAGGGAGAGGAGAAAGTAGAGATCAGAAGGCATAAAGGAACAAGACGAAGGAGAGGCAAAGAGAGAAGACGAAGGATTAAGGCAAAGGGGAGAAGACAAAGAGGAAGTGAAGGAAGGGGATCAGGACGAGGCGAAGGAAGAAATAAAGGAGGAGGAGGAGAAACAGGAGCAAAGGGAGATAACAAGGAAGAGGAGGCAAAGAGAGAAAACGAGGAGGAAGAGACGAAGGAGAGAAGACGAAGCGGAGGAGTGAGGAGGCGAAAGGAAGAGGACAAGCGGAAGAGCGCAAGGGAGTGGACGAAGGACGAAGCGAAGAAGCAAAGGAATGAAGGAAGCAGGACGGCAGAGGAGGATGCGAGGAGGAGGAAGAGGAGGCAAAGGGAGGGAAGCGAGGAGGAGGAGGAGGAGGCGACGGGAGAAGACGAAGGGAGGGATCCCGAAGCGAGGAGAGCAAAGTTGAGGAGACGAGGCGAGGGCTGAAGGAGCGAGGCGAATCTCGACTTGCCTCATCGTGATTAGACCGACGGAGGGAAGGTATCGACTTCAGTTCGGTCTAATGAGGGTCGAATTTCCTTTTGTTCTTCGTCTTCGCTTCTGCCATTCTCTCTCCTTTTCCGTAGTACCCAGAGAGAGGAAGGTGATTAAAGAGGAAGGGAGGGAAGGAGGGTGGGAAGAAGGGGAGGGAAGGAGGGGGGGAGGAAGGGAAGGAGGTGGGAGGAAGGGAGGGGAGGGAGGCGGAGGATATGAGGGAAGGAGGGAGGAAGGAGAGAGGGCAGGGAGCTAGGGGGGAGAAAGTAAAGGAGGGAGGGAGGGGGAGGGACTGAGGAAAGGAGGGAATGAAAAGGAAAGAGAAAGAGAGAGAGGGAGAGGAGAGAGAAGGAGAGAGAAAGAGAGAAATGAAAAAGAGAGAAGAGAGAGAGGAGAGAGAGAGAGAGAGAGAGAGAGAGAGAGAGAGAGAGAGAGAGAGAGAGAGAGGAGAGAGAGAGAGAGAGAGAGAAGAGAGAGAGAGAGAGAGAGGAGAAGGAGAGAGAGAGAGAGAGAGAGAGAGCGAGAGGAGAAAGAGAGAAAAAAAGCAGAAAGAGAGAAGAAAAAAGCAGAAAGAGAAGAGAAAGAGCGAGAAAGAAACAGACAGACCGACAGACCGACAGATAAGGACGAGAGAAAGAGAGCGAGAGAGCGAGAGAGCCCCCAGGTAAGCAGGTGCGTCTCGGCTTTTGAATTATATCAACACAGTCGCGTATGAGGCAACACGTGGGAGCTAAGACGAAAGGAGGAGAGAGATAAGGAAGTAAATTAGATAAAAGAGGAGTGGAGGAAGCCGAGTCAAGAAACTGTTTTGCTGGTTAGATTCACTCACAAACGCGCTCGCTTTCTCTCCCTCTCTGGGTCGGTCCTTCCTCCTTTTGCACACACGCACATACATACACCAAAATATTACACAGACATACACAGACACACGCACACACACACACACACACACACCACACACACCACACACGCACACACACACACATACACACACACAAACACACAGACACACGCACACACACATACACACAAAACAAACAGACACAGACCACACACACACACACATACACCACCACCCACACACACACACACACACACACACACACCACACACACACACACACACACACACGGCACACATTAATCACATCAACTTATCAATCTATCTACATTAAATCTACTCACAAGAAAAAATAAGATGAGAGAGAAGAAAGAACAGGAGAAGAAAAAAAACCAAGAAAATACAAACGAAAGAAAGACGCGAGATAAAGAAAAAGAAAACAAACAAACAAACGTCGAAAAAGAATAAGATAGGGAGAAAACGAGAAAAAAGAGAGAAAGGAAACAGCAAGGGAAAATAACAGAAAAAAGAGAGACTGGAAACAGAAAGGGAGAAAACAAGAGAAACAAAGAGAAAGAGAGGGACAGCAAGGAAAAAACGGAGAAAAAAGAAAGGAAACAGCAAGGGAAAAACAAGAGATAAAAAGAGAAAGAAAGGAATCAGCAAAGAAGAAAATAAGAGAAACAAAGAGAGAAAGGAAACAGCAAAGGAGAAAACGAGAGAGACAAAAAAAGAGAGACAGGAAACAACAAGGGAGAAAACAAAAGAAAAAAAAAGAGAAAGGAAGCAGCAAGGAAGAAATCAAGAGAAAAAAAAGCGAGAGAGGAAACAAGGGAGAAAACGAGAGAGAGAAAGAAAAAAAAGAGGAAGAGAAAGGAAACAGCAAGAGAGAAAACGAGAGAGAGAGAGAAAGAAAGAGAGAGAGAGAGAGAGAGAGAGAGAGAGAGAGAGAGAGAGAGAGGAGAGAGAGAGAGAGAGAGAGAGAGAGAGAGAGAGAGAAGAGAGAGAGAGAGAGACAGAGAGACAGACAGAGAGAGAAGAGAGAGAGAGAGAGAACAGACAGAGACAGAGAGAGAGAAAAAAAAGAAGAAAGAAAAAAACAGAGAGAGAGGAAACAGCAAGAGAAGGCCGAGAACCCGAGCGCGGAGTGAGAGCATTTCCCCAAACTTCGGAATGCCGGTCGAGCGGACAAGAAAGATTGAAATAGGTTAGCAGGCTGATGGAAAAGGGGAAAGGTGAAGGTGAGGGGAAAGAATGAGGGGAGAGAGAGAAATGAGGGAAAGGGAGGCGGAAGAGAGAAGAATGAGGGGTGAGAGGAGACGGGAAAGAGAGAAGAGAGGAGAGAGAGAGAGAAGAGACGAAAGAGAAGAATGAGGGGATGAGATGAACGGAAAAGAGAAGAATGACTGAGACGAAAAAGAGGAGAAGAGGGGATGAGAGAAGACGGAAGAATGAGAGGGAGAGAGAAGAATGAGGGAAAAGAGAAGAATGAGGGTGAGAGAAAGACTGAGGGGAGAGGAAGGAATGAGGGGAAGGGGGGAAGGGAAAGGGAGGTAAGAGAAGGAGGTTAAGAGGAAGAGTGGGATGAGGGGAAAGGGGGGAAAGAGAAAGGAGCGTTGAAAGGGGGAAGTATAGGTAAACGT
>NW_020872622.1:600724-605724 GCF_003789085.1 Penaeus vannamei
GACACTGTCTACGTGTTTGTCGACCCGCTGGTGTTGACCTGTCCTTGGCTGGGTAACCTTTCCTCCCTCTTCCCCTCTTTTCTCGCCTGCCCTAATTCCTTGCCTTACCCTCTTTAATCTTCATTTTCTTGTTTCCCTTTTTCCTACTTGTCATAATTGTTAGCGTCGGTATGATCGTATTTGTTATTTTTCTTTCCCTATTTTTATACGATATATATATTTTTTTCGTTCACTTTTTTTTCTTTGTCTACCCCTTTTCTTCTCATCCTCATTTGCTATCTCCAACATTTCTCCAACATTCAGGACTCCTCCAAAAAACTTTGCCTAATGAGTCTTCCCCTTCTCCTCCTCCCCCCCCACTCCCCACCAGCAACCCCACGCACCACAAACAACTATTTTTCCCTCTTAACATCACCTGAGACTTCCAGAGCCTTCCCTACCACCTTCTCCCGTCATCCCCAACCCTCTCTATGCCCCTATCTCCTCCCCCCTCTCTATGCCTCATCACCACCCCCTCCTGTGCCCCCATCACCTCTCCATTATCTCCTCCCTCCCTATGACCCCCCCCCCCCCCATCCCATACCCCACACCACCTTCCCTCTCTCTATGCCCCCA
Source organism: Penaeus vannamei (assembly GCF_003789085.1). Lineage (NCBI taxonomy): Eukaryota > Metazoa > Arthropoda > Malacostraca > Decapoda > Penaeidae > Penaeus > Penaeus vannamei. Next base: position 601,340 of record NW_020872622.1, read on the forward strand.
TCACCGCCCCCATTCCCTGGGTCTCACCCCATCACCCCCTCCCATCAAGTCCCGCCCTACCCCCACCCCCCCTAAGTAAATGAGTGTCGGCCGTATCTTAAAGACACCAGCTAATTGGGGACACAAGATTACTCTTAAACAATTTGAAGTTAAAAGTGCAGTTCTCTCTCTCTCTCTCTCTCTCTCTCTCTCTCTCTCTCTCTCTCTCTTCTCTCTCTCTCTCTCTCTCTCTCTCTCTCTCTCTCTCTCTCTCTCTCTCTCTCTCTGGCTTGAACTCAGTGTTGCAGCTGTGTGTATGGGGGGATGGTGAATATGGTGACCGGATGGTGACGTTAATGGTGCAGGACGGTGTTCATTTTAGGCCTACAGACCATGATAGCAAAAAAAAAATTAACTTAAAAAACCAACAACCGGCAACCCAAAGCAACAAAATGACGCAACACCTCTAAACAATGATGCAATACCGACGTCAATGCAGTAATGGAGTAGCAAGCGACCGGCCCGACTGAGTGAGTGGTCAGGCATGAATGAATGAGTGATGACGTGATGAATAAATGAGTAATGAAGCCAGCGAGTGAGTGACTGGCTGATTAAATTCACCGGCGATTAATTAAACGAGTGATTAATCAGTCCCCGAGGATGGGGAAGAGCATGGAGAAAAGGAGAGAGGAAGGGAGAAAGGCGAGGGATTGGGAAAGGAGAAGGGAATGGGAGGAGGTGAGGAGGTGAGGAGGAAGAGGGAGGGAGGAGGGAGGCAGAGAGAGAGAAAGAGAGAGAGAAGAGAGAGAGAGGAGAGAGAGAGAGAGAGAGAGAGAGAGAGGAGAGAGAGAGAGAGAGAGAGAGAGAGAGAGAGAGAGAGAGAGAGAGAGAGAGAGAGAGAGAGAGAGAGGAGAATAAACAACTAAACACAGCTCCATTTTTCTTTTTTTATAGAAAATCTTTATTTTTTCTTCAACATTTACCCCTTCATTTGTTTCTGCGTTTCTCACAATGATCATTATTCCCATTTATCGGTTTCATTTATCTTTGTTTTCTCTTTACTCTTATTCGCTTTAATACTATCATTATCACTTGCTAATCCGCTTATAAATTATATCTTCTATAGAGTCATAATTCCTGATATTTGTTTTATTTCGTACTAATTTCATCATAATCATCACCATCATCATTATCATCACTACTATTACTATCAGTGATTTTATTTTCATTACTATAATTATTGTTATTATCATTATTATTACTAATATCATAATTACTATCATTATCATTATCACTATCCCATTACTCCCAACATAATCACCATCATCGTAGCTTTATGGAAATAATATACTTGAACATTTCAAAAGGAACAAAAAAAAAAAAAAAAAAAAAATAAATAAAAAAATAAAATAAAATAAATAAAATAAAATAAACAAGAATAAATAATAATCTAAAAATATGAATAAAAATCGTAGATCACCTTACTAATAGCCGTACTGCTAACATCTCGAGTCGTACCTGAAAAAATAGAAAAAGTAAATTAGATAAAGACAATAACACTTAAAAAAGAAAAATAACAAGAACAAAAAGAAATAACGTGCTAATTAAAGACAATAAAACTTAAAAAAAAAAATAAAAATAACAAAGAAACCGAACAAAAAACGTAATAAATAAAAGGCAATGATACCAAGAAAAGAAAATAACAAGAATAAAAACGCGTAGTAAACAGACGCAATAATACTTAAAAAAGAAATAGCAAGATTAGAAAGAAATAACGTGATAAGTAAATGCAATAACACTTAAAAAAGAAAAATAACAAGAACAAAAAAAGAAATAACGTGGTAATTAAAGACAACAAAATAACGTAATAAATAAAAGGCAATAATACCTAAGAAAAGAAAATAACAGGAGTAAATAAATAGTAAATAAAGGTAATAATACTTAAAACAAACAAATAGCAAGAATAAAAGGAAAAAACGTGATAAATGAAGGCAAAAATACGTAAAACAAAAAAAATCAAGAACAGAAAGAAATAACGTAATAAATAAAGACAATAATACTTAAAAAAAAAATAAAAACGCAGTTACGTATAACAAGCCAACACAATAACACTTTTAAAAAAAAACCGGAAATAACATAGCAGAGAAACGAACAACAGACACGAAACCTGAAGACAAAAAAAAAACAAGAAAGTGAAGCCCCGCTAATTCGAACCCCGGAGCGATTCAGCGTATATAATATTAATGAGAATTTACATAACAAAATACACAGAATCCAACCGGGATGGATGGACCCGAATGCGCATCGTGTTTGCATCTTCTTACAAAGAATGACAAAGGGAGAGAGAGATGGAAGGGAGAGGAAGGAAGGAAGCGTTAAGAGAAAGACAGATAGACAGACAGGTAGACACTCATTAACACACACGCACACACATGATATATTGTATATATGTATGTATATGTATGTATGTATGTATGTATGTATATATATGTATGTATATTATGTATGTATGTATATATATATATATATAATATATATATAATATATATATATATATATATATATATTAGAGAGAGAGAGAGAGAGAGAGAGAGAGAGGAGAGAGAAGAGAGAGAAAGAAAATAAGGAAAAAGAGAGAAAAAACGTGAAACGAGTCCGGAAATAACAAAACAAAACTCTATAGAACAACAAAGAAGAAGAAATAAAGAAAAAAAAGAAGACAAGAAAGAAATTGAAAAAAAGAAGGACCAGCCAACACCCCCACCCCCTCCCCTCCCCTCCCCTACCCACTTACCCATCTTCATCACACCTCGACGCGCCAATACCTTCCCAAACTCTCGTAGGAAAACAAACCAATTTATTCCGCCCCCCTCCCCCCTCCCCTCCCCACCCTTCCTCTACCCTCCTCCTGCCCCCTTCCGTTCCCTCCTACCCTTCCCCAGTCCCTCCGTCCTTACTTCCCTCCCCTATCCTTCTTCCCCCTCCTTCCTCTCATTCCTTCTCTCTCCCCATCCTTCCCTTCTTCCCCTACCTTTCCCTTCCACCATCCTCCCCTCACCTTCTCCCCCTCATTTTCCCCTCCCCCCTCACTCCTCCCCTTCATTTTTTCCCCTCCCTCCTGCCTCCTTCTCCCCCTCCCCTCCCCCTCATCACTCTACTGTTTCCTGGCAAATTATCTCGGTAGGAACAGCTGGCGTGGGCGTTCGAACTTGCCAAGGATGTGTATGAGGTATGAGGGATAAATTATGAGGTATGTGGGATAAAACGAGGATAGGAGGTATGAGGGGATTATGAGCAACTGAGGTATGAGGGGTAGAGTGTGAGGTATGAGGGATAAAACATGATTATGAGTATATGAGGTATCGGGTACACGCTCTGGATCTGGTGTCGCAAAATTAGAGTGAGGTTGATTTATAAAGACAAATATATTTGGTCTTGACATCATGCCTTCCCTTTTTCAACCCCCACCCACATTACCCCACTCCCCCCCTCCCCACACTCACAGTACCCTCATCCCCAATGCCACCCCCTTCCAACCCGACCTAAACCTTCCCCTCCTCCCTCCACATCACCCCCTCCCTTCCACCCCCAGCCCTCACATACACTACCCCTGCCTTCACCCCTCACTCCCAAATCCTCCCCCTCCCCCCTAAACCTTCCCTCCCTCTCTCCTAACCCTCTCACCCAACCCCTCCTCCCACCACCCTCACCCCTACCTAAACCTTCCCCTCCCCTTCCACCCCACTCACATCACACCCCCTCCCCCTTTTCCACCCCTTCCACCCACCCACATCCCACCCCCTCCCCCTCCTCCCATCCCCCTCTCCCCCCCACCGGCCAAGAAGTGATTGATCCTGATACATCACCCAGTCAACGGCGGGCGGGAGGAGGGGGGGAAGGGGGGGGGGTTTGGCTGAGCGAAATTCGGGCGAAAATTTTCTCCGCGAGTCATAAATGGACTTGCGGTGTTGCGTGGGAAAAAAGAGAGAAAGAAAAAAAAAAAAGAAGAAGAAGAAAAAGATGGAAAGAAGAAGAGAAACGGAGCAAGAGAGAAAAAAGGGGAGAAAAAAAGAAAAAGGGTCAAAAAGAGAAAAAAGAAGAAAAAAAGAAAGGGAAGAATAAAAGAAAGAAGAAAAAAGAAAATGAGAAGAAAAAAAGAAGGAAAGAAGAAGAAAAGTGAAGGAAAGAAGAAAAAAAGAAAAAAGAAGAAGAAAAAGAAGGAAAGAGGAAAAAAAAGAAGGAAAAAGGAAAAAAGAGAAAGAGAGAAAAAAATGAAAGAAAAGGGGGAGAAAAAAGAGAAAGGGGAAAAAAGGAAAAGAAAGAAAAAGAAAATAAATAAAGAAAAAAGAAAAAGAGAAAGAAGAAAAGAAGAAAAAAAAGAAAAAGAAAGAAAAGAAAAAGTGAAG
>NW_020872622.1:618934-631434 GCF_003789085.1 Penaeus vannamei
TCCCTTCCTCCCATCCTTTAACCCCGCCCCCCCTTCTTGCCCCCTACTCCATACACCCTACACGAGGGGAGGAAGGAACAAACCCATTTCCTTCGATTCCAAGTGAAAAATGAGGAAGAAATGAAAACGAAGGAAAGAAAAGTATTCAGTGTGGTTGCCTTTTTAGGATGGTCCATATAACTGGTATCTCGACTCAAGCCATTACCGAAAATATTGGTAGCATCATTATCAATAACACCTATATGTTATTAATATTTTCTCTTAATTTGGATGTGGTAACGATGGTTCAACTGGATAATATTAAAAACAAAGATTATCATTATCAATAACATCTATATTTTCTCTTAATTTGGATGCAGTAACGAAAGCTCAACTGATAATATTCATAAACAAAGATTATCATTATCAGTAACATCTATATGTTATTAACATTGTGTCTTAATCTGGATGTGGTAACGATGGCCCAATTGAAAATACTCTTAAACAATGATTATCATTATCAATAACATCCATGTATTATCAATTATTTTCTCTAAATTTGGATGCGGTGACGATGGCTCATCTGCTATAAATTTGGATGCAGTAACGAAAGGCAACTGATAATACTCTTAAACAAAGATTATCATTATTTTCGGACAAAGAACTTGCATCACATCCATCTCTCACCATCAACACCATAACCTTCAGATCAATACCCCCCCCCCTTTTCCCTTCCCTTTGTCATTTTCCGCTACGGTGAATAATTTTCTAATTCTGAGAAAATGAGAGAGAGAGAGAGAGAGAGAGAGAGAGAGAGAGAGAGAGAGAGAGAGAGAGAGAGAGAGAGAGAGAGAGAGAGAGAGAGAGAGAGAGAGAGAAGAGAGAGAGAGAGAGGAGAGAGAGAGAGATGAGAGAGAGAGAGAGAGAGAGAAGAGAGAGAGAGAGAGAGAGAGAGAGAGAGAGAGAGAGAGAGAGAGAGAGAGAGAGAGAGAGAGAGAGAGAGAGAGAGAGAGAGAGAGAGAGAGAGAGAGAGAGAGAGAGAGAGAGAGAGGAAGAGAGAGAGAGAGAGAGAGAGAGAGAGAGAGAGAGAAGAGAGAGAGGAGAGAGAGAGAGAGAGAGAGAGAGAAGAGAGAGAGAGAGAGAGAGAAGAGAAAGAGAGAGAAGAGAGAAAGAGAGAGACAAGAGAGACACACGTAATAAACAGAGAGGAGAGACAAGAGAGAAAAGAGATAAACACTTCAGATCATCAATATCCTCGGTCCTCTGCTCCTCCCAATTGGAAATTCCTCACCTCCCAATCTTCTAAAAGCCAAGCAATTAAAACCGTACCTCCCCCTCCCCCTCCCTTTTCTTTTTTCTTTTTCTTTTTTTCCTCTTCTCATTCTTCTTCTTCTCCTCCTCCTCCTCTTCTTCTTCTTCCCCTCTTCCTCTCCTTCTAGTCTCCTCCTCTCTTCCTCCACCTTCCCTCCCTCCCTCCCCCTCCTCCACCTCCCTCTCCCCTCTCCTCCGCCCCTCCTTCTCCTCCCAGACCTCCCTCTCTTCCCCACGCCCTAACCGCCCTGTCATCGCCCCCGACCCCCCCCCCTCCCACCAGATGGCAGAGACAGTGGGCGGGGTCAATAGGCGGGCGCTAATGGTCGTTTAACCTCGCATGACCCTTCGCCCGCCACGGCAACTGCCTCGTTTGTTGCAGAGAAGGCCGCTCCAACCGGAAAAATTCAAATTTTCAAAATAACGGCCGCGTCCTCTTAATTCTTAGAAGTTGGTAGTTGTTAAGTAATCAGGAAAAATATATAAATAATTATTTCATTGTGATGGTAATCAGGATTGCTACTAATAATGAATGATGTCACACTTTTGAAGTTCATAATAATGATAATGAAAATAATAATAACAACAATAATAAAACAATGATAATAATGGCAATATGAATACTACTACTATACTAAAATTATTGATAATCATATACAAAGCAGAAGTAGCAGTAATGATGATAGTGAGAAAAATAACCATCATAACAAAATAAACAAAGTAAATAAAAACATCGACCGAATAAAAAAAATCAAAAACCCATCCTTCCCCCCCTCCCTCCCTCCTTCTCGTATCCACTCCCCCTCCTTCCCCCTCCCTCCCCTTTCCTCCGCTCTTTTCTGCCCCTTCGCTTTCGTCCTTACCCCCCTCCCCCCCCCCCCCCCCCCCATAGACGATAAGATAAACCCAGCCACAGCAATCTTTCTCTCTCGCTTCGCCAAAAGAGGGGAAGAGAGAGAAGTCGCGGATACTGAATAATTCTCGTTTCACTTCACATCTCTTTCTATCCTCATGCGCGCGAGCCGAAGTGAAGAGGAGGTTAAAGGGAGAGGAAGTGAGGAGAGAGGGTGGGAGAATAAAGAGGAGAGGAAGGGAAGAGGAAAGGAGGAAAGAGGAAAAAGGTGGGAGAATAAAGGAGAGGAGGAGAAAGGGGAGAGGAAAGGAAGAAAGGGTGGAGAATAAAGAATAAAGAGAGAGGGGAGAGGAAAGGAGGAAAGAGAAAGGATGGAGAATAAACAAGAGAAGGAGAAAAGGAAATGAGGAGTGAGGGGATAGTAGAGATGCAAAGAGAGACAAGGAGGAGAGGGGAGAGGAGGAAGGAGGAAAAAAGGGGGCGCAAAAGTGAAAAAAAAAAAAAAAAAATAAAAGCTAAAATAACAATCATATTTGACGCACAACACTGCTGACCCAATGTGATCTCCCAAAAAACAATTAAGATATACATCGATAACTATCTTTTTTTTATCTCTACCTCTCCCTTTCCCCTTCCTTTTCCTCCCTTTACCCTCCCTCTCCCTCTCTCGTTTCCCTTTTATCTCCCCTTTTCCCCCTCACAATTTCCTCCTAGCGGCGACAGGGGAAATTATATTGAAAACCTCGTTGTTATCTAAGCAAGCAATCGGTGATATCTTTTTACTCGCCTGCGTGAGATTGGTTTTCCTTCTCGTGCTCTCTCTCCTTCGACTCTCTGCTCTCTCTCTCTCTCTCTGTCTGTCTCTCTGTCTGTCTGTCTCTCTCTCTCTCTCACTCTTCTCTCTTCTCTCTCTTCTCTTCTCTTCTCCACTCAGCCTTTCATTTTCCCTCTCTCCTCTCCCCTTTCTCTTCTGTCTGTCTGTCTTTCTCTCTCTCCTCCCTCTCTCTATCGTCTCTATCTCTCCCTCCACCCCTCCCTCCTCCTTCCCTCTCTCCCTCCCTCGCTCTCCTCCTCCTCTCTCTCTCTCTCTCTCTCCTCTCATCACCTCTCTCGTCATCTCTCTCCTCTCTCTCTCTCTCTCTCTCTCTCTCTCTCCCTCTCTCTCGATCTCTCTCTCTCTCTCTGCTATATATCTCTTTGTCTGTCTATATACATTCTGTAGTATTCCGTATTTTACCACAATTTCCTTCTCCTATTCTATAATCCCATTCCCTTCGCAACTCATAAACCCCCCCAAAAGAGAAACCCAAACCAAACCAAAAGAAACAAAGAGAAAAAAAGAAAAAAAAAAAAACCTCCCCTTCATATCAAACCACATCAAACCAGAGACCATGAACCCCCCTCAAAAAAAAAAAAAAAAAAAAAAAAAAAAAAAAAAAAAATTATAGTCCCCGCGATTGTCTCGTCCAACCGCGTCTCGTCCTCCATTCCAAGCATATAGAGAGTCCATAGAGCAAATAAGAGACACTTCCACTTCGGGCACTTCCATCCGGGAGGGGGGGGTCTGTTCTTCCTCGGATAAGGAGAACTGGGATTGGAGAGGGAGGGAAGAGGAGGGGGAGGATGTGGAGGATGGGTAGGGAGTGGAGGATGGGGAGATGGGTGGGAGAGAAGAGGGAGGAGGATAAGATGGAGGGAGAATGTGGGGGGGAGAAGGGAGGGAGGGAGGAAGGAAATGGAGGGAGAGAAAGGGGAAGAGAAGAAGAAGGAGAGAGAGAGATGGAGAGGAGAATGAGAATGAGATGAAAGGAGGGAAAAGAGGGGAAAAAGATAAAGAAAAGAAGAAAGATAGAAAGGATGCATAAAGAAGAGAGGGACGAATGAATGAAAAAGTAAACCAAAAAAACAATCTACCGGATGACACAACACACAATCTCATCTTCCATCTCTTCCTTTGCCACCATCTTTATCCTCATACGCCCTCCTCCTCTCTAACCACATCAATATACATTTCATTCCCTCACTCGAATTAACCGAATTTCCGAAAAATGATAAACACTTAGCCGGCAAGAGGCAATTACTTCTGACACCACCGCCGTCGTTGCCTGCCAGAGCCACGATAATAAATAATTCTCGTGCCACCTGCCTACAGCTGTCTGTCAGTCGCCATTTCATGCCAGTTAATTTAACCGGACGGGCAAATTAGCAAGCAAAACAAGCCGTCTACATTTTTTTTCTTTTTTTTCTTCTTCTTCATCTTCGTCTTCTTCTTTCTTCTTCTTCTTCTTTCTCCTTTTTCTTTTTCTTTTCTTTTTCTTTTTCTTTTCTTCTTCTTCTTCTTTTTCTTCTTCTTTTCTTCTTTTTTTTCTTTTCTTCTTCTGCTTCTTCTTTTTGCTAAATGCTAAATGCTTGTTTGCTTGTTATCCAATGACATTATGACACGAATGAAGCGAGAGGCTAAAAGGAAAGAAAGAAAGAGGGAGAAAGCAAGACAGCAAGTAACGAAATAGGAACGAAATAAAATAAAAAATGAAAACGAAAAGGAGGAGGGATAGAAAAAAATCAGCCTAAGAGGCTTAAAATCCGGAATCACACCTTTCTCTCTTTCTCCCTTCCCTCTTCTTTTCCATTTCCGGATATGGCAGTCGTTCGGTTAATCCTTCCTCTTCTTCCTTCTCTCTCCTCTCTCTCCTCTCTCTCTCTCTCTCTCTCTCTCTACTTCTCCTTTCTTCCCTCTCTTTACTTCCCTCTTTCGCCTTTTCTCTCCTCCTCCCTCTTTCTTTTCCCCTTCCTTTTTTCCTTCTCCCCTTATTTCTGCCCATTTCCTTCCCCTCTCTCTCCCTCCTTTCTCCTCTCCCCTCTTTTCTCTTCTCCCCTCTTTTCTCCTCTCCTCTCCCTCCTTCATCTCTCCCACTTCTCCTTCCTCCTTCTTTCACCCCCCTCCTTCTCCTCTCCCTCTTCTCCTCTCCCCCTACTACCTCTCCTCTTCTCCTTCCTCCTCTCCCCCTACTACCTCTCCCTTCCTTTCTCCTCTCCCTCTTCTACTTCCTCCTCTCCACCCCTGCTACCTCTCCCTCTTCTCCTTCCTCCTCTCCCTCTTCTCCTTCCTCCTCCCCCCCCCTACTTTCTCCTCATCTCTCAGTTGAATTAAACCTCTTTCGTCCTTTTAATCTCATTTCCGCGCGGGGAAGCTCTCTTTCCATCTTTTTTTCTTCTATTTTCTCTCTCCTATCTTTATCCGCTTCTTCATATTCATTCGGTGTCTGAAGTGAGATGACTTTTTCTGGAGCGCGTGGGAGGAAGTAGAGAGGAAGGGAGAAGGAAGGAGGGAGGAGGAAGGGGGAGGGAGGGGGGGAGGAGGGAGGAGGGAGGGAAGGGGAAGAGGGAAGGAAAGGAGGAGGAGGAGGGAGGGAGGGAGGGGAGGAGGAGGGAGGAGGAGGGAGGAAGGGAAGAAGGGGAGGAGGAAGGGGCAAGAGAGGAGGGAAGAAGAAAGAAGACAGAGAAAGAAAGAAAGAAAAAGGCCAATTCAAGCTTGTAAACAGAAAAACCAAAAACAAACAAACAAAAATACCACAAAAGACAAAGACCGAGAGAAAAAAAGAGAGACAATGCGAAAGAGAAGAGAGAAACTACAAGAAATCCTATTGTCGGAAGTAAGGTGAACCACAACAGGCTTGGTCAACAACAACAACAACAACAACAACAAAAAATCATCATTCATATATTTTCTTTCTTTTCCAAAGCGGATTTGACGATTCCCGCTTGTTTGTTTGTTGCTTGTTTCTCTTCCCCGTTTGTTCAGTTTCCTCTAAAATGAAGGATCAAAGCGTTGATTTTTCATGTTGATGTTATTTGCACACTGATTGCATCGTGATATTTATTATTTTATTTATATTTTATATTATTTATATTATATTTATATTATTTATATTATTTATTTATATATATTTATTTATTTCTATTCATATTTATTCATATTTATTTATATATTTTATATTATATTCATATTTATTTATATTTCTTCATAATCTATTATCTTTATGATTTTCTATTTTCCGCGTTTCTTTTTATGATCTTATGATCCATTCTATTCTGATTCTATCCACTTTTAAAAACCTCAACGATATGTTTTTTTTTCTCTCTCTCTAATTTTCTCTCTCTCTCTCCTAATTCTCTCTCTCTCTCTCATTCTCTCTAATTCTTTCTCTCTCATTCTCATTCTCTCTCTCTCTCCTCCCTCTCTCTCTCCTCTTTTCTCTCTTTCAATCAACTTTTCTTCGTAATCTACTTGTTTATTTCCGTTTTCTGTGAGGCTCTCGTTTTCTGTGTTACATCCGGGCCTTTTCATTTCTTCTCGTCTACATTCTTACAAGTGTTCTTTGATTTTTTTTTCTTTTCCTTTCATCATTATTCATAAAAAAAAAAAAACTTCTTCCTTTTTTTTTTTGTTCTTGTCTCCTTTCATTTACTCTCCTTTACTCTCTTTTTCTTATTCTTATCTTCATGTTTTATCTAAAATTATTAATATTGTAATTAATAAAAGTGATGACACCATCGCATATATAATAATTATGACTAATGACATTGATGACGTCATTATCAATATCTCATGATTTATATCTCAAAACTTTATCCATACTATCATTATCATAATAACAAACGCAGAATTGTATAGTCATAATCACTATCATTATTCACAATCATCACTATCCCCGTTCATCACCATCATCATCACTATCCCCGTTCACCACCATCATCGCTACTTTCACCATCATTATCTTTATTTATTCTCCCTTGCTCTCAATCTATCTCTTCCCTATGCCACTGGCTATCTCCCCCCCCTCCCCCTCCCTCATTCCCTCGGGTGCCAATCCGGTGCCATAAAAATAGTGTGGCACCGGCGTGAATACTAATGGAGGTGCCACTTAGTCTCCTTCTCTCTCGCTCTCTTGTCAATTTGCATATCCTTACCGCATGTTTCCTTCTTCTTCTTCGTCTTTTTCTTTTTCTTCTTCTTCTTCATCTTCTTCTTCTTCCCCTTCTTTTTCTTTTTCTTTTTTTTCTTTTTTTCTTTCTTCTCCTTCTTCCTATATCCTCTTTCTCCTCTCTATCTATCTCTTCATCCACCTCTTCTTTTTCTTTTCCCCTCTTTCTCTTCTTCTCCTCCTCCTCCCCATACCTCCTCTTCCTCCTCCTCCTCCTTCTATCTCTCCATCCTCCCCTTTTTTACGTACTCCTATCTTTTCCTTGCTTTTTATTACTTTCTTTGTCTCTTTTTGTTCGGTAAATGTTTCTCTCTCACTCTGTCTCTATCTGTGCGTCTCAGTCTGTCTGTCTGTTTGTCTATCTGTCTATCCATATCTATCTACCTATTTATCCATCTACCTATCAATCTCTCTGCATGCCTATCTGTCTCTCCCTCTTATTCTCTTCATCTCATTTAATATCTGATTATCCTCTTCCTCTCTTATCCTCGATTTCTATAATATCTATCTTCCCAAATGATTCTCGACACTTACACTATGTCCATAAACTACTAATCACCTCTCTCTCTCTCTCTCTCTCTCTTCCTCTCTCTCTCTCTCTCTCTCTCTCTCTCTCTCTCTCCTCTCTCTCTCTCTCTCTCTCTCTCTCTCTCCCTCTCTTGCTCTCCCTCTCTCTCTCTCTCTCTCTCTCTCTCTCTCTCTCTCTCTCTCTCTCCGCCTCCCCTCTTTCTCCAAAAGATAAAAAGTGCATGATTATGTTGATCTCACAGGAAATGTCAACGAGGACACGAAAAAATAACATTAACAATGATATAATGATAATAATAATGATATATATAATAATAATAATAATAATAATAATAATATATAAGAATAAGAATAACAATAACAATTATGATAATAATAATGATAATATCAATAATGATGATGACGATATTATCACTACTACTACTACTACTAATAATAATAATAATAACAATGATAACAATAGTAATAATAATAATAATGATAATAGCAATAATGATGACAATGATAATAATACCTATAACAATAATGATAATAACAATGATAATAATGATAATAACAACAACCACAATACAATCTAAGATAAATAAAAAATGTTACCAGTCCGTTATCTGCATCTCCCCATCCACATTTTTCTCCTTCAATTAAATCATTAACAATTGAATTATCTCAAGGTCACGAACGATAAATAACGTACGTTTCTTTCTCCCTTCTTCCTATTCCCGTTTCTCTATTTTCTTCGTCTTTTTTTTCTTTCCTCGACCTTATTGTTGCTGATTTCAAGGTTATTTTTCTTCTTTATATGATAGATAATATGATATCATCGTTCGTCGTGTGTGTGTGTGTGTGTGTTCATGCAATGCGTGTTCATGCGTGTGTGTGCGTGTGTGAGTTGTGTGTGTGTGTGTGTGTGAGCGTCCGCGTGCGTGTGTGTGTGTTCATGTGTGTGTGTGCTTGTGTGCGGGTGAGTATTTTCGTGTGTGTGTATGTGTGTGTGTGTGTGTGTGTGTGTGTGTGTGTGTGTGTGTGTGTGTGTGTGTGTGTGTGTGTGTGTGTGTGTGTGTGTGTGTGTGTGTGTGCGTGCGTGCGTGCGTGCGTGCGTGCGTGCGTGCGTGCGTGCGTGCGTGTGCGCGTGTGTGTATTCACAAAGAGTCGCAAATGGCCCTAAAATGGCCAAAGACGAAACGCGAAAGCCCGACAATGGAGAAATAAAAGCCAATAGGATTATCCAATTGGCTTGTAAATTATCGGGAATGTGCGAAGTTTTTATTTTTGTATTTTTTTAAGAATCCCATTAGATGGCAGTATGCAGTTTGGGCATTCTACAAAATACAAAAATATAAAACACACACTAAAGTTCAAACACACAGATAGGGATCTCCATACACATGCCAGTATATAGTACTCTGTGTGTATATAGACAGACAAACACACACACAAATGCATATATTCATACACACACACACACACAAATGCATATATTCATACACACACACACATATATTCATACAAACACACACGCGCGCGCATGTGTGTACATATACATAACCCCTATTTCAAGTATAGAGAAAAGCTAAAACCCAAAAAGACAGAAAAATTTCGCATTTCTCACCCTCCTCCCCCATACTCACCCTGTCGTTCCTCTCCCTTCCTTCCTCTTCACCTCCCTTTCCTTCCTTTACCCTTCTCTCTTCCCTTTACCCTATCCCCTTCCGTCCCTTTCCTTTACCCCCTCTCCCCTTCACCCACCCCCTCCCCATTCCCTCCCTCTCCCTCCCCTTCACCTTACCCTCTACCCTACACCCTCCCTCCGTCCCTCTTCCCTTCCCTTCCTCCCCCAACCCGACCCAAGGCCAGCTTACCTCCCGCCCGAGTGCATTCTCGCCTCCCCGTAAGCTCGACCTGACCTCATTGCCGCCGACGAAATGACCTGCGCCTTTAACCAACGTTGCTTCACGGTCCTCGCAAACCACCGGAACTAGCCAATCAGAAATCGCCCAATCAACTATCGAATCAGAAATCGCCCAATCAAACTATCGGCCAATAGAAATCGCCCAAAAACTCGCCCAATCTATCGGCCAATCAGAAATCGCCCAATCAAACTATCGGCCCAATCAGAAATCGCCCCAACTATCAGCCAATCAGAAATCGCCCAATCAAACTATCAGCCAATCAGAAACAGCCCAACCAACTATCAGCCAATCAGGAATCAGCCAACCAACTATCAGCCAATCAGAAATCGCCCAATCAAATCTATCAGCCAATCAGAACAGCCCAACCAACTATCAGCAATCAGAAACCCCCCAATCAACCATCAGCCAATCAGAAATCGCCCAACCAACTATCAGCCAATCAGAAACCGCCAACCATCAGCCAATCAGAAACCGCCCAACCAACTACAGCCAATCAGGAATCGCCAACCAACTATCAGCCAATCAGGAATCGCCCACCAACTATCAGCCAATCAGAAGTCGCCCAACCAACTATCAGCCAATCAGAAACAGCCCAACCAACTATCAGCCAATCAGAAATCGCCCAACCAACTATCGGCCAATCAGAAATCGCCCAATAACCTATCGGCCAATCAGAAATCGCCCAACCAACTATCAGCCAATCAGAAATCGCCCAATCAAACTATCAGCCAATCAGAAATCGCCCAATTAAACTATCAGCCAATCAGAATCGCCCAATCAAACTATCAGCCAATCAAAAATCGCCCAATCACTATCGGCAAATCAGAAATCGCCCAACCAACTATCAGCCAATCAGGAATCAGCCAACCAACTATCGGCCAATCAGAAACCGCCCAACCAACTATCAGCCAATCAGAAATCAGCCAGTCAACTAACGGCCAATCAGAGTCGAGGGAAAGCGGGAATGACCGTTGAGTCGATCGAGAGGCCAAAGAACTGCTGGTGTTTCTCTTCGTTTCTTTGAAGTGGGGTTTTGGGGGTAAATTGGGTGTGGGGAGAGGGTGGGAGGTCAGAGGGAGAGATAGATTGATAGATAGATGGAGAGGGAAATAGATAGAGGAATAGGCAAATGGATAGGTAAATAGATAGATGGATAGAAAGATAAACAGATACATAGAATGATAGATGAGAGGAGAGAGAGAGAGAGAGAAACAGAAAGAAACAGAGAGAGAGACCAAGAAAGGCCACAAGAAACTGAAGAAGAGCAAGCAGGACCCTCTTTCCTAACGCAGTTCGGGTCCAACTTCAAGGCGGGGAAAAAGAGGGAAGTTTCGAGGGCTTGGTCGAGGGAGGGGGGAAGGGGAAGGGGGGAAGGGGGGAAGGAGGGGAAGGGGGGAAGGAGGGGAAAGGGGGGAAAGAGGGAAGGGGGGAAGGAGGGAAAGGGGGGAAGGGAGGGAAGGGGGCAAGGAAGGGGAAGGGAAGGAGGGAAGGGGAGAAGGAGGGGAAGGAGGGGAAGGGCCGGAAGGGGGGGAAGGAGGGAAGGAGAGAAGAGAGAGGAGAGAGGGGGGGGGGAGGGGAGGGGAGAGAGAGAGAGAAAGGAGAGAGCAGAGAGAGAGGAGAGCGAGAGGAGAGAGAGAGAGAGAAGAGAGAGAGGAGAGAGAGAGAGAGAGAGAGAGAGAGAGAGAGAGAGAGAGAGAGAGAGAGAGAGAGAGAGAACAGACAAAGACAGAGACAGAGACAGAGACAGACAGACAGACAGACAGACAGAGAGAGAGAGAGAGAGAGAATAACCGGAAAACCTTAAGAGACAAAGAATGAGTAACCATGACAAGCCAACAATATAAAATAAAGGAAAAAATTAAAAAACTTATAATTAAATAACGATGAATAAGATAATCATGAATAAGAGACAGAAACCAAAACAGAGCGAGAAACCCCCAAACCAAACCAAACCAAAACAAACAAACAAACAAACAAACAAAACCAAAGACAGAAAGCCGAACGAGCATATAAAGCGAAGAGCGGAGGGAAACTCGACCTTATCACCGAGTCCAAGCTGACGGTTCAGAGACCATCGCCGTCGGGTTTGAAAGGGCAATGATCGCCTCCAATACATAACCCGGGTTTATCGGTCTCAACGGGGCTCCATAACTCCGGGTTGTGTAGGGGAGAACCCGAGCCTAAAACGCCCTTGTATTCTTGCGCTTCAGCCAAAGGGGGGTGAACTGATTGCAGAATTTGAGGGAAATGGGGGGGAGTGTTAGTCGATTAATCAGTCCTTAATTAATGGGAGTAAATGATAGATAATCGAAATAATTCAAAAAGATTACGATCTCCTTCATTCTGAACTGAAATTACGGAATTTAAACTTTTCAATCAACCTTCCAAAAAAATGAATACATAAATAAATAAATAAATAAACAAAAAATAAATAAAATAAGAAAAAAATACAAATAAAATAAACAAACAAACAAAAATACACAAAAATAGATAAAACAAAATAATAACAAATTAAAAAAAACCGGTTTAACCCAAGAGGTCACTGTACTTGCAATGTGTCGCGAGTTCTCAGAAGAAAAATGCAACATAGAATTCCTGCAACCTGACTGGCGGACGCGGTTCTGAGTAAGGACTCCGCGGCCTAACGAGTGCTTCTGAGAATCGCCGAAGAAAAAGAGAAGAAGAAAAAAGATGAGGAGGAGAGAGAAGAAAAAGAATAGACACAATAGGAGTTTCTTTGAGGTCACAAAAATAAAAAAAGAAATCGTTTAGGCATAAGTTGACTAGATTTCCAGTGTGTAAATTAAATTGGACATTTTTCTTGTGTTAATAAAGAAAATCATTCACTATCATCATAACATTCAAGAAAAAAGAGGTGAATGATAAATATAGATTGAATGATACAAAGAAAAGGAAAAATATATAATAAAATAA
>NW_020872622.1:636434-637477 GCF_003789085.1 Penaeus vannamei
CCTCCCTCCTTCAATCCACTCCCCGATTCTCTCCTCCCTCCCCCCCTCCCTCCCTTTTGCCGGAAGTCTTACGCTACATCTTTGCATCCTCCCCTCCCCCTCCCCCCACCTTCTTAAGACCACCGACGGGTTGGGGGTTGGGGGAGGGGGGGAGAGGGGTGGGGGGGTCATGTGATGCTTCAAGTCGCACACTAAGAAGGGGCCGGAGGTAGGGGTTGGAGGAGGAGGGGGAGGGAGGGGAAGGGAGGGGGGAGAGAGGGAGGGACTAGAGAAGTCTTTATCTTGTGACTTTGAAGTCTTGAGATATACTTGGATTGAGAATATTTTTTTTTTAGCATAATCATCATATTCAAAATCATCATAAGTAGCATTTTACAATCCGCCATCACTCTTTACCTTCACCATAATTACAACCTGATATTACGAAAATTACAACTATTACACTCACGCTTACTAATAGCAGGTCTGACATCACGATAATCATCCATATCAATACAAAAACATTCCTCCACACACAAAACACACTGCTTGGTTGATTATACAAAGACAAGGCGGTTAAAAACACTTCCTTATAAGAAAAAAAAAACGAAGAAAAGACATCTCGCCGACAGCTCAAGGTTGGCTATGGTTAGTTGACGTGACTCAGCATATGCTACACCCTCAGCATCCGACGTTATGCATAGTTGTTGAAAAGGTACGGGTGGAAATTGTGGATTTCGTGATACAGTGTGTGTTTTCGTCAGATTTGGATTAATGCTTTCCTGATACTGCCTGTTACTGACACTTTGATGTTTTTCGATAGCTTTGAGGGAATCACTTCATAATATTGTATGTTATTGAAATGATTTTATTTTTGTCAGATTCTATTTGATGATTTTATAATACTGTATGTGACTGACATTTTAGTAATTTTCGTCACACACACACACACACACACACACACACACACACAAACACACACACACACAACACACATATATATATATATAATTATATATATATATATATATATATATACATATATATATATATGTATATATATA
>NW_020872622.1:642909-645409 GCF_003789085.1 Penaeus vannamei
AAGTTAGTAGATGAGAGAGAGAGAGAGAGAGAGAGGAGAGAGATGAAAGAGAGAGAGAGAGAGAGAGGAGAGATGGAGGAGAAGAAGAGGAGAGAGAGGAGAGCAGAGAGGAGGAGAGAGGAGGAGAGTAAAGAGAGATGAGTAGAAGAGAGTAGGTAGAGAGAGATGAAACAACAACAGTTAGAGAGAGAGAGAGAACAGTAGAGAGATGAGAGAGAGGGAGAGGTATAGAGAGTTAAGACGAGAGAAGAGGAGAGAGAGAGAGAGAGAGACGACAGAGACGATCGGAGAGAGGAGAGAAGATGTAGCGGAGAAGGAGGAGAGAGTGAAGAGATATAAAAGAGAGGAGAGATGAGAGAGAGAGAGAGAGGAGAGAGAGGAGAGAGGAGAGAGAGAGAGTAGAGAGAGCAAGAGAGAGAGAGAGAGAGGAGAGAGAGAGAGAAGAGAGAGAGAGGAGGAGAGAGGGGTAGAGGCGAGACGGTTCAACATGGAGGAAAGAGGAGAGTTCGGAGAGAGGGGAGTGTGGAGAGAGAAGAGATAAAGAGGGATGAGAGAGGGGAAGAAAGAAAGAGATGTAGAGAGGAACGAAGTAGAGAGAGGAAGAGGAGGCGAGAGGAGCTGAGAGCAGAAAAAAGAAAAAAAGCAGCAAACAAGAAGAACTGAACGATAGACAGCAGGATGATATGAAATATAGAAAAGTTAGTGAGAGTAGATAGAGAGTACAGTAATAGAGTATAGATTGAGAGGAGATAATAAGAGGAGAGAGAGAGAATAATAGAGAAGAGAGATAGAGGAGAGCAGAGGAGAATGAGAGAGAAGAGAGAGAGAAGAGAGATCAGAAACAAAGTTGGTGTGTTAAGTAAGATAGAGAGAGAGAGAGTGATATAGAAAGTTAGAGAGAGATTGTAAGAAATGACAGAAGGAGAAGAAGGAAGAGAGCACGAAGAGAGTGAGTAGAGAGGAGAGACAGAGGAAGAGATGGAGAGAGAGAGAGGCGAAAGAAGGAAGAAAAGAAGGAGAGAGGATGAAAGGAGAATCTGAAGCAGAGACAGGAAGGATGAAACCCACCAAGGTAAAGAAGACACTAACGACGCAGAAGGGAACATGTGAGTATGAGAATACGAGTAACTGCGTTTTCTTGGAGAGTATGAGAGGAGAGGAGAGGTACAACAGAGAGAAGAAAGAGAGAGAGGAGTAGAGAAGAGGAGAGAGGAGAGATGAGAGTATAGGAGAGAGGAGGAGAAGAGATAGAGATGAGATGAGAGAGACAGACATGCTAACACTAGACCTAGACTACGCAGAAGAAGAGAGGATGAGAGGAAGTGCAGAGTGAGAGAGAGAGAGAGAGCAAAGAGGAGAGTATGAATGAGAGAAGAGTGAGAAGGAAGAAGAGACGACAGAGAAGAGGACGTGAGTAGATAGGAGAGTAAGAGGAAGGTGTAGAGATGAGGAGTAGATGAGAGAGAAGTTGAGAGAGAGAGATGAGAGTAGGTAGATAGGATCAGACGCAGATCATGTATTGACAAGACCACCCAGAACAGACAGGAACAGAACAGGGTAACAGAAATGAAAGAGAGCAATGATACAGAGAGATCTAGAGAGAGTAAGAGAGATGGGAGAGAGGACAAGAGGGTAAGAGAGATGAGTAGAGTCGAGAGGTGGAGTAGAGTAAGTAGGAAGAGGGAGAGTAAAAGAGGAAAAAGCGCGAAAACTCTAAGGTAGAGAACTAGAGATAAGAGAAAGAGGAAGAGAGATATTTATAGAGCATGATAAGTAGAGAAGAGAGTGTCAGAGAACAGACTGTACAGGACAGAGGAGATCAAAAAAAAACATTGACATACAGGAGACAGGAACATATAAAATTATCCATTTCTGAAAGTGTTGGCACAAACAAACACACACACTCATGCGTAAGCTCACACTACATGGTAATAATTTAATTGTAGAAATAGAGGTTGAGTAGAAGTAAAATAAACGTACTCTCATAGTGCAAAATCTGCAGTGGTTGTGCGTGATAATACGAATTTCTGTGTAAGTGTAAAGAAGATACCTGTTTAACGTTATACTATTTATATATATACGAGCGTAAGCTTAAGCGGTTATTTGTATCATACAGATATATAGTATACCTACCCGGGTATTATTTTTTATGCGAGTGGATTGAGATAATAAGTATATACGTATAGAAGAGATATTCGGTGTTTAAGACGTGTAATAGATAGATTGTAAGAGAGAGGAATGGAGCATAGTGAATGTATAGAGAGTATACTAAGACACATAGATAGATAGAATAGAATATGTAGACGTATGTAAGTAAGAGAGATATGGGATAGAGAGAAGATAAGAGTAAGAGGATGAAGTAGAGAAGTAGAGAGGAGAGAGGTAAGAGAACAGAAAAGATGGAGTTAGATAGAGATAGAAGAGAGAGAGAGAAGAGAGAGAGAGAGATGATGAGATGATAGAGTAAGAGTAGAGAGAGAGCGTGAGAGAGATTAGAGAG
>NW_020872622.1:657909-662909 GCF_003789085.1 Penaeus vannamei
CTGGAAGGAGGAATAAGGAGGGGTAGGAGGACTAGGAGGGGGGGAGTGGGAGTGGAGGAGAGAGAGGAGGAGGAGGAGGGAGTGGAGTGGGAGGAGGAGGGGGAAGGAGGAGGAAGAGAGGGAGGTAGGAGGAGGAGGAGAGGGAGGAACGAGGAGGAGGAGGAGAAGAAGAAGAACAAGAACAAGAAGGGGGGAAGGAGGCGGAGGAGGACCTAGGATGTAGGAGTTGGGGCAAGGACCTTGGGTTAAAGGGGGGGAGAAAGGAGGTTCGGGTAGGGAAGGAAAGGTTGGAAAAGTGAAGAACGAAGAGAGGAGATGAGGTGGGATGAGAGAAAGGAGGGACGGGATGAAGAGGTAGAAAGAAGGAAAGGAATATAAGAAGGGAGAGAGATAGATGAAAGGGAAAGAGAGAAGGAACATGAGGAGGGAAAGAGAGTGAAGCAGGGGAGAAGAGAGAGAGAGAGAGAGAGAGAGAGAGAGAGAGAGAGAGAGAGAGAGAGAGAGAGAGAGAGAGAGAGAGAGAGAGAGAGAGAGAGAGAGAGAGAGAGAGAGAGAGAGAGAGAGAGAGAGAAGAGAGAGAGAGAGAAGAGAGAGAGAGAGAGAGAGAGAGAGAGAGAGAGAGAGAAAGAGAGAGAGAGAGAGAGAGGAGAAGAGAGAGAGAGAGAAACAAAGAAAAGAAGAGAGAAAAAAAAAGAGAAGAAAAGAGAAAAAAGGAAAAAGAACAGCGAGACCAAGAACGTACATCCCAACCCATGGCAGAGAACCCGGACCACAGAACCCGCGCCGAATCCCACACACACAACAACAGAACCAAGGTCAGGCGATCGGTTCTGTTGACATTCGACCAAATTGCCGTGGAAGGTCGCATTAGAAGGGAGGTTTCGGGGGGGGGGGGAAGGGGTCACGTGCCGTGGAAGGGTACAGTAGGGCACTAGGTCGGGCATGCGGTCCTGGAGAGGGGTGTGGGCCGGACCGGAGGGGGATACGACTGCTGTAACACACTCACTCTCACAGACTCTCCCTCTGTACTTTCACAAGGAGAGGTGCCAACGTAGGGGGGTGGGGGAGTGGGTGGGGGGAGTGGGTGGGGGGAGGGGGGGCAGACGAGCGGGTTTACAGCAGAATTCTTTTTTTTTTTTTTTTTTTTTTTTTTTTTTTTTTTTTTTTTTTGTATGTGAGGATTTCCTTTGTCTTTTTGCTTATGTGTCTTGATCTTTTTTTTCTTTTCTATCTTCTGTCTGTTTGTCTTTTTGTCTTTTTCTGTCTCTGTCTTTCTGTTTGTCTCTCTCTGTCTCTGTCTCTCTTTCTTTTCTATATGAGGATCTCTCTCTATCTTTTTGTTTATCTGTCTTGTTCTCTTTCTCTTTTCTATCTTCTGTCTGTCTGTCTTTTTATCTGTCCTTTTGTCTTTCTCTGTCTCTGTCTCTCTTTCTCTCTCTCTTTCTTTTCTATTTGAGGATCTCTGTCTTTTTGTTTATCTTCTTGTTTCTCTTTCTTTTTTCTATCTTTTGTCTGTCTGTCTGTCTGTCTTTTTATCTGTCGTTTTGTCCTGTCTGTTTTTCTCTCTCTGTCTCTCTGTCTGTCTGTCTGTCTGGGGGAATTAAAAAAAGGGGGGGAGGGGAACATGGAAGATGGTAGGTAAAAGAGAAACAAAGAATGAGAAAATTGGTAAAGAAGATAGAAAGAAAGAAGAGGAAAAAGAGAAAAGAGTTAGTGGGAGGGGATAAAAATAAAGAGGATTGCAGGGAGAGTGTAAAGAGGGAGAGAAGGAGAAGAAGGGAGAGGGCGAAGAGTGAGAGAAGGAGAGGATGAATGGGAAGAGGGAGAGAAGGAGAGGATGAAGAAGGAGAAAAAGGGAAACGGTGAAACGGGAAAGAAAAAGAGAGAGACAGTAAAAGAGGGAAAGAAGAAAAAACACCAAGAAAGAAGGTAAGAGAGAGAAGAATAAAGAAGAGGGAGTGATAAAACAAGAGAAGAAGAGAGAAGAAGAAGGAGAGGAGATAGAAGAGCACACATGACACATCTGATCTGCCAGAGCGAATAATAACACGTCATGTCATCCTGTCATTCACTGTCATGGGGGATGACACGGGGGGGGCTGTCATACCATAGGATGCATTTTTAGGGGCGTTTGTTAACCCTAAATGTAAGGAAAGATGATAATAATGATAATGAAAAAATAACGATAAAAATTATCATAACGATAATGATGATAATAATAATGATCATAATTATGATAATGATGATGATAATAATAATGATAATAATGAATAGCAATGGTAATAATAATGATAGTGATAATAATGATAATAATAATAATAATAATAATAATAATAATAATAATAATAATAAATAATAAATAATAATAATAATAATATAATAATAATAATAATATAACAATAATAATAACAATAATATTATAATAATGAATGGAAAAACACTCTACCGTGTTGATACTATGGTAGAAAAACCCACAATGCACAAACTAAATTTATTGAAGAAAGTGAGACAACAGTTTCGGAATCGTCCTCGATAATAATTACAATGATAATGATATAAATAACAATCACAATAATAACAACAAACAGCAACACGATGAAATACTGTTCATAAGACTGTTTACAGAAAACAACGCATAGAAAACGGAGACAAAATACATGTGACCTGTGAAGGGGTGAGGGGGAGGGAGGGAGGTGAAGGGGGAAGGGAGGGGGGGGTGAGGGAGGTGCAGAGGGAGAAGGGGGGATCATGGTATAAGGCAGGGGGGAGGTAGGTGTAGGAGGAGGAGAGACGGGGGGGGGGGGGAAGAGGACACAGAGGGGTGAACAATAGAGTGGAGAAGACAAGACAGATGGGGAGAGGGATGGAGGGGGTACAGGGGGGGAGAGAGGGAAGGGCAGATGGGGGGAGAGAGGAGAGGGAGGGGGGAGGGAGGGGAGAGAGGGAAGAGACAGAGGGAAGGGGCAGGGGAACGGGGAGTGGGCAGGGGTAGAGGGGAGGGAGAGAGGGGGGAGGGAAGGGAGGAGGAGGCGTGGGAGGGAAGAGGGGGGGGAAGAAGGAAGGGGGAGATGGAAGGGAAGGAGGGGGATTGGCAGATGGGAGGGAGAGGGAAAAGACACAGAGAGAGGGGGAGACGGGAGGGGGAGAGGGAGGAGAGGGGGAAGGAGTCTAAAAAGTGACGTAAAACTCACTTCCCTTTTGTAGGTCAGCCACCTCACAATAGGAGACAGCGTTTGGTGCCAAGGTGCTGTTGTTCTCCTGTGTTGTTACTACCTTTACGAGTGTTCTTCAATGTGGAATTCTCTCTCGTCTGGGAAAGGTTATTCCGTTAAACGTTTTCTATTTTTGTTGGTTTTCTCGGTTTTGGAAATGTTATTCGCGGTAAAACGTTCTTTTTTTTTTTTCTCGGGTTGGAAATGTTATTCCAATAAATAGTTTAAATTTTTTTGTTGGTTGTTGTTGTTGTTGGTTTTCTCGGCTTGGAATGTTATTCCGATAAAGCTTAAACGTTTTTTTTTTTTTTTTTTTTTTTCTATACATCCTTACCTGCTGTTTTTTTTCAATGTTATTTCTTTACGTTGCATTTCATCGAATTAGAGTTTCGTAATGTAATGCAATGTCTAAAATATTTTGTTTTGATAAACTGATACGAACTTATAAACAAACACTCATCATAGAAAACGGAAATATTTCAGTGAACTCAACGACCTCACCGAAAAACTCATCGACAACAACCGTTAAAAAAAAACCGTTCGGCAAACGTTTAAATCAAACATTTTTTCATTAAGGTTTGTAGGTCAGGAGGGACAGCAAGTAGGTCGTCGATCAGCGTGCCACGAGTGTCAGCCGAGTTACTGTCGAGACTTGCTTATCAATCGTGTTAACCTTCTCGGCAAAACATGAAAGAAAACGGGAAATGTCGAAGCTTCAAGTCAACATTCATTGACGATTTTTTTTTACTTGTTTTTATAGTTTTGTTTATTTACTTATTTGTATTTATGTATTTTTATTTTTTTGTACTTTTATTTTATATACTCTTATTTTTTATACTTTTATTTTCTATGCTTTTGTTTTTTATACTTTCATTTTTATATATTTGTTTCATACATTTTTATACTTTTTATCCTTTTATATATTTCTATACTTTTCGTTCATACTTCTTCAAATATGTATATATATATCTTTTAAAATTAATTTTCATACCTTCTCCTCGTACATTTAATCTCCATTCACGTACCAGGTACCACCAGAAAAGAAAAAGGAAAAAAAAATCCTTGCACTATCGAAGGTCAACTTCCCTAACCTGGAGACGCTACGAAATCCCAAAAAGGTCAGCCATTGCATCATGAGGATATAAAAAACCCAAATGCCCTTCGTATTACGCAACCTAATGTCGCTTTGATTGGCGAATCCGAATCCGTAAGTAAGGGGGGGGGGTTATCACGTCCTATACATACATATATATATATATAGTATATATAATATATGTATCTCTATCTCTCTCTCTCTCTCTCTCTCTCTCTCTCTCCTCTCTCTCTCTCTCTCTCTCTCTCTCTCTCTCTCTCTCTCTCTTCTCTCTTCATTTCTCTGCGTCTTACTGAAGAGTGATGAAAGATAAGTGGTGAAAGATGTGGGTCGGAGTTAGGGACAGAGAGGCCTATGGGTATAAGGCACGGAGGGGGTGAGGGGGACGGGGAGGGGGGGGTGTTAGGAGGAGGAGGAGGAGAGAAGGAGGTCGAGGTGGAAGGAGGCTGGAGGAGGAGGAGAAAGGAGGAAGGGGAGGAGAAGAAAAAGGAGGAAGAGGAGGAGAAAGGAGGAGGAAGGAAGGAAGGAAGAAGAGAAGGAGGAGGAGGAAGGGGAGGAAAAGAAGGAGGAAGAGGAGGAGACTGGGAGAGGAGGAGGAGAAGGAGGAAACTGGAAGAGGAGGAGGAGGAGGAAGGGGAGTAGAAGAAGAAGGAGGAAGAGGAGGAGACTGAGAGAGGAGGAGAAGGAGGAGGAAA
>NW_020872622.1:670409-675409 GCF_003789085.1 Penaeus vannamei
GAGAGAGAGAGAGAGAGAGAGAGAGAGAGAGAGAGAGAGAGAGAGAGAGAGAGAGAGAGAGAGAGAGAGAGAGAGAGAGAGAGAGAGAGAGAGAAGAGAGAGGAGAGACAGACAGACAGACAGACAGACAGATAGACAGACAGACAGAAGAAGAGACAAAGAGAGAAAATGAAAATAGGTCAGTTTATGAAAAATAGAATGGCAAGTAACCGGTTTATGAATACACTGTTTTTCCCATTGTATTCAATTTAACACTAAATGCTCCTTTCCTTTTTTAAACCACGCATGCAGGAAGCGATACAATAGCACGTTAACACAGTATACGGAATTCAAGATATGTTTGTTTGTTTTGTGTGTGTGTGTGTGTGTGTGTGTGTGTGTGTGTGTGTGTGTGTGTGTGTGTGTGTGTGTGTGTGTGTGTGTGTGTGTGTGTGTGTGTGTGTGTGTGTGTGTGTGTGTTGTGTGTGTTGTGTGTGTGTGTGGGTGTGTGTTTGTGTACGTTTGTGTGTATGAGTGTGTGTGTGCGTGCGTGCGTGTGCATTCATGTATTTTCACACACATACACATCACGCACACACAAACACGTACCATATCCATTTACGTACATACACTCAACTTCATTCTTATTCCTGAAGTTCCGCTGTACATGAAAGTAATACGATGAACACACCCGAGAGAAGTCAATTGAAAGCGAAAGTTATTGGAACAAAGTAATTGCCACGTCTGTCTTTCCTAGAACGAACGAGAGAATGAGAAATAGAAGACGATGATAATGAAATAGTATACTTAGGTTTCGTCTTTCTGCATTGTCACAGCAGTATGCATAAATATGACGTCATTCCAGGTTGAAAGTTCTCATATAACGAAGTCAGCGGCGTGGTTCCCTTTTCGTCTCTTGGACTCCCTTCGGTGAACCAGTACGATGACGAAGAAAGACACGCAAAACACATCCATACACACGCGCACATGATCATACATACACACACATACAGCAACACACACACATACACACGCCTACATGAACACACATACACACACAAACGCACTCACACAAACACACAACCACACGCCTCACGAATACACACAAACACATACACACACACACACACACACACAGATACATACACCACAATCACATTCACAAACACAACAAACACACACACAAACACACGCGCACACGAATACACACAACACATACACACACAACACACACAAACACAGAACCCACACACAAACACGAACAACACACACAGAAACACACCCACACCCACACACACACAACACACACGAAACACACCACACACAACACACACGAACACCCACACAAAGAAACAAAACAAAGAGATTCAAATTTCAAGACCCCTACCCCCCCCAAAAAAAAAAAAAAAAAAAAAAAAAAAAAAAAACAAGATCCCTTTGACACGAAGCACGAACATCCACGCTTGAGATAACATCCAACATTTCATCCCACATTTCCCACATGACTGCTTCCTCCACATATCTTACTCATCTCCCCTCTCACCGGTCTACCTCATCCTCATACTAGCACCGTTATTATGATGAGTAACGTTTTATAGGGACACATCAAGTAAAATTCTGTGCATTCATCTTTACCTCTCACGTCCATCCATTCTGTCTATATATTTCTGTTCTGTATCTTTCTATGTTTTTTCTTTCTGTCTTTCCATATCTCTGTTAGATTTCTATTGTTATTCCTATTATCGATCCTCTTGTATTTTTATTTTTTTATTATAATTTCTCTTGTATTTTGTTTGTTATTAACATTATCATTTCTATTGTTTTTTTTTTGTTTCTATTATCATTTCTCTTGTGTTTTATTGTTATTTCTATTATCATTTCTCTTGTGTTTTATTATTCTTATTATCATTTCTCTTGCGTTTTTATTGTTAATTGTATTATCATTTCTACTGTATTTTATTATTTATATTATCATTTGTATTGTATTTTATTGTTATTTCTATTATAGTTCTATTATCATCTATATTATAGTTCTATTTTCATGTATATCAAAGTTCTATCATTAGTTGTATTATGATTATATTATTTACATTATAGTCTATTATTATTTATATCATAGTTCTGTTATTATTCATAACATAGTTCTATCGTTATTTACATTATAGTTCTATTATTTTTATATCATAGTTCTATTATCATTTACATCATAGTTCTGTTATCATTTACATCATAGTTCTATTAATATCCATATTGTAGTTCTACCATTATTTCTATTTTCTTATTTCCGTCTTTCTATCGCCAATTGAATCCGGTCCCTGTTTAAGACTTTCTTATATTGGGAATAATTTCTTACCAGGATGTGACGTCCGATGTGTGACGTCATTGGAGTCGCTGTATGTGTTCCGTCACTCTGATTGTGGGTATTGTATGTATGATTAATAAGTGTGTGTTTGTCTTGTAGTGTAATCACCTTCGTTATGATATTATAAGTGTCATTATGATGCGAGCCTTAATAGAGCGTGTGGTTAGGATTTCGTTATGAAAAAGTTGTATGCAAGGCCCTTGTATCTAAAAAATATATGTTATTAATCCCGGGATACTATATATTTAGGAATTAAGAAAATAGAAAGTATACTAGATTCCATTTCCTCAAGTTGGTTCTTCGTCAGTATAATATACCTAATCTTATACCATTCTGTAATATCTGTGAATAACGCTTCCTAAATTAATGAATGGTTCTAAATCATACATATAATCTTTCAGTATTAATCTACAACTTAATTATCTTAATTTACAAACTGCAATTTCTCTCTCGTCGACCACATGCTTCAAACAAGAGGGAAAAGTAAAACAGTTATGTGCTCAAAATGTATGCAGATGTGCTACCAATTTTCAGGAAGCCTTTCACTCCAAAACTCACCTGGAGTGGGATACCAAACGATAATTACTTCCAGGTGGTACTCCAGGACCAAACTCCACATGGACTTCGCCCCAGGACACCTCAGGTCAAGGGACACAAAAGGGGTCATAGTCACTCTCAGGTCACAGTCAGTCCCACAGAAAATGGAACTTCTCTTCTATATTACTTAACTATTACTAAATATACTAATAAAGGCATCGAGATGACACGCAGGTGCTTTGGCAACGGAAGCTAATCCTCATCAGAGAGAGGGAGGCGGGAGAGGGAGAGGGAGAGGGAGAGGGAGAGGGAGAGGGAGAGGGAGAGAGGAGAGGAGAGAGAGAGAGGAGAGAGAGAGAGAGAGAGAGAGAGAGAGAGAGAGAGAGAGAGAGAGAGAAAGAGAGAGAGAGAGAGAGAGTGCCCTTGTTTTGCCTCACACTTCTTCGTCAACGATAACGTAACGAACTTGTGTAATAATGAAATCGAAAAATATATCATTACCAACGCTACACAAGTTAATAAACACACGATGATCCGTGCAAAAAAAAAAAAAAAAAAAAACATAGTGATAAATTACAACAGATGAACTTATCTCTAATGTCTGTTTGGAAACGATGTCAACATTCTCTGCAATAATGAGGATGAAAATAGCTCACAGATGCTGTTGTGGATCACTCTCTTTTGCAGCGTTGAAATCACCGCCGTTATCTCGCGTTGCCAACAAATAGAATAGAAAATAGAGTGTAAAATAAGACGGAAAGAAGAGAATGAAAAGAGGGGAAAAAAGAAAGAAGACAAAAAGAATAGATAATGTATGAAGGTATGTGTGTATGTGTAGTGATGCATACATACGCGCGCACACACACACACACCACACACACACACACACACACACACACACACACACACACACACACACACACACACACACACACACACACACACACACACACACACACACCACACACATCACACACACACACACATGTACATAGATATAAAAAACATATGATCCCGAACACAAATACCTATCCAGATTTCACAAAGTGGCTTCCATACACTGTGGCTCTAAATTCCAACCATTATAATTCGCATAACTACGTCTAATTTGCGACAACAAAAGACACGGGCGAGCGGTAGACAGCTCTCACGCACAAGGCAGAACAGATGTTTGTCATAGATAGAGGTTTCTGTTAGTTTTACGTACAAAAAATTTACTTTTCCTGGCGATTTAGGATCAGTTTTCATGTGTGTGTGTGTGTGTGTGTGTTTTGTGTGTGTTGTTTGTGTGTGTGTGTGGTGTGTGTGTGTGTGTGTGTGTGTGTGTTGTGTGTGTGTGTGTGTGTGTGTGTGTGTGTGTGTGTGTGTGTGTGTGTGTGTTGTGTGTGTGTGTGCGTGTGTGTGTGTGTGTGTGTGTGTGTGTGTGTGTGTGTGTGTGTGTGTGTGTGTGTGTGTGTGTGTGTGTGTGTGTGTGTGCGTTGCGTTGTGTGTGTGTGTGTGTGGTGTGTGTGCCGTGTGTTGGTGTGTGTGTGTGTGTGTGTGTGTGTGTGTGTGTGTGTGTGTGTGTAAAGCATTAGAATTAGAATGATAAACATACTTATAATCTAGTATATCATATCCTTCGTGTTGTATTATTAACAGGTCAGTAATAAGCTTGTATTTTATTTCAAGTATGAATCCTTTAACAAACAGAATCAACGTTGAAAATATAATAAAGTCACTTTTCAAAATGCAGCCACGCGTCACGTAACTTTTTTTTTTTTTTTTTTTTTTTTTTTTTTTTTTTTTTTTTTTTTTTTTTTTTTTTTTTTTTTTTTTTTTTTTTTTTTTTTTTTTTTTTTTTTTTTTTTTTTACTGAGCTTTCACTTAGCGACAGACGTCTAATGTGAAGTATTCGGACTTGTTAATGGGTAAAAGCTGAACAAAACTCTCCGTCAATAACATTAGAAATTTAGACCCAATTGCTTGATACAATTTAAGCATCGCTGCACTGGGACAATATAAATCCATACTAAATAAGACACAATTTGAACCTTATGGCACTAGAAATACATCCTATACACCTATTTTAGCAAACTTTAAAGCTTACGACACAAGGAAAAATATATGCATACACAACTAA
>NW_020872622.1:680690-683190 GCF_003789085.1 Penaeus vannamei
AGGTCTTTCTTCCAGCTCATCTCCTTTTGCGACTTTGGTATCGGCTACTCTTACTCCATTCTTCATCTGCTACGTATCGTGTCCCCTTCCTTGCTTACGATTCTTCTCTCTGTACCAACTTACTCTCACTTCCTCTCTATTAGGTATTACTTCTCAACCCGACCTTTTACTCTTCCACTGCCCTTTCTACCTTCTGTACATACCCTCTCCCCCGTTTCTACCGTTCTTGTAGCCATGCCTCATAATCGTCGCTGTAACTACACCTGTAACCCTAAACCTCCCACTACACTCTGATAACATCTCCCTCCCTCCCCACTCCACCCACCGCCCTTAAAATCCTCTTCTACGTGTCACCTCAACTCCTTCACTGGTAAGAAATGCATTATCACACTGTTGTACATGGACGCAGTATGTTTCACTCGACATATTCCTTCGTTCTCTTAATCTCTATATTTAGGCTTTCATCAGAGCTTGTATATAATATGCATTCTATGGTCCCTATTGTCAGTATGCCTAATTATTCATTTCTGTATTCTATGATATCGGAAAAGAACCGGATAAAGTTTCTACTTTCGGAAATGTTTGTTGTGGGAGGCGTAATGAGGTCGTTTGCACCACAAACGATAATATGGCGCGGAAATCGTTGGGCTGAAAGTGAATTATTTTTTTGGTTTATGCTCGTTGTCTTCAGAGGTCGTTGGGGTCATCTTTGCGGCGGGATATAATGGTTGTTATTAACGAATTTTAACATCGCTTGATTGGGTGTATGATGAGAATGTACTGTATGAATATTTCGGCGGCGGAGTTCTTTAGATCCTGTGGAGTTAAATGCAACGGGAAAAAGTAATTTAAGCGAGGCCGTTCACTTTTTTTTTTCAAATTAATGATTACAGGGTTTACTTTGAAGACGAACAAAGATTCCACCACAAGAATATTACTTTTTGATGTCATGGAATAAAGAAATGTACATCATTAAACAAAGGACGATATTTAAAAAGACATGAATAGTTTTTTTCTGTTTATTTCGTTGGACTTCCGTAGCCCCCCACGTCATAGGCTTGTGTTATCTAACGGGGTACCCGACTAACAGGAAACTACATAACTGCCAACGGTAGTGGCTTGTGTATGACTACTTGCTCGCTCGTTCAAGACTGTTGACATCGCTTACCGTTAATTTGGAAACTCGAGAGGGATTATATATTCACGTTCTTGCCAGGACCTTTCCCACGGTTAATTTGCCAAGTTTCCCAGAGGAGCAATAAGAGATATATATGGCAGTGCTGTGACCTCGAGAGAGAGACTGTAGGACCAGACGGGTGAACACGAGATAGAGGGCCTTGGGGGTAAGTGTAAGGGGTCGTGTTAAGGGGATTAAGATAACAAGCGGTATTGACAGCCTTCTTGGGAGTTCCGAGAAACTGCCTTCTCTTGACATAGTTTTTGGGTATAAAAATGTATTCTTAATATAGTTTCGTAATTCTGAGAAATCAGTTTTTTTCATCTGATAATCCATTTCATCCGCTTTGCAGTCTTTCTAAATGAACTAGATTTAGAGGAAAAGGCCGAACTACAACTTTTACTAAACAGAAAATAATTCCAAAAAGTATTACAGCACAAAGAGAACGGAAGCACATTAATCATTCATATATATATTTTTTAATAATCATATTGGATTTCGACCCTTTAAAAACAAGAATACGATATCCATTTCTCTTTAAATAAAGAGGGGAAAAGTAATACCAATTTTTCTTTTAATTCACGAAGAAAGTGCTCCCTCTCCTCTCTGTCTGTCTGTCTTGTCCTGTCTCTCTCTGTCTCTGTCTCTGTCTCTGTCTCTGTCTCTGTCTCTCTGTCTCTGTCTCTGTCTCTGTCTCTGTCTCTGTCTCTCTCTCTCTCTCTCTCTCTCTCTCCCTCTCTCTCCCCTCTCTCTCCCTCTCTCTCCCCTCTCTCTCCTCTCCTCCCCCCCTCTCTCTCTCCTTCTCCTCTCTCTCTCCCTCTCTCTCCTCCTCCCTCCCCTCCTCGCCTCCCTCCCTCCTCCTCGCCTCCTCTCATCTCTCTCTCTCTCTCTCTCTCTCTCTCTCTCTCTTCTCTCTCTCTCTCTCCTCTCTCCCTCTCTCTCCCTCTCTCCTCTCTCTCTCTCCTCCCTCCTCCTCCCTCCCTCCCTATATATATATATATATATATATATATATATATATATATATATGATAGATACGATAACGACAGATAAATAGATACATAAATAAATAGAAAATAGTGATTTTAATGGATAGAGTGCAAGAGAAAAGGCGAGATGAAACGGATTGGCGATGATGCGCGAAATCTGAACTGTGTGACTGAGTTCTGAAAATGGAAAAAAAGGATGATTTTT
This sequence comes from Penaeus vannamei, assembly GCF_003789085.1. Lineage (NCBI taxonomy): Eukaryota > Metazoa > Arthropoda > Malacostraca > Decapoda > Penaeidae > Penaeus > Penaeus vannamei. Next base: position 683,062 of record NW_020872622.1, read on the forward strand.
AAAAAACGACTTTCATTTGAAGGATTGGCGGCGGTTTCGGTTGAATATGGAATTATATTTTAGGGTGTCTGTGATTTTTAAGTTGTATTTTTGCGAATCATTGGGATTTCTCTTTTTTGTTGTTGTTAT
>NW_020872622.1:693190-723190 GCF_003789085.1 Penaeus vannamei
TTTTGGCACATGGTTCCTCATACTTGTGAAGCGTGACTCTCCTGTGTAGCATAGTACATTGTAAGAAAGGTAAAAAAAATCTTTAATATGACTTATGCAGATTAAATGCACAGTATATCAGACAATGAAGAAATGTTAAAAAAAAGAAAAAAAGAAAGAAAACTCATGCCACTTGTATCACTGTTGTGTTGAAATACACAGCCATACACTGTATCACCATTTAGGTTGTTTTCTATATCTTGAGTTCTGGCAAAGCAAATTATTCACAATACTTCCCATCAACCCTAAATACCAACAAAATCACCTAAAACTTTGAAAATATCAGACCAGCATAAACACCGACCTATCCCACACACAGTCTTTAAAAAACGAAAACAATTTTGGGCAGTTAATAACCATTAATCACCACTTGGACCCAACGACACTCATTACATCGCGCCGCCAACTACACTAAGACGTCAACTTGCCCGAGCCGTCGCGATTGCAGCCGTTACAGCTGTAATAATGGATGTAATAAGTCCCACTGATAGTCACAGGCGCTCTTTAACCTACATCCCAAGCGCGTTCCCCGGCGTCGGACTCGTCGTAATGATCGTCATCAGTAATCTGGTGTCGGAGATGACTTGGCGAGGAAGGTTTGACATATATATATATATATATATATATATATATATATATATATATATATATATATATATATATATATATATATATATATATATATATATATATATATAGAGAGAGAGAGAGAGAGAGAGAGAGAGAGAGAGAGAGAGAGAGAGAGAGAGAGAGAGACACACACACACACACACATGTATATCTATATCTATATGTGTGGGTGTGTATTTATATGTATGTATATATGTATATATGTGCATATATATACATATATAACGTGTCTGTGTGGAAAATGGTCTGAGGCAATATATGATAAACAAAGTAGATTTCTTTGTTCATAGGTCCACCTAACGAGTGTATCCGTTGTCGTTTGTGTGCATTCGTGTGTGTGTGTGTGTGTGTGTGTGTGTGTGTGTGTGTGTGTGTGTGTGTGTAACGTTAGTGAGGTGAATCATCCGTGATATGAATACACACACATAAACATACAGTGTACGTGAGTGCAACCGACAGCAAAATGTTTGTTTTTGCTAGTGAAATTCAGGGCCATTATCTTGCGGAAAATTAGTCTTTCTTATTACCGTCAGCGTCTGGCTCATCCTGGGAAAGTGACTCATGTGTTTCTTTTTCTATTTAATGATAAAGAATAAAACAATGTGAAATGTAAAAGCCAGATCACCTTCATTCTTATATTAACAAGCAACTCAGTGACTAGGCCTACTTACCGGGCACTTCTTTGTTAAGTGGAAAGTAAAACATGTCCTGCCCAACCTACTTCTGTCCCATAGGCCTATCTCGGAACAGTTACCCACATTACAACATTACCTGGAATTTACACAACAGGTATAATTACTAGTGGATAAACAAGTTCCAGTTAATATCAGTTCTCGAGACAAAGGTAAATACTATGTTACAAAATGCATGGTGTTAACCTGCACTAGCCCAGTTTAGTTAAGCTTTCACTTGTGCATAGCATTATCACCCAGTAACCCTCCACCCCTGCTATTGGAGAGGAAAAAGATAGTCCAAAATAGCCCCTTTCCCTAAAATGATCGCAAGAATTCAAATTTTATCCGTAACGATCAAGGTTACCTTTCATATGCAGCTCCCCCTTCCTCCTGTCAAACTCACACGACCTTCCCTGACAGAACCGATGTAACCAGGGGCTCCTACCCAACCTCACACCCACCTGCCCGAACCGCCCATTGACCGACATAACTGGCTGGCTTCGACCTACATACGGGCGGCGCCGAGTAGAGTAGTATGGGTGCTGCTGTTCGGTTTGTCTGGGCTGGGTGGGGGATCAGGAGCCTGTGGTCTTTGTTTACGGGAAAAAGGGAGACAAAGCTTTTTTCTTTCTTTCTTTTTTGCTCTGTTGTGTTTTTTTCGGTCTAGTTGTTTTCACTCCAGCGACTTTGTTGGAATTCCCTTTGTTTTTACGGAGGGCATTGGATACAAATCTGTTTAAATTAGAAGATGGTATGAATCGTTCTTTCTTGTCATTCTGGTATATTGTATACATAAATTAGGCTTATTTACCTGTAAAAGTCAGGTCACGTTAATCATCACTTCAGAACACAAAACATGCCGAGTTTCCAGACAGCAATTAATCTCGATTTACGTAAAACAAGTGATGAAAGAGATGGGAGATTCTTCCAGGATGCCAAACACTACCCACATCACCTAAATTATGATGTGGCAGCTCGTCTAGGGTGAAAGGGTTGTCAGATTCAAGGTGACGCCTAGGAAAACCGGTTACTAGGCACGACATAACAAGACTAGGGAAGTGACTGTGCAGACGAGAGCGCTGTACCATATGGGCATAGGCCGCACCCCTAAAAGCCGTTACATCTCAACAACCGAAGATAAGTGGCAATTACACCAATAACAAACCTACAACACAGCCATTCGGTCTGCGATTTCTAGAGCATGAAGAACGCAAGAGTACACACAATGCACTGTAAAAAAAAACGCACATAATTACGTAGACAGAGACCAGCCTTCCCATAATTTCAGTGTCTTTGAGCGTCACTGTGAACGAGTGTGATAAATCCTCGATATTTAGCGTGAGATCGAACGTGCTCACTCGCACTTCTACCAAGTCTATATACTTTTGTGTTTAGACTCGTGAATATCTTTCGTTCTGCTACTACTAATAACATTATCTACAAGATGGGAAAGTTTGATCTTTGTTGAAAAAAAACTCCATATATTGATATTTTTTGCTTTCGTCAAACCATTTTCACTTACAAAAGTGAATTGTAAACTTATATTCATAGCGACTTTCTCCGTTCACGAGTGGAATGAATTTCAGAGATATGCTTAATATATATACTATAACTCTCGAGTCGCTATAACTGTAAAACTTTTTCCTTTTTCTATTTACTAAATTTAGTGTTTTACTTGTTTTAACGGAGATTTTAGAAATGATGGGTATTATTAATAAATAGAATTAGATATGTCATGTACACTATTTTATGGCAAGTTATTACATAATGTATATTTGCCTCATCTATCTATATGCCTGTCTGGAAGTATATAAAGCCTCAGGAAAATTTGATTTTAAAGGGAATGAAAAAATACAATGACACTCCGTTATGAAAAAGAGACGCAAGTTCGTTTTCCATGCTAGTTCGAAACTTTTTTGAATTTTTGTTATATTTCTCTTTTCTTTCTGGCTTCATATAGATAAATGGACTTTGCTGTAGAAACAAAGGATACACACTTACACACACATATATATTGCGTATACACATAAACACACACACACACACACACACACACACACACACACACACACACACACACACACACACACACACATGTATGCGTGCATGTACACAATTGCAGGCGCACACATTGACACACTTAACAATTTGCAAACTTGATTCTTTAAGATTTGCAAGTAAGGCCATAATTTCCGAGAAAAAAATGATATATAGTATGACTCAGAACCACGGTGGCGAAACCACGGCAGTCTTCTCACCCTTCTCTGTTTCTGAATATTGCTATAAAAAGTTCAAACACAACGACATACATATGCTACACACGCATACCTTCTCTCTCTCTCTCACACACACACAAACACATACACACACACACACACACACACATCCTCTCTCTCTCTCTCTCTCTCTCACACACACACACACACACACACATTCTCTCTCGCACACACACAGACACAGACACACACACACACACACACACTCTCTCTCTCTCTCTTTCTCACACACACAATTCTCTCTCTCACACACCAACACACGCACACACACACACACACACCCTCTCTCTCTCTTTCTCACACACACAATTCACACACCAACACACGCACACACACACACACACACACACACACACACAAAACTATACACACCCTTCAGGATGTGACGTCCCTCACGTACACAATGGGCCCGACTTGAATGAATTAAGGTACAGACAGGACAAGGACACCTGCTGATGTAAGACAGTACACTCCCATCGTGCAGTGCAGGGAATTCAACTTCAAGGGAGATGTGTGTCTGATGAAGAGATCAATTAGTGGTTTTGGGGGAATCAACCTTCAGCTGCAACAGGATGGATTACCTAAGCTGACGGAGCAAGATCAAACAATTGATGATTAATTTTTATCTATTTGTCTGTCAGTCTATCTGTGAGTCTGTTCGTATCTCGTTCTTTCTCTCTCTGCCTCTCTGTCTGTCTCTCTCTCTCTCTCTCTGCAACCCCCCCCCCTCTCTCTCACAATCTCTCTCTCTCTCTACATACACACACACACACACACACACACACACACACACACACACACACACACACACACACACACACACACACACACAACACACACACGCATACATACATACATATACACATACACATACATACATCCGTGTGTGTTCTTACCATATACCGTTAATTTTGGCTCATCATTGCCCGTGCTTCTGAACAAGTAGCAAAATGTGGAGTAGATATTGCAGGGATAAACACGGAAATATTTTCCCTTCACGTAATGTATAGTTGATTCGAGCAGACTACTGTATGTGGACTGCACGTTGCCAAATTTTCGTGCTTTTCTGTTATTTTACACTCCTGTGGTTACGTAAATTACTCTGTGTAAGAAAGAATGGTCCTCAATTTGGTATTTTTGTAACGCATAATAGAACCGTACTTTAAGAACTTGTCTATTGATGTATGCATTGGAAGTAATATGTATAATGAATATTTGTTTGAGTTTGATGTTACGTGTAAAATTACTTGACGGTATTATCAGTATTATCATTCTCTCTCTCTCTCTCTCTCTCTCTCTCTCTCTCTCTCTCTCTCTCTCTCTCTCTCTCTCTACACACACACACACACACACACACACACAAACACAAATTATTTCATTCGCGCAGGGTGTTATCAATTCCACATAAAAACACCAAGAGAGAAGAAATAACACATGTACAAGCCCGTAACACGTTCTGAACGTGTATTGGGAGATGTGACCTGAGTGTAAAGCCGCCGTTCTGCCGAAGTTGCCACCACGACTTCCGGTCTCAAGGGTAATTTTAGAAATGCATTCGTGCGGAGGAAATGGCAACTGTAATGATCGTATTGTCATATTTTTGCGGTGTTTTTTCCCCCGTGCCTGTTGTTGTAGTATGGTGTGCTCTTAGGTATTCTTATAATTTGTTAAATGTGCCAGGCCCGACCCAATTTTTTCTAACCAGACGCAGAAATAAATAATAGCTTCACGGATATATCTGATAAATATACATGTAAACTATCTATTTTCCCCCATTGATATACATTGTCCTAGCCTGATAAATATGCATTTATTTCTTTATCTATGCATGTCAAGTATACGAATATTCTTTGGGTCGGGCCTCGCACAATTCTAACAAAGCGGCAGTATGTTGTTGGTGTGAAGATGTAAATGCATTTTCTGACAAACATTTTCATACACGGAGACATATGAATGTTTCATGCAGAACATATAAATAAAACAAAGAAGACAACGAGAAAAAGACACAAACATTGAAAGTTTTTTTTTCACTCAATTACTTCAAGAGGCAATTTAGCGAAAAGGCCTTCAGCATATTTTTGCATTTGCCGATTCTTCCCTTTGTTTAACTTCCACACTTGCGAATCCATGCACCTAGGCCTACATACGTAAAATCATCACTATTTTGCTTTGCTTCAAGACACCGATTGAACTAATCTGATAACACTACTATCACTCGGTATCCAACCTAAATAACGCGATTCAGTGAGCAATTATAGCGTCGAATTAATGAATATTTACTACAGCACGGCGCATGGTTAGAGCGTCGCGACTTCCAAAACAAAGGGACCCTGGAACAGCTGATTGGGTTCGTCCCAGCGTGACTATCTGGCATGAACTTCGACTCGTTTTGAAAGGTTTATTTGTTGTATTTCCGTATTGTTTTGCACAATATGTACTTCAGATTCACCAAAACACACACACACACACACACAACACACACACACACACCACACACACACACACACACACACACACACACACACACACACACACACCACACAACACTCACACACACCACACACACATTCGACTTCACCCAAGCAAAAAATACACACAGATATACGTACATACCTTAGGGTTGTTCCATTATTGAAGGAATAGAGAGAAAACTGATCGATAACGAACCCACGTGACCCCAACAGCGATGCCAGTTACCCAAATTTGGACCTCTTATTTGTAAATAAAGTTTCCAAATTTAGCACTTCTATTTGAAGAGCTTTTGAAAACGTTCATGCATCCACATCACAATAAATTCTCGTCTTAAAGAAAATGCCTTCAAAAAATCGAAGAGCAAACAAGATATGACATTTACGGTATTTTTTTTTCATATACACACTAAATATTCATAAAAACAACCCTTGGTAACTGGGTAATAGGAAAACAAGCCTATTCACTTACACTCGTCAAAATAGTTTGTGGTGTGGCTAGCACACTGAAATCGCTCTTGTGGTATTTTGAAAAGGTCTTATAAGGTAATTTATATTTATTGCGTGTGTTGTTGCTGTTAATATTTATGCGTACTTCATTGGGATAATGTTGTTGCTGTTAGCTGTATATGTGTTAGGAACGCGGTTGTGGCTTGTGATTTAAGAGGCGAGAGTGACTTACTACACGTTGCCATTTAGAAGTGCACCTTTGAACTTTTTTAATATTGTTTTCAGTCATGTTAGATTGTTTTAGAATTCAGAGAAAGTCAGCCAGTGGAATCTGTGACCAACACCTACATTTTACACTTTAAAAGCACACCCGCTGCTCATATTAAACTATTCAATCATAATTTACTAATTTCACAAGCGATCCCCCTGACACTAATCTCTAGTAATCTGAATCAAGGCTACAAATATTATTTCGTGTCGCATAGGCAGTAAGCCATAAGTACGCACATCTCGCCGTATAGCAAGCATCCGAGCGCTCGAAGTGTTTCAATAGATGTACAATCAAGTTATTCCTAATCCATAAAGAAGAGGTTGCATCATTCTCCTTTCCGTTTCGCTTCTGTGGCAATTTCATACCCGACTGTGTGATTCCTAATATGCTCTCTCGCATCGAGAATTCTCGAGGTACCGTCATGTTACTTCGTGCCTATTACGAGATCGCAATCTAGATTGACACACTAATACAACGAATACCACTCTAGAACCAATCCTATCCATCCCTCACTGCATCTGCCACGAAATGTTGCCGATGCCCATCAACCCTGACAAACCCTTGCACTGTCATTACTCCATCCTAAATCATCTCAGCTATAACAACATCCATCTATCAATTTTTTGATAACCGATCACTGGGGCACTCAGTAAAGACTCCTCATATCAAATAATTAAGCTCGTACATACACGACCGACCCGAAAGCCATAGACAAAAGGAGGTCAGTACCCCAGCGGCCTAGACAAAAACGGAACAAGTTCTTTCAAGTTGATCACCTCTGCGTCAAACGGCGATGGTTCGTCTGCGACTACCACGCTTGCGCCTGACCTTCCTACGGTAGTGCAGATTCTCAAAGGTCCTCTGAGAACATACATATATGCAGTCCACACTTCCTCTCTGTAGTGCCACATGTGCATATCACTTCTAGCGCTAGATCGATCCACTGCCCACTATCCTACTGCTCTTCAATATAGCTTTCGAGGTCGTTTCTTTGTTCGCCTCGGTAGCGTATATATTCAATCGTCTGTCCCCATATGGGGACCAATCTCTGTCAACCTTCGGACTGGAGCCGCATCTGCCTGCATCACAGGTAATTTCTGCACGATACAGGTTACATTCTCTCCACACATCTTTGTACCTTTCTATTAACCGTTTTCTTTTATTTTCTTGTCTATTTTTCCAAAGCTCTGGTCTATTTCTGGGTTTCTTGTTTCATTTATTGCAATTTTTTTTCTTAACCTGTGATGCCAGTTTTTTTTTTGACATATTACATTAATGTAAAAATTCTCCATTTTTTGTTTCGACGTTACAGAAATACTAGAGTTCTCCTTGTGCCTTGTTTTTCGCTCTCCTGACACCCTTTTTATTATGTCGGGTCCTCGGCACGAATATTGCCTCGCAGGAGGTCACTGGGTCAAGGCTTTCCTTGACGAATAACCTTTGGGAATTTCAAGTGATTGCCCACATTCACTCAGCTGATCTCGAGTGTGTAATATATGGTGTGTGAATGGCGTGTCTCCTTTAGTTAAGGTTGTGAGTGTGTCCTCGCCTGCACCCGTACTAGGACCTCGCTCGTCGGCGCTTGATCTGGCTTCGGTGCATTCTGGTAATTTTGATGTTTAATTCGCGTGATGTAGTTCTCTTTGGTGTTGTTTGTTTGTTTACTTGTTTGCGCCATCTGTTTGCCTACTAGCTGGTCCCACCCGTTCATACGATAGCTGTCTGTCTGTCTGTCTCTTGTCTCTGGGTGTCGGCTCGCTCGCCGCCTTTCGGTTGTTTTCAGCTCAAACCTCGGAACAGGCGTATGGTCCAAGCTGGCTAGATAACTACCCTCGTTCCAATACTCCCGCCTCGTGTTTCGTCCACTGACCCGCAAATCTGGTTTTGTGTCAACAACATTCTGATGTGTCGACTCCTCCTTCATCATCCACTCTCCTCTTAAGCTGCTTCTTTCTATCTACTAGTCCGCAATGGAACGCTAGGGGTCGTTGTATCTCACGTGATACACTCTCCACTACCTCCGACTCTGCTAACTCTACCAGCTGTAGTCATGCTTTTTACTCGCGTTGCATTCTTCTCTGCTCTCTTCTCGACTGCTCTATTGCTCTGTGTGCCCGCGCCGTTTTATCCCACCCCAACCTCGAACCTGCCCAGGGTCATTTCCCTTCTCTGCCATCTATAATAATATCCTTCTCGGTGCGTAGAGAGACAGAGTAGCCTTCCTCCTGCAGATGTCGATCGTAGCTCCCCCAATCCTCCACCACATCAACCATTCCCTTCCGCTCCCGTAGTGTTAGAAACCAATCATGCCCTCTGTCAGAACTCTCCTCTTCCTCAATACTGACGTGATGCTCTCCGCATCAGAACAACATCATACAACTCGACGTCCGAGCACCACATGACCGGAACTGCGCTGACGCTCTCTTCTATGACGACCGCAATTCTCATTACCTCACAATTGGCAAACACAATTCTCTATTGCTTCGCGGCAATTCAAGCAAGACGTACATTCGAATGCGCGCTGAATGCTAATCATACGCGCCCGCTACCTAATCTACTATTCATAACCCGATGAGTTACCCCTATCCTTTTCTTCTTCTCCAATTTCATGTTGTTTAACATTCCCGTTTCGATTGGCCTCAGATGCGGCGCCACCGATTCCTCATAAGGATCGAGACTGTGAGAGTAATTCCGTGCAGTGAATTTTCTCCGACGTTTAACTGATAAATACGAACCGACATAGCAGAAGTAGTGTCTATCGTGGCCGCTCCTGACGAGGCGTAGATGTGACCACTCACAATCATTCTGAAGTAAAAATTCATATAATTTTGGTTCAGAGAGCCCATACTTTCAAACATGGGCAGTACTCTCAGCTAGTCCACATGCATACACATCCGTGCCAAAAATATTATCCAAAATAACACCCATCATCATCATGCCCCCGCACACTTCTAGGGATGATCGACTGGCATAGATGACCAGATATAACACTCCATATCCGTGATGAATATCAGGATACATATGGTAGCAACAAAAGCACAAGCTCTGCGAAGATATGTCGATCCTCTCGCTACACTTACACATACACACACTACACAAACATATTAACTAGTATTTACATAAGTTGCAGCTCCTCTCACTCCTAATTCGTTGATGTATTAGTGGAATGAATTATTATAGTGTGTTATGTGTGTGTTGATATATTTATGCGAAAATGTGTGTGAATCTATAAATGTGTGTGTTTGTGTGCTGTTTGACAAGACAGACAGACACACTACACAGACAAAGAAGAAGAGAAAAGAAAGAAGAGAGGCAGAGACAAAGAAAAAAAAAGGAAAGGAGACAGAGCACAGAAAGAAAGAAGAAGACAGAGACAGAGAAAAAGAAAGAAAAAAATGAGAGAAGAGACAGCAGACAGACGACAGAGACCCCAGTCACCAGACAGCAGTTCAGAGATCAGAAGAGAGAGGGTAGGTAAAAGGAATGTTGCAGTGCTCAAAATCCCCCAACATTCACTAACCTACTTGGCGGTCGAGGTTGGCTGAGTCCCGCACTCCCTCCAACGCGGGTGATTGTTCACTTCACCCACCAGGCGCTCTTTTACTCACTTCTTTCACCCACTCCACGTGCGTATCTCTTATCGGCGTCGTTATAATTCAAAAGATTTAAATATTTAAAATAGAGATTTAGTCTATTCTTCCCACTTAGAGGAGCCTGTGTCTTGTCGTTTGTCGGTTTGTGGACAAGTGAAAATGTCTCTTTTGTTTGTGTGATGTGTTTTTACTCTAATTTGTTAGATAGTCTATGTCTTCCGTTGTCAGGTTTGTGGAAACGTGTTGTTTGGTTTGTAGAAAATATTTCTTTTATTTCTATGGATGTATTTTTATTCATTTATTTTTATGTCTTTCTGTATTTTTATTTATTTATTAGTAGCCTATGTCTTCTCGTTTGTCGGTTTATAGAAAATGTCTCTTTTATTTCTATCAATGTGTTTTTATATATGTTTTTATGTCTTTCTGTATTACTATTTATCTATTTTTGATTTGTTTTGCCTTTGCGATTCTCTGCCTCCCCTTTCTTTCCCTTCTTCGTTATTCGTTGTTTTGTCTTTTATTTCGCTGTGTGTGGAGAGGGGTATCAGCACGCATATATATGATTCGTAGTGTGTTCGACTGTGGCGAGTGTGGGGTGACTTACGGCTGGGAATGTTGAGCGTTCTGGGTTAGTAACGTGTTAATTATGCGCTTGTATTTGTTCTGAACGTGTACATAGGGATCTGCGTATCTATAACGATACTATGTACGTATTACCGTTATGCTTACAGTGATAGCTGATGTCCCGTGTACAGATGCTAATATGTGCTAACAACCTGATGACTGTGTTAGGTGTGTCTAGGTAGCGTATATTATAATATATATATAATATATAATAAATTCATATATAAACATATAATATAATTGCGGCGTTAACGTGTGTTGCGTGTGAGTGATAGTTGCAAATATACAACACTACGTCTGCGCTCATGTGTCGTGTTACTATATTACATATTATGTGTACGTGTGTGCCAGTTGTACCGTCGTGTGGTGTACGTGGTATGCATGATGGTATATATATTAACATCATTTAAAATGTCGACGTACGTGTATGATATTATAATGTGTAGTACGGTCTCCAATAATCTATTTTGGTATAACGGTGTATACGTTGTTATTAGTAGTGCAGATGGCTATATTAATATGCATGTACTTTAAAGAATTTACATTACATTATGTACATCATGTGCGTTACATCATTGCGTAAACCTCACAACAGCAATAATCATTCACGATACTCACTGTTTGGTGCATATCTGTCTATATAATGTTGCAAAGTCATGTGTGATTATGTGTGTGGCTTTGTCATTCTACCTCTATATAGTATATATATATAGGTCACGTTATAAACCACTGTAGTAGGATCATCTAGTTATATTGTGCATATCTTATATAATTCTATATCTACTTTATTTTACTTCAATTTATTTGTATGTCCGTATATATGTATTGGTTTTGGAGGTCCCTATTAAATTATCGGTTAAGTCTACAATTTTTTATTTTTATCTCTATTTTTTGTTGGGTGATGCATTATGGGTGCTAAATGGTCACTGTTCTGGGTTAGTTGTGTTTTTGTTAATTCTTAAATGTAGAACAAATATTCGTCTTATAACATTTCATAATATTGATTGTACAGTTTACTTACCCTACACTCACTGCCTCATTTGAACAATTATTCTCTATCACGGGCTATCACTATATGAATATATCCTATTATACACCCCTTTCTACTATCCGTAGTACCCATAATCATATCTTACCGTTTAGTGATATGTACATACAATTAATATTCTCTTCACGCCCGTTAGATGAACACAGTAATTACAGTCCAGTGTTGATAGCCAAGCGTGCGGCAGTGAACACGATATTTGCTTCAGCTTCTCACTTGAAATAAGAAACTACAGTATCTACTTTAAAAAGTCATCAGGCTAACCCAGATCATTATTCATATTACCACCCAAAGACAGCCCGAATCGAACCCATATTCCATTTGTTTTCCGTTGTGAGTCTACTCGCCACACATACCTCCTCGCTCGACTCTTCCCTCGACAACTCTTGTGGCTCAACTTCAACACAAGCCGTGTGATGTTCGGGCACTTTTCGCCACGGCTCCCATCGTCTGCGTCATTTTCTCTTCTCTGCTCATCCTCTTGTCTTCTCCTCTCCCTCCCCTCCCTTGCTCTGTCGTTCATTCAAATCAAGAGTGTATACTCCGGTTCGCGTCGTCCTGCAAAGGTCCGCCAAGTTACCCGACGAGTATGCTTTGTCTCCGCGTGCATAAAGTCTTGGGGTTGCCAAGAGTGAGAAAGTTTGTCTGTTTTGGTCCCACCAGAGCGTGGTCACGCCTTCAGTCGTTGCCATTCACGTATCGGTGTCATTGCAGTCTTCCGACGGAAAACTCGGTTTTGGCAGAAGTCTTACAGCGTCGTGGGGATGAAGCTAGTATTTCTGGTAATCATCGTCTGCGCGCAGGCGTTGAATGGAGAGAATTTGCCTCTTCTCGCTTACCTCAGTCGATTGTTAGTAGAATGAACATAAAGCAGGAGAGCTACTGGAGGCAACGATAGTTACAGGTTGGACGGTGGTCACGCCGATTATATTATATGTATTCATATCGTTATATCAATGAGGGCAAGAATTGAGATAGACAGGATTCGTTCATGAGTGAGCGACAGATTATTAAGTATATGTATGTATGAAACGTCAATTTAATCGAGCTCGTGTACATCTGTAAGGAACTTTCATAGCGGAGTAACCGCGATAATACAGTATAGGACATTCAAGGTGACTAAGTGTATCGTAAATTTTGGCTTTAATTATTTTCACTCGAAGGAGAATATTCAAAAGATATTAGCTCATAATTTGAGTCAGAACATGACAGATGGAAAAGCCATATTTCACTGACTCCATCCGTTCTGATAATTTGATACTCATTCCTAGACATAATTACTTCAGTCTGTGACATATTCTCGTGTGTTTACGTCAGCTACTTCACAACGAGTACCATTGATACTATATCTCGAAATACTACGTAATACCATGCGGATTATGGACCTCCGACAAATTCATTTTTCATTTCTCTTTCATCTAGTCAATATTCTAGACCAGCCTTTAACGAACTGTCGATACAATAGCACTTAGGGTATTTGGCCCACGAGGCGACGACAGTGTTACTTTTTACTCCTGTTTGTAGTAAGAACCAAAATTAGATTATTTTACGGAATCACATACAAGTGAACAAGGAAACATTTTAACATTATAGACACAATAGGTCATCTTAAGTGCACTGGGCGAATTTTGTAACCGTGTCCCAGTACTTAATGAATGAGCCAGTGCTCTAACCGAGATCAATTATGATGCTGAACTTAAGGCTCCATTTCCGCAATCGCAGCAAGGACCTCGTTCTGTCTCAGATACAAGCAGAATCAGTTTGACACGTAATACAAGTCTCAGTTCTTTCGGCTGCTCATGTGCTTTTTGTCGTGAATAAGTCGAACTTCACAAGTGATTTCAGACAGATTCTAACACCGTAAGACAAGATTGAGCAGTCCGTTCCGCTGTCTATTCCACTCGGTTAATTAAAACTTTTGCGGTTCCCAGAAAAAAAATCTATGAAGTTTGAGGCCAAGCGTTGCCATGGAATATTGTTGATTTTGCTGCCTAGTTTTTTAGTAAATATTCACGACCTAAGTTTTATATTTTCTTGCATCTACTTTGTTGACCTCAGCCTAGTGGAATATTGTGAAAACACTCCAATAGATACTATCTTTCATATTATAACTTACGGTTTCTCTTCCATTACAGCGGTGTGATTTAGTCAAGGCTAACAGGATCGTTTAGCTCACTCCACGCTATGTCTCTATCAGGATTGCGTGTTTTTTTCTTCTTTTTTTAGACATCAAAAATTAATGAATAAAGTTGTCATCTTTGTTTATACATTACTACTCGTGGACTCAGTGTCATGGTTTCGTCATCTTACAATATTATTCTATTTTGTTCTATTTCTCACGAGTTACGATCGCAACATTTCTCTCATCTCAATAATCATATCTTTTCATCTCTAGTGTGTGGCATTGCACATGCACCTAGGCTGGACTCCTCAGTCAACTCACATTATTCGTGTTCCGTGGCACACGGCGAAAGCGCCTCAGTAAGGCTGCATCTACTAGTGCTGTCTTTTTCGAGTTCAGCTACGCCAGTGCGTTCCCTTCGTTTTCGGCAATGCCCTACTAGCTTGAATTTTACCAGATTCCGGGCGAATAAGTGTACTTTAATTTTCCTCGCGCCACCCATACTGTTAAAGTGCCAGATCATCTCTCTCTATTGTTTGTATAATATTATTATTATTTATCGTTTCTAGCAAAAAATTGGGAGATACCTTGTCACTCTCATAATGTCCATATATTTTCCTCCTTGGGTTAATGTAAACACATTTAGATACCGGTTATTTTACTCCTAGTTTTCAGCTATGAGCACTCAGGTAAAAACTGCATAAACACTGCAGATAACTTGAAATTTTATAAACTACACTCAGTTTATTAAAAGTTAACAGCTATTAGTTATAATTATTGCATTTTGTGGGGCATGTTAGTTTTCATAATAAATAAAACAAACAACACAAAGCGTGAAACTTCCTTTCCTATAAAATTACCTATTCTCTTTCCGATATTTAGCCGAAATAAAATCCTACGTCGTGTGTACAGTAATGAGTCGCCAAGGTGATGAGTTTCGATCTAAGTGACACTAAAAGGAAGACAATATTTGTCTCTGTTTTTCAGTGTCGTTCGGCTTATACTAAATGTGGTGATGATTTTAGATCACTCCTTCCTCCCCATAAATCCACCCCTCCTATTTCGCTGCTGCAAGTATATCATGCAAATGATGTATTGGCGTTGGTCTCCTTAAACCTTACCACTCTAACATTCCCTTCTACGTACCTTTCTCTCACTCTCACCTTCACCTCCGCCATCCCTCCATGCATCCGCTTCACTTTCCATCCTCACCCTCTCCTCTTCTCTCTACCCTCACCCTCCATTCCCTTCTCCTCTTCCTCTCTCCTCTGCCACCTCCTACTCTCTATCACATCTCTACTCTCTCGCACCTCTCCTTCCTCACTCTCTCTATCGTGTTCCCTACGCCGCCAATCGGATGTTCATCAGTCAGCTGCAAACCAGCTGACCCTCTGCTGCCTTCTCTCGCCCTCCACTACAGGCCTCCTACCTCGCCTGACCATATTTCCTTTCCTTACCCCTTCCTTCCTCCATTCCTCCTAAAACATCTCCCGATCCACTCCCTCTCCCTGCATGACATTTACCTACCCTACCCTCACTTCCCTTTTCCACCTCTCTCTCTCTCTGTCTCTCTCCATCTCATTTCGCGTCTCTTCCTCTCTCTGTCTTCACTCCCTTCGCCTTACACTCCACATAACACCTCCCCTCCTCCCTCCTCCTACATTCTCCTCCTTCTTTCTCACGACGATCCTATTACTCCCTGTCTGCGCCTGCTTCAATCCCGTCCTCCCTTCATTTTCCCGCCTTATCAAGCACTTTTTATCCTCTTTCACAGTTACGATACTCGCTTTTCATTCTACAAAGACGATCGTTACTCTATGGCCACTTCTCCTGCGGTGAGCGTTGTGTTGTGGAATGGTCGAGCGACGGTCAAAAGTCTCGTAATGATTCGAAACTTTGAATCTGTCTCACCCTATACAAAAAGTATGGTGTGAAAGCGTATGTTCGAGACGGGATTCGAAGCAGGTTTGACAAGAGTTTTGACCGAGACTGTAATGCTATGACAAAGTAATGCGTGTATAGGGTATAGTATATCATGTGTAGCGTTTAACTTCATATAGCGTACCGTGTATAATCGAACAGAAGAAAAAGATAAAATAAAGCAGAAAAAGAAGAGACAAAAGCAGTAAAAACGTATATAAATATCTATGTATTTATGTTTATATTTACACGCACAAAAAGTAGAAAAAGGAGAGACAAAAGAAGTAAAAACGTACATAAATATCTATTTATTTATATTTATATTTACACGCACACGCACCGTAGGGATACGACCACAAAACAATTAGCCAAATGACATTGTGGTAGAGCTTATCCCACAAAGATGAGGTTAATACTTTCTACCTCTGACGTGACTTGCAGCCGTTGTAATACTAATATATTAATTATATATTAAGGTTAAGATCCTCCGTTAATGATTCTTCCCGTCTTTCAGCCATTTATTATTGTCATCAATGTCATAATCACTATCCATCATTATCATTATCATAGTAATGTTTTATATCATTATTATTATCATCATCATCATTATTATCACCATCACCATGATCATCATCATTATCATTATCATTATCATTATCATTATCATTATCATCATTATTATCATCAATCATTATTATTATTATTATTATTATTATTATTATTATTATTATTATTATTATATTATTATTATATGATGACGTACTGTGTTAATTGCTTATTTCACATTGTAACGAATAAGTCTGATTCTTCTTTTCTTTTCTTTTTTATCATTATTCTTTTTACTTGGTTTGGCCTCGGCACAGAAGCAGCGGTTTTCGTGGCTTGGGCAAGACATCAAAGGCCTTAACGAGTGGTTTGCTAATGGGTCTTGCAATTACTGAGGCCTAATGATGTCGTTTCCTTTTGATTCGTTGATTTTATTCTCGCTTTTGAGGTTAATCATCATTGTTATTTTTTTGTAGGTGGGGTTTTTGTATGTTTATAAGTTAGTGTGATAGTCCCCGGTATTATGATGATGAGAGAAGAAACCTCAGTGTGAATATACTTCGATTTATGATTACGGTTGATAAGGGAAAGATAAGAATGGTAGAAAAATATTACATAAACAGCATTACTAAAAAACGTGCCAGTAATATATAACATTACAGCATGACAAAATGCCGGCAATAAATAACAACAGCATTACAGGAAAAATAACATATCATTACAGTAAAAAAACAAAAACAAAAACATTACAGCACTGCAGAAACTACCAGCAATAAATAACATTACAATAACATGACATCACAGAAAACACCAATGACAAATAACATGACAACATAACAAAAAATACCAATAATAAATAACAAAATAGGAGTCTGAAATCTCACATTTTTGCTTAACCTTCCTCTTTCTTTTCCCACAGGAGCGAAAATGGGGAGTCCCTACGGTGCTGCAGAGGCCTTTGCCGTGTTGGGGGAGGACGAGTATGTGTGCACTCTGCCGCCGGAGGTTAGGAAAGTGGCCTCCAGGGACCTGATGGAGGACGAGGCCACGAGGGTCGCGGGACTGAAGGCCATGAGGGAGTTCGTGGCCAGGAACACGGCCATCACCAAGTGCAGGCTCGGTGAGTTGGGGGGTTTGGTGTGGCGGCGGGTCTGTGGGTTGGCGCGCGCGTGCTCGGTCTCCGCCACTGTTTCTGTCTCTGTTAGTTTTTTTTTTCTTTGTCTCTTTTCTGACTTGTCTCTGCTCTCTCTGTCTGTCTCTGTCTCTGTCTCTGTCTGTCTGTCTGTCTGTCTGTCTCTGTCTGTCTCTCTGTCTCTGTCTCTCTGTCTCTGTCTCTGTCTCTCTCTCTCTCTCTCTCTCTCTCTCTCTCTCTCTCTCTCTCTCTCTCTCTCTCTCTCTCTCTCTCTCTCTCTCTCTCTCTCCTCTCTCTCCCTCCTCCTCCTCCCTCCTTTCTCTCTCTCTCTTTCTCTTCCTCCTTTTCCCTCTTCCTCCTTCCTTCCCCCCTTTTCTTTCTCCCCTCACTCCCAAATCGCCCCAAAACAAACGCTCACGCAAGTCTCTCACTCACGCAAATATACGCACGCATGGCTTCTAATACCGTGCTACATTTTGACTGCTTTCAACGTTATAATTTCTGCCACTATCCCCCTCGCCAAATCAAACACCTAAGACCTAAATTATGGACACTTGACTGCTTGCACCTTCGGTCGAGTGAGGCAACTAATAAGTCAGTATTCCAGGCAATCCCCCCCCCTTCCCTTTCTTGTCATTTGGTGTTATTTTCTAAAGCTTTTAGATACAGTAGATGATGTATTTCTACTTTCGTTATTTAGGTTGTTATTATTACTGTTGTATAACATAAAGTACTTCACTGTTTGTCCATAAACTTATTTGCAAAGGCAGTGGTTATAACAGTAAGAATTAGTAGTTAATGGCTAAGTAGAACCATAGTATAAAAAATATATAAATGAAAATTAACGCAGATGTGTAAGTTAATAACTGAACGGCCAGATCATTGAATAAACCAAGGGTATAGGCATAAAAGCGAATCAGATGAAGAAGCGAAGAAAAATTACCTTGAGTAAACATGACACACAACACAACATCAGCAGAGTTTAGCAAAACAGCGAATGTTTGGGGAAAGAGAGAGGGCTTAGTGCTTTAAACCCCCTCCTGATTTCACCGGCAAAATTTAAAGGGATCAGTCTGGTTTCACCGAGTTAATGCGGCGTCAGAATGAAAGGGAAATTTAGTAATTACCAACTGCCTGTGATGGTTGCTTGCCCCTGGTGTCGTGTCTGAGGTAAACAGAGACCACGTGCTGGGTTTCCCTGCGCTGTATGGGGGGACTAATGCATTTTTTATTGTTTACTTTTGTGTTATTTTATTGTTAAAGAAGGCTGATCTTGATTACTGTAGTTATTGCCAGTTGTAGTAGAGAAATTTATTAATGTGTTACTTTTGATATTTGTTATTTAAATTTTGTAGTACATAATACAGTATATGTAAAGATGTAGATCATATTAAATTAGATATTTGCGTGACGGATATTCGATTCATCAATTATAAATCCACGACGATCTCTATATACAGTACACCCAAGAAACCATCCGTGTAACACACACCTCACACAAACTCGACTTACAAACTAAAGATACCTCTTTCTTCCCCACCCCCAATTCCTATACCACGCCCGCCTTTCTTCTCTTTCTTTCTCCCAATTCCTATTCTCAAACCAAACCCGCCTTTCTTGCAGACGGGAACTTCCTGTTGCGATTTCTCCGCATGAAAAAGTTCAGGATCCGCGAAGCTCAAGAACTGCTGGAGAAATACCTTCACATGCGCACGGAGAACACACACTGGTTCCACGGTCTCGACATCAAGGACCCCATGATAGAGAACCTCATTGACAGGGGGTACTTCTTTGCCCTGCCGGAGAGGGACGACTCCGGGAGGAGGGTGTTCTTCAGTGTTGCTGGTAAGAGAGTCCAGAAGATTTTGTTGTTTTGTGTTCTGTAGTTTCTTTTGTAATTTCAGTTTGGTAATGTCTCTTAGTTTAGTTAGGAGAATGTTTGTTAATCAGGGAAATGTGGCTTGATGTCGCTTGTTTGATTAGGGATTGTTATCTGTATATATTCATATATAAATATAAAAAAGTAATAATTGAGTCACACTTTAAAGTACTATTTTCTCAATATCAATATATATATATAAATATATATATATATATATATATATATATATATATATATATATATATATATATATATATATATATATATATATAATATATATATATATAATATATATTATATATTATGTCATTTGCAATAGTGCTGTCTAACAATTTTCACCTTATGAAGATAAGAACCATGTTCATTGTGACAAATGTAGAAAAGATATGAATGATTATGAGTATCTTAGCAATACAAAAGATGTATTTGACGGGTTTCTGTTATATCTTGGTCAGAAATAGGCCAACATGTATTTTTTACGAAGATATAATCAGAACTGGTCAATGGTCAAATGCATCTCTTCTGTTGTGGAGATATTCAATCTCTTGTATGAAAGTGCATACTAGAGTTGCTTTACCATACCACCTTTCCAGCCGAGGTTTTTGCTATCACTTAAATTACCCATTGATCGAAGATTCTTTTCCATTCAGTTATATGTATTTCGTGTAACCTTTATTTCTTCACGACGAAATAAAAACGTTCACGGAATTTAATGTCTCTTCCTTTTTTCAGGCAGAATGGATCCAACCAAACACACCACTTCAGATCAAATGAAGTCCATGCAAATTGCCTTCGAATCCCTTTTAGAAGATGAAGAAAATCAGGTCCGAGGATTCACATACATTTTTGACGAGAAGGATGTTGGTCTTTCCATTATCACACTTTGGTCACCTGCTGATGTCACTAAAGCTTTCCAATGTTGTGAGGTAAGGTCAATGGGTTTCTCTGTGTCAGTAAGTGGAAAATAAAACATGGGGAGAGGTCAGTGTAATATGAAGTGTGGGGAGGGAGGGAAGTAAAATGGAATAAAAGAAAGTAAATGAAAGAAAGGAAATTATATAAATGAATGAATGAACAGATAGACATTGATAGATAGATAGATAGATACATACATACATACATAGATTAGATAGATACATAGATAGATTAGATAGATAGATAGAAAGTTTAGAGTCATCCCCGATGGTCACTATGCTAAACCCAAATTAATGTGAAGTTGGCATTTTGGTAATAATTGGGAATTATGTGTTGCTTTGGTTCACTTTTGTTAGTAATGAAACATTTATCCATCATTTGACAAAATTCTGAGACCCTAGAACAAAATATATCCCATAGCCATCAGAAAATGCCTGATAACCCCAAAGTATGCATTTGGTGCAGTATTATGAACCGTATTCATGTTGACAAAGGTTGAAAGGTATGAATGAGAATGAATATCTCAACAATACAAGAAATGAATTTGACCGGTTTTGAATATATGAATATCTTATTCATGTATTTCTGCCGAAGATGTATTTGAAACTGGTTAAATACATCTCTGGTATTGTGAAGGTATTACTTCTCATTCATACCTTTCTACATATTTGTTGTAGCTTTATCCCCCCCCACCTCCCCAGGTTTGAGGTGTTCAACTGGTCCTCATGATATAAGCACTTGTATCATATCATATCAAGTTAAATCTGTTTGTCCTATCATAATAGTCTCATGTAACTTAGCATAAGAAACTTTGCTTAAAATATTGTGTTCATAATTACCCCCAAGATTCAAATGTAACAATATGTTAGAACTTTGTTCTTAATGAATTTATCTTTTTAGTTAAATGAAATTAACTAAAATTCTTTCATAGCTGTCACTTGGATAATAAAGATTTTTTTTTGTGCTGTTATGAACATTGTCCAATTGTTTTACTTTACTTTCTTTATTGAATTATTACTGATGCAGTTATCTTATTAGTTGAAAGTAAAATTTTTCTCTTCTTCCAGAAAACCATTCCAATGCGGCACAAGGAGATTCACTTTGTGAATTTGCCCACGGCACTGTTTGCAATTTTTGAATTTGCTAAAACTCTTCTGTCAGAAAAGATTAAGAACAGATTCCAGGTGCGTTAATTTATTTACTAACTATTTATTTTATAGTGTACACTGTATATGTAATATATACTTCACTATAAAGATTATGTAGATGTATTTTACAGGTAGTTAGTTATTTTTTAACTTGTGACTCAGTATTGCAACATTAAATCCAACAAAAAAGATACGGTCAAGTGTGAGAAAAATCAAAATGTGAACATAAATGAGAAAAAGAATTTTGATATTTTCACTGTAATTCACCTTGACACTAATAGCATATTGCTGTTAATGTCAAGGTGAATTATAGCATCTCTATAATTATAACAGTTTCGTTACATTAGCAATGAGAAGAAAATAAATATAATTTTGTATTTCTCCTCGCGCTATCGATTTGAATCTGCCTTTGTGATAGAATTGTTCCATACATATCTAAGTCTAAATGGAATACATTTATACTGGAGTCGTACAATAATGGGTAGGCTTCATCATAACTATGCTTGACTCTAGTAGCTCGGTGTTATGGTAATCTGTGACTATGTTACTAAAAAAGCCTACGACCTCACTCCACTCCTCTCACTCCTCCCCAGTAAGTCACTCTATTTCACTATTATTTAGCTAGGCTTGGTCCGTCTCTCGGAATATAGCGATCACTCTAGTGACATAGTATAGTGATATTAATATATATAAGGCGCAGTATTATTAATCATATTTGACTGTTTTTTGATATTAGGTTAAGGGGCATTTATTATATTTTTTTTTTTATCTTTCTGATATGTGATCAGGTAATATAAGTGTATACGTGACACTATATAAATTGACTCTCTACCTTTACACACAACATACAAATACTAATATTTATAATTATTTATAATGTATTAACTATATTTAGATTATAAATGCATATTTAGATATATAATGACTAATAATAAATGCATTACTGATAAATGAATAACTTATGCAATACTATGATATTAATACTATTTACCCACACGCACACACATAAAACACAATACATACAATAACAACACTAACACACAACTCACACTAACATACTGAACTACTACATCATACAAAACCTACCTGACAAATTGATTATATATATAATTATATATATATAATATATATCATATATAAATATTAATTAATATATATATTATAATTATATATATATCAAATATATTATATTATAATAAATATAATTATATATGACGACGATATATACCCCTCCTTGTCATATATTCATTTAGCTTACATATTTCTCACGATAGTATTATCTATTATCCTGGATAGCACTTGCTTAGTAGGGTTCTATGATAGTATGTAAGTTCATAAAGATGGTGGGCCTCGGCTAGCGTCTCTGTCATAGATGTGCCTTACCTACTTATTTCTATATTAGACTCACTCTCCACATACTTATCCTTCACTCAACTGCACACCTTATAGTGACTCATACTCATGAACATTCTATCTCTCTCAATAAGTACTCATATATAATACAATCTATTAGCGTAGTGATATTTCTTCCATATATACATAATCTGATATTAATCTCCTAGTCCTCACTCTCCCTAATACTATGACTCCATATTCCATAGAAATTGTTGGTCATATATAATATTAATGCTCTCTCGAGATTTTATCACTATCCTAAACTTGTACCTTATATGTGGTAAAACCAAATACTCCGCTTGCTCTTGGCACTCAATAATGACTTCAGTCTGAGACAAAGAGACATGTTGTGTAGATGCATTTCTATATATAAATACTTTAATATCCCTATATGCCCCTATATTCATAATAGGTAATTCCACCAGCGAATCATTCTCTGACAAATAATATAAATAATATAATTAATCAATAATATTAATAATATTTATTACATGTTGTGAAGCCTGTAGTGTAAATTATTAATATATATTATCCTCTCATAATATAGAAGACCTCGTGATATATATATTTAGCTACTTGGGCAGATATTCTGATCTAATGGTCATCAGTCTCTGAAACATAATATATTAAATAAATGAATAATAACCCAATTATAAATTTCTAATAATTTCAATCTATATTATATAATAATATATATATTAATATAATATAATATATTAATCATTAATATACTTATAATTAATATTATAATATATAATATATATATATATAATTACATATATATATTATATATATAATATACATATATATATTATATATTAATTATTTATATATAATGTTGATATATATATATATACATAACTAGTATTTTATGTAGTTCAAATTACTATTAATCCATATACCATTATACAGGTACATAACTCAGTGAATCAGGTAATATCTCATAAATAATAATACTGCGCAAGGAAAGTTTTCACCTAGTAGGATTATTGTCCCAAATAAGTGAGTATTAATTAGGAGTGAATAATAAGTCTACAGTTCTCCACTATGGCCTAGCACGACTAGCAACGCATCAAGCTAAAGCAATCAAAAACTTAAATTCGCTCCTCAAACAGAATGCAATTAATTACAATCCTCTGACAACCAGGTATTCTAACCAAGCCCACCATACTCAAAAGACAAAACAAGCACACCTCAATTCTCAGAATGCATATGAAGAAAAAAGAGACACTGCGCAATCAAATACGATCAGACTGAAACGCAGAATTGCAAACATAGCATCAACAGACGCATTGAAAAGAATTATACATATATGTATGAAATGTAATATGTAACTGCATATATAATGCGAGTGCGTTCGTAGTAGCGTGTTGTGAGTTGTGCGATGTGAGAATATAATAAGATGGTTAAGAAAAATAATTATGTATTATATATGTCTATATTATAAATCTCTACTTGAGGACAGTGAGATATATAGAGTGATATGATCAATCGATATAGTGTTGGTAATAGAGTTGTTATGCCCTCAGAAAGATCATATATTTTAACATTCATAAACGATGACCCGATAAAAATAAAATTTTACTGATCACAAGCCAAGCATGCAATCAACGTGACATACCACTATAAGATTATATTTTCCTTATAATGGATTTTGCGAGAGAATGAAATTTTGCATATACATGGACATTTATAGGTGTTGTTAGACAATAAACTATTATAATGACCAGCTCGCTCCCCCTCCAAACAATCAATAGATATTGCTGAGATTTTATATTCCTATTCGGATTGCGCAATAGTGATCTCGGCAACGGTTTAATACACAAATTATTTGTATTTCCCCCTCTTCAAATGGGTAGAAAAGGACCCTATCATAACAGCAAAATGTATAGGGTCCTCACGCCTCGTGATGCTCTCTCGCGATCAACCATGCCACATGAGAAGAAGTCAACACAAGGAAGATTGGAAAAGCTATTAACACAATCCAGAGGAACCTCAGAAGGATATTGAATTATTGTTATAATTTATCAAATGAAATCTGTTTTATTTTGTTGTACTGTTTCTCGAATGAGAGAAAAAAGAAAAGTTTTACAAGTAATGCGAGTACAAAAATCATGACACAGTTATTCTCTACATATATTTCTGACTTCACATTAAATAAAGGCTGTTTGCTTCACAATAGAATTAGCGTGTGTAACTCATCCTTTTTCTACTTTCTTGTAGAAAACACTGAGACACTGGGTTGGACTGTAAAGGAGGAATTACAAGTTCTAACGTGTAATGAAAGAGAAGTTAACATACTCGGCAGGATGAATGGGGAATCTTAGGGAGTCGGACTATACTCTCGAATATACGTTCTGTCTGATTTTACATCGTGTTCACTGCATTCGTGATACAAGAAAACTGTTTGCTCTCGCTCGATGGTATGAATATTATGCATGTGATATATTCGCAATCTAAAGTTGTGGTCTATATATAAGTAAGTGTGTGTGTGAGCAGATATGTATGTATATATGTATATATATTTGATTATATGATGATTAGATAGAAAATCTAAGTGTTAAATGCATAAATTTATAGTCAAATATTAAGAAATAATTATTATGGAGGAATAAATCTGTATGTATGTAAGTATTATACTGCCTACATACATTGTCGTATTAGCTGTAGATCATGTTAGTTTGAATTGCATCTGCGCCACACCTGTGTGTTAAACACATCAATTCTTGTTGTCAGTTTCAGGTGTTTATTTATAGACTTATTTATTTTTTTCCGTTTGCATATCAAACTAAGACACATGTACTAATACCTTATAGTATAATAATATATACTCAGAAATAATGTGACTCACTATACATTGATTAAAGGGTATTATACTAATTATATACATATGTTTAACTATTAATATATATTATATTTATATATAGTATATATATAGATAGTTAATTGTGTTAACTCATCATGTGCGATGTTTTTGATGACTTCTGTTTCGTGTGTAGGTTGCAATGCCAAGTCTTTCATAGCGTTAATAGTGATCATCAATTAATTGTTCAGAAAACATCATTCATCGGTGTTCTCTATGGTGTAGTGTCTGTTTTGTGTGTGTGTTATGGTGTCACTGCTTGTGTGTGCATGATGTGTGAGTGTGGAGATGTGTGATGCTGACTACTTATCTAAAATATTCTTATAGAGTGAAGATTTGGCGTTATATAACAATTATCATGTGTTTATTGTCAGTGTATGATTGTATCTCTATATACATACATTTATAAGCTAGTGTTATATGATTGCTTATTCATTGCTCTTGTTAGTATTATAATTATAATATATTATATCATTGACTTAATTAATAGGGTATATATGCGCAGCACAATGTGTGTATAGATATAGTTAATATTCCAGATTAATGTGAGATGAATTATGATGTGTGCTATAGTGATTTTATTATATTATATGTCATATTAGTAATACTTTATAGTATACAATGTTATGATAGTGAATGCTGTATATATTATATTATAAAATCATAATTTTATTCATATCTCTCTCGACTGAGATAGTAAAGTGTTAGTCTATGGTCTTTGAAGTATTTATAGTTTACTGGGTGTTTTCAATTCTGAACTGGTGTAACCTCGTGCTACTTGAGATTTAACGTCTATGGTTGCTTCAAGCGTATTTTATTGGCATATTCTCGATATTGTATTATAATCTACGCGTTAGCATAATATTTGAGTTGTGTTATAGAATGATTTATCCAGATTGCAGCTCTTTGAGTCATTGTTGTTGTGAACTCTTTGTCTAAGGAACAAGTAATAGCATGATATTGTTGACGATTTTTGCTCGCGCATGTTTTACTGTTAGAAAAAAACTATCTGCTAGTGATATGCTGAATTATTGCTTTTCGAGCAATTAATTTGTGTACTCTGAGAAAAGAGTAGTTCGTGCTATCCCTGCTATATTCCTAACACTTTTCATTTTGAAAGCTATATACAAAATAAATGCGAGGTTACTCTTCTGAACGCTGAAAAGATCCAGTAAAGGCTTCTCGAACTATAATCGTCCAGTACACTTATCCTCGCTAATCTACACGATCGATCTACTTCACACATACCACCCATCGATAACCCACAAGGACACCTCATCGGCTACTATGCTTCGCAAGAAAGTGTTGTAGCGAAAAAGAAACAATTCTTTTACTACTAGCTGAAATAGTTAGAATTGATATGTTTAGCAAGGAATCAGAAATCTACGAATGTAGAATTGGTAGGATTTGCTGTGTAGTTGATGGATGTGAAACATAGTAATTACTAATGAACTATGATACTTGAATCTCTATCTCAATAGAAATAGGGAGATAGATTATCTATTCCAAGAATTCATGATTCTTGTATAAAAATAAATAAGCAAATTCGTGTAAGTGAGAACAAAAAAAGGAAAGCGAAATTTTATTATATGTGAAATGTTATCCTGTAGGCAACATTCGCATAGAGGGATACATAGATGTAATATCAAACCTGCTGATGTGATGAATAACGAGCTGAGGCTTGTAATTCCTATAAACAAGGCATAATTGCCATGTTTGACAATTAATTCTATCAGATCCTCAGAGATTTACACAGTTAATAGGAACATAAGAATACTGGGATTATTTAGCACACTTCATGCTGCCTGTTCTTCTTTTTCTATATCACACTTCCAAGTGAATAGATATACAGTTCTAACACTGGGAAAAAATAAACCATGAACAGTAATGTGCCTTAAGAGAGAGGAGAGAGAGAGAAGGATGTTGATCAAGATTGAGTTCGTCAACCTTGTCCTGTTAAATATGGCAAATACTACATTCTGAACAAAATCTATTCTTGCTGTATCTCATGGTGACTCATAAATCATACCTGCATTATATACAGCAAAATGAGATTATATGCTAGATATCTATTTTTTTTCAGAATGACATGGGCATACAGCCTCATACCATCGGTTCTGACCGCTGAATCTTACTGTGCATGACATAATGTTGTACTCTGTACATCGAGTTTTATCTTTTGTCCACAATTTTGATATGTATAGAATACATACTATAGGTGGGTGTGCAATGTTATGCTCTACCAAGCTTTGCTGAATCCTATTCCATCCGGCTCTCATTTCAAATTTCTCCTACCTTCTCTCTTTGTTTTTTTACGCTATAATATCTCTCCATGCGTATCTAGTGACATGAGTGATTGATTGTGTCTTCTTCTGCGTACTTTCGCTCCTCATTCTTCTAACTTGTCACTCATTTCTCCAACGGTAACATCATAGTCTTATTTTGACTCGTTACCTCTCTTTCATGGTAAGTAATTATACTCAGGTAAAGACTCCTGCTCCTCCCGAATGTAGTAGGGTCTTGAATCTGTCTTGAGTTACTGCTAGCACTCTCATACACCTCTCTCCTCTCTCGTCCTTTACTCTGTACTTCTCATCTTCATTAATCAACCAAGTTCGATGCTTTCTATCTATTGCTCAGTTACCTTTCGTTGCTACATTACCTCGGTCCGCTTAACATCTTCCATGCATCTTCATACTCGTTACTTGGATGATATGTGTATATACTCAAGTAATATACTTTTCCTTTATTATATAATCAGGCAAGCTATGATGTATGTTTTATCATTCTGAATCTTAGTGTGTAAAATTTATTTCCCAGGGACCTAATACTGTTTGATTTCATACATATTTCTCATGTTTCCGTCCTGTAGAGAAGGATGTATTTGAAAAATATATCTAGAGCTTTTTATCAGTGGAAGGGATTATGTTATTCATGCTCATTCAACTCTGTATCAGAGTATAGCTCTTCAAATGTACATTTGAATTTATTAATCATTACCTTTTTCTCCATTCTTCAGGTGCTTATCCAATCCATGTTGGTAGTGGCTATTACAAGGCTAATAAGGACTCAGAGAGCTAACAAGTTTATTTCAATTGTTCTCAGTTTGAGAACTAACAAAACCACTCTGAGTAATTTCCAGACTCTTAGAACAAGAAAAAAAAGAAAAAAAAGAAAATTGTTTTAATACTCTTAAGAAAACTTGGAAAAGGTATTCAGCCATGCTCAGGATGTCATATGACTTGGAAGAGAAATTTTATTGAACTATGACTATTGCTACACTTTATGAGATATGCTCTTGTAATGTCTGTAGCTACTTGTCATGCTATATCACCTTACAATATTAGCTACACTCTTTTTCTTCTAATAGAAGGAAATCTTTTCTTTGTCATATGACACTTAGTATTGATATTCTTAAAATAATTTGTTGCTAAAATACTTTGAATAAATTGCAAGGTTGTAAAGATGTACTAATTCATCTAATACTTTGAACACAGCATCTGGCTATCAGTTTTGAACTACTTCACCACATCTCTATTATCAGATAATACCACTGCACTGCATTGTTCTGAAACTGAGAAGCTTTATTGAAAAAAATATCCTTTTGTTTTTCTGGACATAGCTTTGTAATTCTACTTCAGTCTCCAGACTGGAAGGAATGGATTTTATTAATATTATACATAGATATTGATACCATAACAATGAAAGCAATACAACTGAATTAGCAAAATCTTATCAATTGTAATTGTAACTGCTTTTACCTGTCATTCCTAGATGTATTACTAATACTTATAAATAATGAAGATGATATAACCTTAAACTGTTGGAAAACTTGAATATGCTTAATACATTGCTAACATACAAACCACTTGAGAAACCTTTCAGACTAATTTCAACTGTTTATCTAAAAATTGTAACCTCCCTTCTATCAGTAGCTAGATCTGCTAATGTTAATTATGGATGTATATTCATTGTGATAAAAAGATAAGCAGGGGATGATCCTAAAC
>NW_020872622.1:735690-751350 GCF_003789085.1 Penaeus vannamei
TTCATTCATTATAATGTATGGTTATTATTACTGTTATTATCAATATTACCATCATTATTATTGTTATTACCATTATTATCAAGAGTGTTGTTATTATTCCTGTTATTATAATTGCTATTGATATTATCATGATTATGATTATCATCATCACTCATCATCACTAAAATCATTATGATTATTACTAGTGTTACACACACACACACACACACACACATGAACACACACACAACACACAACACACCAACACAACACACACACAACCACACACACACACAACACACACACACACACACACATACACACACACACACACACACACACACACACACACACACACACACACACACACACACACACACACATATTATATATATATATATATATATATATATATATATGCATATATGTACATATATACACATATATATGGAGAGAGACAGACAGACAGCAACAGAGAAAGAGACACAACCAAAGAGAGAGCCAAGGAGAGACAAGCAAAAACCCGACTCCCTCACAAAAAGGAATAAACCACAAACCCGTAAACCACTCAACTATGGCATTGTTGATACCCATAGAACCCCATCTTGAAGCCCTTGAACTTTCCTACTCGTGACTCGTGAAATTACAAGAAAATACACACAATTAACGACGTCTGTGGGTTCTATTACTGGCTGTTAAAAATGGATAGTTTGGTCTTTGGAGTCAAGTTCGAGATGGTTATGTCTCGCTAACTACGTGGTTTGGGGATCGAGGTGATTCGATTGTTTTGGTTTGTGAGGGTTAATTGTTCGGGTTTTTTTTTTGCTTATGAGTTTTTTTTTTTCTTTTTTTTTTTTTTTTTTTTGCTTAATGAGGTTCAGGTGTTTTGGGTTATGAGGTTTTAGTTGTATTTGTTTGTGTGGGTCTAGTGTTGGTGTTTGCGGTCGACGAGTGTTTGTTTGTGGGCTTCGAGTGTCTTTGTTTGTGAGGCTCAAAATGTCTTTATTTAATCGCTTCAAGTATCGTTTGTTTGTGAGACTTCAGCGTGTCTTTGTTTATAAGCTTCAGCATAAATTCCAACATATCTTTATTAGTGAACTTCAGCATGTTTATGAGGCTGACATACACCTTCTTAGATCGTAAAAAAAATTATGTGTGGCCCTCATGTCAAACAAATTGCAACAGGAACAACGAATGGAAGAAGGACAAGAAAACACACGAATAGGCATATTCGTGTGTTTTCTTGTTCTTCCCTTCGTTGTACTTGATCCACGTGTGTCCCTGTTTTGAGGAAGTTCAACTGTCATGTCAATATTCGGTGAAATGCAACAAGAACGTGAAGAGAAGGAGAAAGAAGAGGAACAGCGTAGGTAGGGAGAAGGAGAGTGTGCTGAGAGGGGTGAGGGAGAAGGGAGATAATAGGAGGAAGGAAAGAGAGTGAAAAGAGATACACAATTTGCCTAACTTTTTTTTTTTCTTTTTCCTCGTTTCCTGATGATTATAATCGTTATTATTACCTTTTTGGATTTTTCCTCATGGATAATTGCGGTTGCTATGGCGCAAATGTCACTAAATATAGTGTCAATTATTTCTTTGATACACACACACACACACACACACACTACACACACACACAACACACACACACACACACACACACACACACCACACACACACACACACACACACACACACACACACACACACCACACACACACACACACACCACACACCACACACACACACACACACACACGCACACACACACACACACACACACAACACACACACACACACGCACACACACACACACACACACACACACACACACACACACACACACACGGCACACACACACACACACTACACACATTCATAACATATATATACGTATATATGTGCGATATGCATGAGAGACTTACACCAACGTAACAACCATACACGCTTTCTAACCGCTTCGCCTTGTCCAAAACACAGCACACACACCATCCCTTTTCCTCCATATCAAAGCAAGATCACAACACCCATCCAACCTGCCTGTATATGGTATACATCCCCCAGAAAAAGATAGTTAACACGACTCTCTCATTCTACAGGTCGTTTGGTGTCGAGAAGGAGTAACAATTTTCTCACGTGGTGTTTTTTGTTTTTTGTTTTGTTAACAATTTGAAGGTCCTGGTTTTAAAAAAGGAGGTCGTGAGATATGGCGGGATAGCTTTGTGTGGTATGGAAGAGAGGGGGAGGAGGGAGGGAGGGGGAGAGGAAGAGGGAGAGAGAAGGGGGAGAGGGAGAGGGAGAGAGGAAGGGGAGAGGGAGAGGGAGAGGGAGAGGAGAGGGAGAGGGAGGGAGAGAGAGAGAGAAGAGAGAAGAGAAGAGAGAGGAGAGAGAGAGAGAGAGAGAGAGAGAGTAGAGAGAGAGAGAAGAGAACGAGGAGAGAAGAAGAGGAGAGATGGAGAGGAAGGGAGGGAGAGAAAGAGCCACACATACACACACACTATACGTATATACTATATATATGTATATATATGTATAATACATACACACACATCACACAACACACACACACACACACACACCACACACACACACACACATAATATATATATATATATATATATATATATATTTATATATATATATATATATAGTATATATATATGTAAATATGTGTGTGTGTGTGTGTGTGTGTGTGTGTGTGTGGTATGCACACACACACACACACACACACACGTTATATATTTATATATATATATATATATTATTATAGTATATATATATCATGGGGAATAATTCGTGCATATCCTGCATTATTCTTTTTCTCCTGCACAGTTTTTCATCTTATTTAACATAACATTCATACTCATCAATCTCAGGAGAATGGAATAAAAGACCGCAAAAACAAAATAATATGAAGTGGATGAAGAAAAAAAAAGAAAGAAAAAAAAGAAACCGCTTATAAACGATTACAAACACACACGAATTTACACACTGTTATTTCTAATCATATAAATAGACTTTAGTTTTTTCCTTACTAAAACGCACTACATATATATAATTTTCTTCTTAGACCATCATAAAAAAGAAAATTCCAAAAAAAAAAACAAAAAAACGATCTTAGTATCCCTCAAGCACGACTCGACCTCCAACTCCTTGGCCTTTCACCTGTAAAAGGGATCTGATGTATAATATAGAGGATTGGATTCCTTATACTGGATAGAATCTCTTATAGACTATATACGTCTATAATAAATGATATTTATGAGCAATGTTTATTTCATCTATTAGAACCTATAGAGGAAATAGGTGAATATATAACGATATGCGTAAAAATATACATTTTGAAACAAGAGAAAGGGAAAGAGGGAGATTACATATTGCAGGAACAAAAGACTTGAGTTATACCCTAATAGAGAAGGCAATTAGCATGAAATGAAGATGAGAAGTAGGGGAAGAGAGAGAAGAGAGAGGGGCGGGGTGAAGTGGGGGGGGGGGGGGAAGAGAGGAAATGAGAAATAGAAATATATACACATGCATGCTACGTGTACATGCAGAGAGATGGAGAGGGAGGGAGGAGGGAGGGAGAGGGAGAGGAGAGGGAGAGGGAGAGAGAGAGAGAGAGAGAGAGAGAGAGAGAGAGAGAGAGAGAGAGAGAGAGAGAGAGAGAGAGAGAGAGAGAGAGAGAGAGAGAGAGAGAGAGAGAGAGATAAAAGGAGAGAGAGAGAGAAAAGAGAGAGAAGAAAGATAGAGTTGTCTCACTTTCTTCAATAAATTTAGTTTGTGCATTGTGGGTTTTTCTACCATAGATAGAAAGAGAAATAAAAATAGATAGATAGATAGATAGAGAGAACTCATATACAAATTCAACTTCAAAACACTTTATTCCATTAATTACAATACCATTACCAGTCACCATTCCAACAAGGATTATATCACGAAACAAGATCCTTAAAAGAACTAAGACGTTTAACCTTCCATACACGTGGCTAATTTAAGACTGATCTTTAACCCTCTCAAGACCATGTCCCACTTCTGGCGTTTCCAAATACCCATACCCCAATGCCCTTCAGATTTAGAATAGGAATATTAAGTAAAACCATAAAAAAGACCCACGTGAAATGTAATTGTGGAAACTGGCGGTTATTGTTAGCATAAGTGAAATGCGAGAATTCGAAAATTTAAAAATAAAAATGAACTCAGAGCTAGTAGTCAAATTCAGGTTAAATTTAGTTAGTTGTACCGCTGTTAAAATAAGTGTTCATGAACCACTAGGGAAGAAATACATAAGACACAGGTTAAAAACCGATGATTTTGTTTTGAAAATATGTAAGTTAGATATATATCCGATATTTTGGTGTAGTGTTCCAGATCATGAGTTCACCGGTCTTTTTCTAATATATTATATGTATGTATGTGTGTGTGTATGTGTGTGTATGTGTGTGTGTGTGTGTGGTGATATGTGTTATGTGTGTGTATGTGTGTGTGTATGTGTGTGTGTGTGTGGTGTGTGTATGTGTGTGTGTGTGTGTGTGTGTGTGTGTTGTGTGTGTGTGTGTGTGTGTGTGTGTGGTGTGTGTGTGGTGTGTGTGGTGTGTGTGTGTGGGTGGGGGCATATGTGTATGTGTGTGTATGTGTGTGTGTGTGTGTGTGTGTGTGGTGTGTGTGTGTGTGTGTGTGTGTGTGTGTGTGTGTGTGTGTGGTGCTGTGTGTGTGTGTGTGTGTGTGTGGTTGTGTGTGTGTGTGTGTGTGTGTGTGTGTGTGTGTGTGTGTGTGTGTGTGTGTGTGTGTGTGTCGTAGAGGTGCGTGGTGCGTTGGCAGAGGAAGGGAAAGGAGGGAGAAAGGGGAAGGCGGAGAGAGAGAGCAGAGAGAGAGAGGAGAGAGAGAAGAGGAGAGAGAAGAGAGAGAAGAGAGAGAGCGAGAGAAGAGAGAGAAAGAGAGAGGAGAGAGGAGAGAGAGAGAGAGTATGAGAGGAAGAAGAGAGGGAGAGAGGAGAGTAGAAGAGAGAGAGAGAAGAGAGAGAGAAGAGAGAGTATGAGAGCAGAGAGAGAAGAGAGCGAGAGGAGTACGAGGCAAGAGTAGAGAGAGGAGAAGAGCGAGCGAGAGAGAGAGAGAGAGAGAGAAAGAGAGAGAGAGGGAGAGGGAGAGAGAGAGATAGAAGTAGAGAGTAGAGGAACGAAGGGACAAGCCAAGCAAGAGGACACCAAGAAGGCGAAAAAAGCTTATTCGCACTTAACAATAAAGAAACGAGACAAAAGCATCGTACAAACAGCAATTCACAGAGTAATAACAGAAGAAACAAGGCATATGCAACAAAAAACAAGGAAAACAGAAAAAGGAAGCAAACTCACGAGGAAGGATCAAGAATGCTTCTTCTTCAACAAAAACGTAAGAAGAGGAAGAGGGAGCGAGGAGGCACAAGAGAAGAGAGTTTTGAAATTCTTCTCTTGAATTGGATATACGTTTAGACAATGTAGTTTGAAGTCACACTTTGACAACATGCTATGCATTACCGCCTTTCACACTAGTGATTGGCTATTGTTTGTACAGCTTTTGTCTCCTATTTATTGGTTAGCAAGCTTTTCCGGCTTTCCTTGTTCTTGCTTGCTTGCTTGTCCTCATAAGCAAAGACACTTCAGGCCGCTTGTTTTCATTCAGGCTCTTGTTTGAACTAATCTTTGTTATGGTTTACTTTTTTTCGTCTATACCTGTTATCCTTATTGTTGTTTGTGTAATATTTTGACCTCATTTATATTTGTATATTCTGTAATTCTTCTACAACATTCTAGCATGCTCATCGCTATTTAATCCTGTGTGTGGCATGGTGGTTAGAAATCACGCATACTCTATGTGTGATTTGGTGATGAATTTTGATGATAATCGAGAGTATCACACACAGTCACATCTCACGCAAGGGAGTGGTTGATATAACACCATATCATTGGTGAAGTGTAGAATTACCTGGAAAATTCTAGTAGAGGGTTGGCATATTTTCTGTTTTTTTTTTTTCTTTATTCTTGTTTTATTTTTTGTTCTTGCAGCTCACTATTCGCATCTTAGCTACACATGCTCTTCTTCTCACTACACATCACAAGCAACATATATATATAATCATAAGATGACTACACACGAGACTACTTCCTCAATCCTAAACTAGCATCTCGGGCAGTGTAGATTGAACGGTCGCGTCGCCGCTACATTGTAGTAAACTATGTTAATAACTCTTTTGTCACTTGTTTTCCAGCATATCTGTGTGGGGTCGTTTCTCTCATATATCGTCTCTTCTTTTCTTCTAATTCTCTCTTCCTGTCCGTCAAATCCTTCTTTCCTCTGAATAAACGAAGTGCCTCACACACGAAGAATTTTTATTAGTCTCTCTTTTTCTTCTCTCTTGTTTCTCATATACATCTGCTTCTTCTTTCTCATTATTCATTTGCTTTCTCTTTTTAATGTTCGTTTGTATTATCAAGATGCGGCTACAGAAATGATCTCCCGTTCTTCCTCGTTGCTTCGTATTACTCCAATCAGACAATATCCTCTTCTCTCGGGTCTCTCTGCTCTTTCGAGAAGTATCTATTTTTTGTTGAGATATTTGTGCTCTCAATAATAACTACGGTAGATTTTATTATAATCATCTACCTAAAGTAATTACTTGTATATGGCTGAATATAATATTCAACTTGGATAGAAGATAAGTACCGGAAAAGGAAATAATAGAACTATTAAATATGACTTGAGCAAATAAGACTTTAAAAACTGGCTGTACTCAATAGATTCACCAGTTATTGAAACGTCAAAAAAAACACAAAATGATGAAAAACCGAAAGGAAAAAAGAACGTCCATGATAGCAAGCGATCAATTCAACATACTTGGCGAACTAAAATTTAAACAACTAAGGAAACAGAAGGAACCAACGATAAAAGGAAGGATATACACCACAGATCCCGTATGAAAAAAACAAGTAAACACATGGTCCGAGCATTCAAAAATATTGGATCTAAACGAATAAGTGCATAATGTACGTGGCAAATGTAATTCAAGACATGGATACGTTTATCGATGACTTAAGAAAAATGACGCCAGCTAAAAAAATTATACAGTATTTAATGATCAACACGATAACACCTTCAATTACGCTAAATGATAATCATGTAGTGAAATTTATATCTCTACTTGTAAAATAGAAACTCAGCAGAATAGTTTATTTCTCAGACAATTCTTGAAACACAGTCATAATTCCGTGTCTTTCTATATATCGTATTGCAAGTTCGATGTAGAGATGAAATAAAGTAGATGTTTTCAAATTCCTCGCAAACCATTCATAGCTTATTAACCTCGCTAGAGCTTGGCAAGACGTCGTCTTGCATAGGTGAAGAAAGGGCAAACCAATCTAGGCAAGGCATAATAACACGGACTGGGAGACTAACTCACACACAGTATCTCACATGACGTAAAATCTATCAGTAATTCGGGATTTTCTCGAAAAAAATATTTATCTCATAAAAATATAGACAACCGCGATGGTATATGACACCAAAGTAAATATTGCGTTACAGCTTTTCGTGGAACAAGCATGACACTCTGGGATTAGTTCGCGAATATAGATAAGAACACTGGTCAATCTACACACTCTCTCTATCAAAGAAAGATTGATGTTGAATAATCGATCAAAGGATATATCAGTAATTTTTGATACACAATACTACAGAAAAAACAGTGGAATTTGGTCGACGATCAGAATGAGAATCGGCAGAGGGAGAGTTGCGACGAGTTATTTTTTATAGTAACTTTTCCTGAGCTGGACCTTTCCGTGATGTTCGTAGAACCTCTATCCTAAACCACCTTTTTGTTAACCTTGTTGTTTTATTACCTCATGCTTTGCTCAATTGATCTCTTTTATAATTTGTACAGTCATTAACCAGCTCGGTGAAATTACCTAACCACCTGTTAGTTCCTAAACGGAAATTACTTGTGTTAATGGGCATATGAGCTCCGTGAACGATATCTAAACTCAGTACCCAAGGGCTCTTTATTCCTTATACATGTTTTCTTTTAGTGTCTGCTATTGCTCTTCTGCGCGTATGAACTATGCTAGCTCATTCGTAACGAAAGCTCCTTTTGCATAGTCGTCTTAGATTTTTTCTCTAAACTATGTATCCTTATCCTTTACAACTTTTTTCCTCTCTATTGATTTTTCATATATTAATCGCTAATGTAACACTGACTGGGACATATCTCTTTTTTATATTCTATGATTATTTATTTTTTATGTGTAGCGTCCTCTTATAACATACTTAGTAGACAGTACAAATGTTATGAATGAAAAGAGAACTCCAACGCCCGTGACGGGATCTGTAGGTCGTACTTCATCACTTGTTAGTGTAAGGGAGATTCTAGTTCAATAATAATAATAAACGATTGTTATCAAAACTTTATTCTTTGTGTAGTTTATTACTCACCTTTCAGCTACTTTTCTACCTGTCTTATCTTTATCTTCTCCTTAATTACATAACATACCCTTCTCATCTCAATACCTCTTACCACCTCATTTGCTTATACTACATACATAACCTTCTTCTTCTCACTATCCGACTATTTCTTCCTTTTTTCATCTTCTACTTAAAATTCATAACATCCACCATCCTCTTACAACCCACCACCCACACCCACCGACCACGCTATATAATCATCCTATCTCATCTTCCTTTTCGTGTACTCGTCTTTAACTCTTAACCTTCCCCTATCGCCACATCGACGTTCTCTACAACATATTATATATATTTGATCTTTACTACTCAAATAATAATATAAAAAGAAATAAAGAAAAAGTAAATAGAATAGAAAGTAGAAGAAAAGAGAAGAAATAAAAATATACATAATAATATATATTTCCTGTTCAAAGTAGGGTGCTTTAAGGTTATAAAAGAAACGTGAAACGACGTCGCGTAGACCGCAGTTGGTGATAGGCTTGAGTATATCTAAGCTCAGCGCGAAGGGGATGAAAAGTAGGCCCTATGAAGGATGGTGAAGAGAGAGAGGGAACAGACGCGCGGAGAGGTGAAAAAGCACGCCAGGGCCGCATAAGGAGAGGAGGGAGAAGAGGGGATAGGTAGAACAGAAGGCAGAATGGTACTGAGAAGAAAGAGAGAGTGGGGAGTAAGAGGGGGAACGCATGCAAGGAGAGTGGGGATAGACGAGGAGAGGAGGTGGGGGAGAGAGGGTAGGAGTCAGAGGGAAGAGGGAACGGAGAGAGAGGATAGACGTGAGCGTGTGTGGTAGGCTGAGAAGGAAAGAGTGGCGCGGAGCGGCAGCTGATACGTGGAGGAAGGATAACAATATAGTGAGAGATGTTAAGACGTGGAGGGACGAACTTCATAATACAGAAAAGTGGAACGCAGAGAGAGAGTAATAACAGTTAAAGACGCAGAAGCTTGGGCGAAGAAGAAGAGAATAGCGAAAAATGAGAACAGAGAAAGCTAGCACTTGGAATTAGAATTAGAAGAGAGAGGAGAGTGAGTAAGGAAGACTAACGCTAGCAGAGAGCAGAGATAGGAGAGCAGAGAGAGGGAGAGATAATGAAGAATGAAAGAAGATGAGCAAGAAAGTAAGAATGGTACGAGAGAAGATAGCACAGCGACATAGGATATCAAGATTATGTATGTAGAATTGGGTAGAAGACTGTAGAGTATGGAACAACTGGGCAAACGCGCAAAAAGATGAGATGTGAATATGTTAAGAGAAGGCCAAACAAGAGGAGGAAAGGAGGATGGAGTGGGCCTAATAGCCGTTGCCATGAGATGTACATGTTGCGAGGAGAGCGACTTAAGGAGTTGTGTATTGTGTATGTGCGCGCGGCGCGCGCGCGCGCGGACGCGGGGGAAATGGAGGGGTCAAAGGAGATGGTGTTGAGCGCACATAGATAGAGGGGTCGAATGTGGGTGAGGGGTAGAGTAGGTAGGGAGAAGTTCTGTGTGTGTGTGCTGGTGTGAGTAAAGTGTAGGAGGAATGGTATGGTGGGGAGGATGGAGCGCGAAGGGCACGCAGCAGACGATTATGAAGAAGACGATAGCAAGGGAGAAATGCGACACGAGAGGAGTAAAAAAAGTAATAGAGTGGAAGAAAAAAACGTATTAGACTGAGGGAGAAGTGAGTAAAAAATATTCCAGTAAAAGAACCGAAAACAAGCATAACTGAAGGGTAGGCAAATCAGGAAAGAAGAACCAGAATATATAAAATGAAGAAAACAATGTATAGGGACCGAAGATGATCATGATGCTTATATAGTTCAAAAGAATTCGCCGCAATAGTCGAGCAGACGGTCACATTAAAAAAATCCGAGGATTTTAAGTGAATAACTTGTCCCCCCAGAGGGATATGATACAGAACGGTTGTGCTGCCGAGAAAGGAAGAAGGTCATGTATAGTATTACGAGGTTACAACCGCAAAAGGTCAGACCTCCAAGTAAAAGTGTTCCACTACATTAAGTTTTCACCTGTCACAATCCACTTCTCGTTTGACTCGGCTGACCTTCTCTTCCTCCCCACGTACAGTTAAGCTTAGAAACAACTACACTCTGTTATCTGCCGCATAGGTGTTCTTTTTTGATACGTACCACGAACGCAGCCAGCCCCAACAAGTGGCTTTTTGGGGACGAGAAAAAATGTAAAATAGATTAAATATAACGTAGAAATTTATAATATAATAGTAAAAATAGATAAATATAATGGTAGAAGTTTAAAGAGTATATTAGATAAAGAAGTAGAGTATATAGAGTATATTTATGTCTTTGTAAATTACGAATATAACGTAGTTTAAGAGAATATAAACATATTTTATGTCTTCGTACTGTAGAAATTGTCATTATCCATTATTTCTATTATCAATTATTAGTATTTTCATCATTGTTGCTATTATCATTATCATTATTAGAATTTTTATTATTATTACTTTTGTTTTCGTTTTGGTTGTGATGAAAATTCCGTTCATTATGTAGGGTTTGATGATGTAATAGTGATGATGGTGGTGGTGATGATGATTGATGAATGTGATGGTGATTGAATGTGATGGTGGTGATGATGGTGGGTGGTATGATTAATGATGATGATGGTGAATGGTGATGTGGATGATGATGATGATGATGATGATGATGATTGATGATGATGGATGATGATGATGATGATGATGATTATGATGATGATGAATGATGTGATGATAGTGATGGTGGTGATTATGATGATGATGGTAACAAGGATGATGAGGGTATATAGGTGGATGATAATCTTAATAACTTTATGATGTTAATGAGATAATAATAACGTTGCAATCAGACGCAATAATAACAGCAATAACAACGATAAAAATCATGACAAAGAACTCAACAAACAAATTAAAAAAAATATATATATACACCTATACAAACATTAATAACAGAAACATACATTAACAAATTTCTCACCACTCAACCTTTCGCAACAAGTAAAATTATTTTGGAAATTTTGCGAAAGAAAATGCGTTTATTTAGTGATTTTATCTTTTTTAATCTTTTTATCTTTTTTAACTTCCGTTAATTTTTCTCCTTTTTTGCTGTTTCACTCTTTCTATTGATATTAAGTAATTCCTTTCGATATTGAATAGATATTTGTTTATTGTTTTATTTTCATTTTCTAAAATCAAAATCAATATTAGAATATCTAATTCTATATCAAAATTACTTTTTTTTATCATTCTTTCCTAATTTCTATTATTAGTTCAAGCTTGTAATAAGATATAACTTTTATTTCTTCATTCTTTCCCGCCTTTTACTTTCCAACAAACAATTTTTTCCCCTTCATTTCATCGCTTTTAACGAATCATTTAATGACGATATCACTCGATTGTTAAATGCTAATCCTATTGTTTTTTTTTCTCTTTGTCTAACCTCACTTCTTCATCACGTGACTGAAGAAAGAAAACGGTGTATGTCGGAGGGGAGACTGAGGCAATCTTGACTTTTTCATTGTTTTCATTGAGGAGGAAAGTGGGGGAGGGAAAGAGGAGAGGAAGGAGGGAGGAGGGAAAGGAGGGAAAGGAGGGCGTGAAGGAGGAGGGGGGAGGGGAAGGGAGGGACGGTGGAGGGGAGGAAGGGAGAGAAGGGAGGGAGGAGGGAGAAAAGGTCGATGAAGAGAGAAGACGGGAGGGAGGAAGGAAGGAAGAGAGAGAGAGAGAGAGAGAGAGAGAGAGAGAGAGAGAGAGAGAGAGAGAGAGAGAGAGAGAGAGAGAGAGAGAGAGAAAGAAAGAAAGAAGAGAATGAGAGAAAGAGAAAGATGATGAAACAAAAAAAACAAACACAGATAAAGACAAAAAAATACCATCCATCGCCCAAAAAATGTGCCAAGGTCAAACATAAAAAAATAAAAATAAAACAGACTTGCTATCAACTACATCAACACCTTGACAACAGCTGATAACAAAAGGGGCCGATAACTTAAAGAAGAGAGCTGTGTCACGCAAGGAGCAATCTTCACCAAAAATGCACCGTAATTGTGTATTCTTCCCTATTACGTTCAAATCTCCCGCCACACCATCTGATTCCCTTATTGGATTCGATCCCATTTCGAACCCATTTCGTGAGATTCGAACCCTAATATTTTCCCGCCGTCTCTACTCATTTGACATCAAAATCTCTGTGAAAAACACATTCATTGGATATATTTCTCAAGGTATCTATTCCTTTTAAGCTATTTAATTATATTGAATCTGTTTCCTTCGGGATATCTGTCTTCACATTCAACAAGTTGTAAATTGTTGTTTATTAACTCCTTTTGTTACTTATTCTGCCTGGTAGAAACCTATTTATGCAGAGTTTAAATACTTTCTCTGTCTCTCACTATCTGTCTGTATGTTTATTTGTATCTATCATCTATCACATCGCCACACGCACACAGACACACACACACCGTGCTGGTGCAGCACACACACACACACAAGAGCAACACACACACACACACACACAATACGACACACACACACCCACATAACACACAACACACACACACACGTATTTATATAGTACCGCATGAAACATAAAATCCCTAAAAAAATAAAATACATCGCACAACCCCCGTGAAAATAACTCCTCCGTTAATCCTAGTTATCAAAACCAAATTATTCTCACCGTTTGGAAGCCATTCAGCGACGTTGTGTAACGGCTCCTTGGTAGCACGTTGTGCGAATAACACCTAGAAGTGCGAATATCCTTCAGGGTGAGTTGAGCAGAATTCACGTCTGTTTTTGCGGATTAGAAAGGGAAGGCGACTGGTTTTGGGGGCATTGGGACATTCTTAAAGAGACATTGAGGACTCTTGTTTCTTCCATTGCGATATCCTGGTAATCTGATAACTTTATTTTTCGAGTAGAGATTCGAAGAACTTTTCATATTTACTTTCGCTGTAAATTTTCTCCTCTCTCTCTCTCTCTCTCTCTCTCTCTCTCTCTCTCTCTCTCTCTCTCTCTCTCTCTCTCTCTCTCTCTCTCTTCGAAGTGAATTCCGAAGCAAGAATATTCAACAAGGACTTGTTAAATGAAAATCCTATTTTTTTCCAGATAGTGGAATATGCAAATTATCAAAATTACATCTCCCAAATTCTTATATACATATTTTGCTTCTGGATAAAATACCAAGGAATTACCCCTCATGTCGACAAAATAGTTAACTAAGTGTTAAAGTGGTCAATTTATGTTCCCGATTTTCATGCTCTTTAATATTTTCAAACTGCTTTTTACAAATTTTACGAATCATTTTATTGAAGCTGGGGATATCGGCATAAGGATATTACCGCATCTCGTGATTACAACGTCTATCATGACTAGCGATAATTTTAATTCTAAATATCACGCAGCCTTTACTCTTAACAAATGAACCCCGAAGCAAAATTTGCGGTTTTGACATGACAAGGCTCGAGGCTTCGCGGGGTTCACTTAAGCTCCATTGTTTCGAAGCTTCGGAATCTCTCTGTCTGTCGAGGGGGAAGGCTAGATCAGTGGAAATTCTAGAAGGTGTCATGGCGTCTGAATAAAGTTTGGGAAAAAAAAGCACGTGGGGTTTATTTTGATGACGTCACAAAAGTAACGGATACTTTGTGGATATGGTCGATTATTTTTGTCTTTTCAATTTTAAAAAAGGATGGAAAATAGTTGATTTTAATGGATATATTTTCATTGAACAATCATATCTGGTTGCTACCTGATCTAGCTTGGAGATGTTTTATAATGTGTTTTGTGCTTTGTGTTTTATTTGGGAATAATAGTTTTGGTAGATTAAAGATACCGGTTAGTCTGTCTGTCTGTCTGTCTGGTCTGTCTGTCTGTCTGTCCTGTCTCTCTCCTCTCTCTCTTCTCTCTCTCTCTCTCTCTCCTCTCTCCTCTCTCTCTCTCTTCTCTCTCTCTCTCTCTCTCTCTCTCTCCTCTCTCCTCTCCCTCTCTCTCCCCCCTCCTCTCCCTCCCTCCCTCCCTCCTCCCTCCTCCCTCTCTCCCTCTCTCCCTCCCCTCCCTCTCCTAAGCGCAGAAACTGAATCCCCAGATGACAAACATTCCACACGAGATCTGCCGGGTTGCTAACCTTGGCGAGAATTGGGAACATCTTCAGTGTAAAAAAGAGCTTTTGGTGTTTGTCTCGCCTTCGCAGA
Organism: Penaeus vannamei; assembly: GCF_003789085.1. Lineage (NCBI taxonomy): Eukaryota > Metazoa > Arthropoda > Malacostraca > Decapoda > Penaeidae > Penaeus > Penaeus vannamei. The sequence continues at coordinate 750,328 of NW_020872622.1, forward strand.
TCGCAATAGCATCACACGGTTCTAACAGTCTATGGCAGAGGAATGGGGATTTGCAGGATCAGAGGAGAGAGAGGGAGAGGGAGGGAGAAAAGAGGGAGAGGAGAGGGAGAGGAGGGAGGGAGAGAGAGGGAGGGAGAGGGAGAGAGGGGAGGGAGAGGGGAGAGGGAGAGGAGAGAGGAGAGACGAGAGGGAGAGAGAGAGAGAGAGAAGAGAGAGAGCGAGAGAGAGAGAGAGAGAGAGAGAGAGAGAGAGAGAGAGAGAAGAGAGAGAGAGAGAGAGAGAGAGACCAGAGAGAGAACAGAGAAAGATAAGAGAAAGATAGAGATAGATATAGATAGATAGATATTATATATATAAGATATTTAGACAGACAGACAGGTAGATAGAACAGAATAGAGAGAGTGAGAGAATAAACTGAATCTGAAAAGATGAATCACTGAAAGGAGCCACAGAGATTATTATATGTTGGTTTCGAGCCACGTACTAAAATAGATTGGGAACCACTGCCCTACAGAGTCAAATTTTCCGTCGATATGCTGGAGTTTCTAAATTATGCAAAGAGTAAACATTTATGATATGAAAAAAAAAACAAGCTTCTGTTTACATCAGCTGATCGACTGATTGCTCGCAAGTGAAACTAATCTTGAAACACCTCCCTATATCAATTATGTTCAAAATCCTCTATCATCTTTCAAAAACAACACTAAACCACCATCAATGAATTCGATCCAAATCCTACCCTTCCCTCGATGACATACTACATCCTATCCAAATATCCAAATATCCGTGCTTTTGGTGCTCATGCCTTTCCAACAACCTAACCTAAGACGGCTCTCTCTTGGCCGCCCATTGTGATATCAAGGAAAATGCATTGATCAAAATAGACTTCGACATACTTATTGCTGCCCTGTCATCGTGCAAGGCGCCAGACGTGGGATAATGACTACCCGCTCTGCAATTGCAATCGACAGGTAGGCATTGTTGCACAGTGTTATATATGGCTCAATTAAATGCGCTTTGCAG
>NW_020872622.1:755780-763280 GCF_003789085.1 Penaeus vannamei
GGACGACGCCATCAACGATCCGAACCATCTCGCCGCCATAATTTCGAATACGCGCCTCTCCTCTTCCTCCTCCTCCCTTTCCTCGGCCTCCGACAAAACCCTTTCCCTTCCCACGACCGAGCACAGGCCAGGTCAAAGGTCACGGGATACCCAGCTGTGAGAGGGCGAATAAGCGAACCGGTCATGCAGCATAACTTCGGGCTTTTCCCTTAGATCTTGGACTAGGGTTTCGGATGAGTCGAATGCCGGGGGGGGGGGGGGGGTTCGAAACTCGGATCGTTCGGAGCGGAAAGGTCGAAGTAGTTTCGGACGGTACAATTTTTTTTTTCAAAAGGATATGGGCGTGCGTGCGTGCCTGCGTGCGTGTGTGCGTGCGAGGGAAAATTAGTGCACCGGATGTGAGACAGTTTATGAATCTTTTGAAATTATTGCTTACTCAGCTGTTACAACAAACCGAGAATTAGGATAAAAGAAATTAAAACAAAATGTGGCCTTAATGCATATATATACATGCATTTCTGCATCTAATTCAACTTTATCTATCTGTCTGGTCTGTCTGTTGTCTGTCTGTCTGTCTGTCTGTCTGTCTCTCTCTCTTCTCTCTCTCTCTCTCTCTAAATATATATATATATATATATATATATATTATATTATATATAATATATACATGTGTGTGTGGTGTGTGTGTGTGTGTGTTGTGTGTGTGTGTGTGTGTGTGTTGTGTTGTGTTGTGTGGTGTGTGTGTGTGTGTGTGTGTGTGTGTACGTGTGCGTGTGGTGTTTGTGTGTGCGTATTGTGTGGAGTGAGTCGTTGAAGAGTGAGTGTGTATGTGTTGTGTGGGAGTATATGTATGTGTGTGGTTGTGTATGTGAGAATTATATACGAAATGTGTATATGTGATTGTTCGTATCATATGTACATGTTCACACGCTTGGCACCGGACACGGTCTTGACAGACAGATAAATGGATAGATAAATCATAACGGATTTCACTTATCATAATCCACGTGTCATATCCATTTTCAGGCGAATGTATTTACTCATTTCTTAATGTTTTTTTTTTTTTTTTTTTTTTTTTTTTGTATCATCAAATAACCGATTTTTTTCCCCTAATGATTCATTACTTTTTTCCCGATCATTAATTCTAATTACACCCCTTTTATCATCATTTTTATTATACCAATTCTACACTTATTTCTTGGGCATGAATAATCTTTCCCTAATTCTTAATCATTCCTTCATTCTTCAAAATATTTCCTCCCTATCCTTCCCTAATTCTTAATCATTCCTTCATTCTTCAATATATTTCTTCCCTATCCTTCCTAATTCTTAATCTTCCTTCATTCTTCGATATATTTCTTCTCTATTCTTTGCTTTGGTGTTTCTGGTGTAAAACAAGGACTCGAGTCATTAGGGTGAGCACCGTTTTGCATATGGAAGATACTCTACTTTCATTTATCTTTTTTGCATATTTTATCTATTTTTATTTATCTTTTTTGCTATATGGAAGATACTCTATTTTTATTTTCTTTTTTTTGCATATGGAAGATACTCTTTTTTATTTTATCTTTTTTTGCATATGGAGATACTCTATTTTGCATATGGAAGATACTCTATTTTATTTATCTTTTTTTGCATATGGAAGATAACTTATTTTATTTATCTTTTTTTGCATATGGAAGTACTCTATTTTTATTTATCTTTTTTGCATATGGAAGATACTCTATTTTTTTATTTATCTTTTTGCATATGGAAGATACTCTATTTTTATTTATCTTTTTGTATAGGAAGATACTCTATTTTTATTTATCTTTTTTGCATATGGAAGATACTCTATTTTTTATTTATCTTTTTTTGCATATGGAAGATATACTCTATTTTTTTTATCTTTTTTGCATATGGAAGATACTCTATTTTTATTTATCTTTTTTTGTATATGGAAGATACTCTATTTTTTATTTATCTTTTTTGTATGAAGATATGGATAACTCTCTATTTTTTATTTATCTTTTTGCATTAGGGAAGATACTCTATTTTTATTTATCTTTTTTGTATGTGGAAGATACTCTATTTTTATTTATCTTTTTTGTATATGGAAGATACACTATATTTATTCCTCTTTTTGTATATTGAAGGTACTCTATATCTATCTATCTTTTTTTCATATCTTTACGTGGCCGACCACAAGGACGAAAAGACGAAAATTACGGGATCGAGACAGAGAGCGATAAAGGAGATAATTTTCCCAGGGATGTCAAAGAGAATGGAGATGACACGAGAATGTCCTTTCTTGCAAACTCTCCTAGTAGAAGTGTAAATAGTTTACGAAAGAAGAAGAAGGAGGGAAGAAGAAAGAAAGAAGGAGGAGAAGGAGGAGGAAGAAGAGAAAGGAGAAGAAGAAGAAGAAGAAGGAGGAAGAAGAAGAAGAAGAAGAGAAGAGAAGGAGAGAAGAAGTAGAAGAAGAAGCAGAAGAAGAAGAAGAAGAAGAAGAAGAGAAGAAGAAGCAGAAGAAGAAGAAGAAGAAGAAGAAGAAGAAAAGGAAGAAAAAGAAGAAGAAGGAGAAGAAGGAGAAGAAGAAACTCATTAATCACAAAGAACTCTCTCGCATTACAAAAAAAACAACAACAACAGGACACTCCGCTGAAACAAGTATGAATGAGAATGAAAATCTTCACAATAACAGGCAATGTATTCGACCGGTTTCGAATAAGTCTTCATCAGAAATACAACAAACACATATCTGAAACCGATCAAATACATCTCTTGTTATTGTGAAGATACTTCTTATCAATTATACCTTTTCTACATTTATCAACATCGGTCTCTCTCTTATTATTATCATTATTCTCATTATTATTCTCCCTTATTACAAAGACCTCATATTCCATACAGAAACCCTTAACTTTTACATTACAAAGAAACGCATAACAGGGACTCTCCATTATTATAAAGACTTCTCATTCCTTAAAGAAACTCTCTTATCTCTGTTACAAATAAACTCAACAACTCTCCATTATTTAAAAAAAAACACTCTTTCCTTCAAGTTACTCTTATATCTTGCATTCCAAATAAACATAACAAAACAATTACAAAAACCTCTCATTCTTTACAGAAACCATTATCTCTTTCATTACAAATAAGCACATAACAGAACTCCAGTATTACAAATGCATTTCATTCCTTACAGAAACACTTTTATCTTTCATTACAAATAAACTTATAACAACTATCCATTATTACAAGACTTCTTCCTTACAGATATCATTATATCTTGTATAACAAATAACCTCATAACAGAACTCACAATTATTACAAAGACTTCTCTTTCCTTACAGAAACTCTCTTATCTCTAGCATTACAAATAAACACATAACAAACCTCTCCATTATTACAAAAACCTCTCCTTCCTTACAAAACCCCATCATTAACAATAACATAAAGACTCTCATCATAAAAAACCTCTCATCCTTACCGAAACCCATATCTCTTTCATTACAACTAAACACATAACAAACCTCTCCATTATTCCAAGACCTCTTTTTACAAAAAAAAAACTTAATCCCTTACATTACAAATAAACTTATAACAAAACTCCATTATTACAAAAACCTCTCCTTCCTTACAAAACCTCGTATATCTTTCATTTCAAATAACCTCCTAACAGACTCTCAATTATTAAAAAAAACAAAACAAACTCATTCCTTACAAAAACATCTCTTTCATTACAAATAAACACATAACAAACCTCTCCATTATTACAAAAAACCTCTCCTTCCTTACAAAACCCCGTATCTCTTTCATCACAAATAACCTCATAACAAAACATTCAAAGACTCTCAATTATTACAAAAAACCTCTCCTTCCTTACAAAACCCCGTATCTCTTTCATCACAAATAACCTCATAACAGAACACTCCCTTACCAAAAACCTCTCCCGCCTCACAACAACCCATACAAACCCCCCTTTTAAACCACAACCTCGCGCCTCAGCCCATGGAAAGCCCCTCAACGCATAAACGCCCATAAACGCCCATAACCGCCCGCAAGAACCCGTCCTATTACGGCACACACGAGAAGGAAATGCTTAATAGGAGAGCCACGAGAGATGACTTGGCTCGATCCCTCAGCTGGTTCTGCGAATGACAGTCGAGTTCGGAGGAGCTTCCCATGACAGACCTTCGTCTTGACACAAAACAAAATTGGTCGGTAGGTCTACATTCTACGTTCTCGTCACGTGGTTGTTTTTATCAATATTTAGAGAGTTTGGTTGATTATCTTCGTATATTTAGGTTAGAGGATCTGAGTGGCATTTAATGAATGAAGTAAATGACTAAAATATTTGCATGATAAGAAGAATAAGTGAGATATAACGCCATTTTTTGCCTCACAAAAGATGACATTAGAGATAGCCTGGAGTGTTTACCCTTCGCCACGAGTGCCTTATAAAGCCTATTATAAACTGGAGGTTATTATTACAATGGAGATGAAGGTAATTCTTGAATATACAACTTGAAGACTAAATGTTTTTCCTTTTAGATTTTCTTGCTTTCTCATCCTCTTTTCTTCTTTCTCTCTCTCTTTCTTTCTAATTCTCTATTTCTCTCTCTCTCTCTCTCTCTCTCTCTCTCTCTCTCTCTCTCTCTCTCTCTCTCTCTCTCTCTCTCTCTCTCCTCTCTCTCTCTCTCTCTCTCTCTCTCCTTCCCTCCTCTCTCCCTCCCTCTCCTCCCTCCCTCCCTCCCTCTCCCTCCTCTCCCTCCCCTTCCCCCTCTCCCATCCCCCCTCCCCCTTCCCCTCTCCCTTTCTTCCTCCTTCTCCCTCCCTCTTCTCTCCCTCTCTCTCTCCCCCTCCCTCTATCGCACTTTACTACTTACGCAAACGTTTTAGCACAAACGTCTTATCATTTTTTTTATCTTCCTCTCCAAGATGGCATAACGCCGAAGGTGAGATGCGTCTGGTTCGCCTTGAGAAGCATCTTGTCGGAGTAGGATCTTCACCTCTCTTCTTCTTCCTCTCTCTCTTCTTCACCTCTCTTCTCTCTCTCTTTCTTTCTCTCTCTCTCTCTCTCTCTCTCTCTCTCTCTCTCTCTCTCTCTCTCTCTCTCTCTCTCTCTCTCTCTCTCTCTCTCTCTCTCTCTCTCTCTTTTCTTTCTTTCTCTTTCTCTCTCTCTCGTTCTTTCTTTCTCTTTCTCTCTGTCTGTCAGTCTCTTCTGTCTCTCTGTCTCTCTCTGTCTGTCTTCTCTCTCTCTCTCTCTCTCTCTCTCTCTCTCTCTGTCTCTCTCTCTCTGTCTGTCTGTCTCGTCTGTCTCTCTCTCTCTCTCTCTCTCTCTGTCTCTCTCTCTCTCTCTTAAGTGATTTTTTTTCCATTGGTCTCTTTTGCTGGAGGGAGAGGGGGGAGGGAGAGATAAGGGGGATGGGGAGCGAAAAGAGGAGGGAGAAGGGGTGAGAGAAGGAGTGGAGGAAGAAGAGGGGAGAGACTGGGGGGAGGGAGAGGAGAGGAAGAGAGGGAGGGAGTTGGAGAGGGAAAAGGAGAGGGGTAGATAGGTAGGTAGGTAGATAGATAGATAGATAGATAGAGAGAGAGAGAGAGAGAAAGAAAGAAAGAATTAGAGAGAGAAGGAGAGACAGCTAGATAGCTAGAATAAAATAGGCAGGTATAAGAGAAAGATTTCATATGAGTAATAATATTAGTTAAACCAAAAGGAAAAAAATTACAAAAAGAATAACTACAGCATTTTCATTACAGCATTTAGAGTAAACGAGAAAAAAGAAAAAACTGTATTTTTTATGCTTTCTATTCATCAATCTATTTATTTAATTCATCAGTTATTCATCATCACCGTTATTATCACTTATCATTATTATCATTATCGCTGTGATTATGATTATCATCATCATCATCATCTTCATTATCATCATAATCGTTATAATCATAATCATCATTATTATCATTATCATTATCATCATCACTATTGATATGAATATTATCATAATTATCATTATCATTATTGTTATTATCATTATCATCATTATTGATATCATCATCAATTTGACCATCATCATCATCATTGTTATTAGTACTGTCAACATTGTCGCAATCAATACTGTTATCATCACTTATCATCATTACCTTTTTAGGGAGAGAGAGAGAGAGAGAGAGTGAAGGGTCACACCTCTTCCCTTATTCTCTCGACCTTTTAAGATAAAGGAGAAACGAGGAGACTTGAGTGAGGTCGAGTGTTTAAAGCGATTTTTTTTTTTTTTTTTTTTTTGGGGGGGGGTGGCGAAGCAAAAGGGTGAGGGTGAGGGGGTGAGGGAGGGTGGGGGACGGGGGAAGGGGGATGGAGGAGGGGAAGAGGGAGGGGATGGGAGGAAGAGGAGGAGGAGGGGAGGGAGGGGAAAGAGGGAAGGGGGGAGGGAGAAGGAGAGGAGGGGATGAAGGGGGAGAGGGGAGGAGGTGAAGCGAGGGAAGGGGAGAGATAACGAAGGGAAAGGGGAGGAGGAGAGGGAGAAGGAGATGAAAGGGAGAAGTAAATAAGAGAAGAGGAAAGAGGAAGGGGAAAGGTGATGAAGAGGAGAGAGGAGGAAGAGAGAGGAAGGGAGAAATAACAAGAGGAAGTGGGAGGAGGAGAGGTGAAGAGAGATGCGAATGGGGGAGAGGAGAACGGAGATGAGGAGAAAAGTGACGAAGAGAAGTGACGGGGAGAGGAGAGAGGAAGAGGGAGAGAAGCGACGAAGGAAATGACAGGAAGTGAAAGACGAGAGGCAGAGAAGGGGAGAGAGGAGAGAGAAGAAGAGAGAGAGAATTAACGAAGGAAATGACAGGAAGTGAAAGACGAGAGGTAAAGAACGGGAGAGAAGGAGAGTAGAGACAGGAAGAAGCGACGAAGGAAATGACAGGAAGTGAAAGACAAGAAGCAAAAAACGAGAGAGAAGGAGAGAGGAAGAGAGAGAGAATTAAGGAAGGAAATAACACAGGAGAGTGTGAACGACAGAGAAGCAAAAAAGAAACGAGAGGAGAGGAGAGAGGAGAGAGAGAAGAATTAACGAAGGAAATAACAGGAAGTGAAGAACAAGAGACAGAAGAAGGAGAGGAAGAGAGAGGAAGAGAGAGAGAATTAACGAAGGAAATGACAGGAAGTGAAAGACAAGAAGCAAAGAACGAGAGAGAAAGAAAAGAGAGAGGAAGAGAGGAGGAAAGAGAGGAAAGAATTAACGAAGAAATACAGGGAAGTGAAAACAAGAGCAAAGAACGAGAGAGAGGAGAGAGAAGAGACGAGAAGAAGAGAGAGAGAATAACGAAGGAAACAGGGAAAATGAAAGAAAAAGAATCAAAGAACGAGAGAGAAAGAGCAAGAAAGAGAGAAGTGAGGAGAGGAGAGAAGAATTTAACGAAGGAAATGACAGGAAGTGAAAGACAAGAAGCAAAGAAGGAGAGAGAAGGAGAGAGGAAGAGAGAGAAGAAAATTAACGAAGAAATGACAGGAAGTGAAAGACAGAGCAA